>QXEO01001359.1:972500-1411209 GCA_007115705.1 Dactylis glomerata
GGATGTGACATGTTACCCCTTGTTCCGGGAAGGAGCTGCGAACACCGCAGGAAAGGTGCTCTCAAGGCACTAATACCATGTGTTTGCTGTTGGGCATAGTTTTCATAAGTAAAAGTAATCTTTCAAGAAACTTTGATAAAACCTTGCATTGGCCTACGACTCTTTTGGGTCCATGGTTCTACTTAGTGCATATCACACAACTTCTTTCTAAAGAAACTTGCTGGGTAACGCTCGTTACTCACCCCAATCTCTTAAACCCTTGCTAGACTATGAAGAATTAGATGGAAGGCAACTCAAGAAGGCAACCTCAAGACATTAAAGTTGAAGATGAAGCATTGTACCAACATCATGATTATCAGCAGAGCCTACAATTGTATGAAGCTTGGAGAAAAACTAGAATAGGGTTAGAAAGGAACCAGTTTCCTAATCCTAGAACCTAGTAGTTGGAGTATTCTGTAGTTGAGTAGTAAGCCAACTGCATTAGTTGTAGTTTATCTTAGTCTTCCTTGTTTCTTTCTCGTTTGTAGTGGCCAGGACTAAACCTCTACCTGTTGAGGAGGTTCTGAAGATCTTCTGTATGCTGAAAATTGTAATCCTATAGACATACCGTGGACCTGTGATGTTTCTGTTGTACCACTCTGATGGATGTAATACTAGTGAGACGGTGTTTCATTAGTGTTATGTCAACGACTTGCATACTACACATGTAGTGGTATGCTGGGTCACCACAACAAGAAATATGACAGTCTGTACATTTTAGAGAGGAATGACAAAAAAATGTCATTTTTGCGTTTATGGCCGTTTTCGTGAGCTATTGCCCACAGTTTTGGGGTGCCGGGGTGATTTACAAGGCCCATGCCACTCAGTACATGTTTGAGAGGCGTGACCAAAAACCCATCGTTTTTGTGTTTTAGGCCGTTTTCATAACCTATTGCTCGCAGTTTTGGGGTTCCAGAGTGATTTACAAGGTCCATGACACTCAGTACATGTTTGAGAGGCATGGCCAAAAACTCATCATTTTTGCATTTTAGGGCCGTTTTCATGAGCTATTACCCATTGTTTTGGGGTTCCGTGGAGATTTACAAGGAATATGACAGTCTACACATTTTAGAGAGGAATGACAAAAAAATGTCATTTTTTGCGTTTATGGCCGTTTTCGTGAGCTATTGCCCACAGTTTTGGGGTGCCGGGGTGATTTACAAGGCCCATGCCACTCAGTACATGTTTGAGAGGCGTGACCAAAAACCCGTCGTTTTTGTGTTTTAGGGCCGTTTTCATAACCTATTGCTCACAGTTTTGGGGTTCCAGAATGATTTACAAGGTCCATGACACTCAGTACATGTTTGAGAGGCATGGCCAAAAACTCGTCATTTTTGCATTTTAGGGCCGTTTTCATGAGCTATTACCCATTGTTTTGGGGTTCCGTGGAGATTTACAAGGAATATGACAGTCTGTACATTTTAGAGAGGAATGGCGTAAAAATTGTCGTTTTTGTGGTTATGGCCGTTTTCGTGAGCTATTGCCCACCATTTTGGGGTTCCAGGCTGATCTACAACGCCCATGACACTCAGTACATGTTTGAGAGGCATGACCAAAAATTTGTCGTTTTGGCATTTCAGGGCCATTTTCATGAGCTATTGCCCATTGTTTTGGGGTTCCGTGGAGAATTACAAGGAATATGATAGTCTGGACATTTTAGAGAGGAATGACAAAAAATACTTGTTGTTTTTGTGTTTATGGCCCTTTTCGTGAGCTATTGCCCACAGATTTGGGGTTTCGGGGTGCCCACAGTTTTGGGGTGCCGGGGTGATTTACAAGGCCCATGCCACTCAGTACATGTTTGAGAGGCGTGACCAAAAACTCATCATTTTTGTGTTTTAGTACCATTTTCATGAGCTATTGCCCACCATTTTGGGGATCCAGGGTGATCTACAACGCCCATGACACTCAGTACATGTTTGAGAGGCATGACCAAAAATTTGTCGTTTTGGCATTTCAGGGCCATTTTCATGAGCTATTGCCCATTGTTTTGGGGTTCCGTGGAGAATTACAAGGAATATGATAGTCTGGACATTTTAGAGAGGACTGACAAAAAATACTTGTTGTTTTTGTGTTTATGGCCCTTTTCGTGAGCTATTGCCCACAATTTTGGGGTTTCGAGGTGATCTACAAGGCCCATGACAGTTAGTACATGTTTCGGAGGCGTGACCAAAAACTCGTCGTTTTTGCGTTTTAGGGCCGTTTTCATGAGCTATTGCCTACAGTTTTGGGGTTCCGGAGTGATTTACAAGGTCCATGACACTCAGTACATATCTGAGAGGCATGGCCAAAAGCACGTCGTTTTTGCGTTTTAGGCCATTTTCGTGAGCTATTGCCCATTGTTTTTGGGTTCCGGTGATATTTACAAGGAATATGACAGTCTGTACATTTTAGAGAGGAATGACGATTTTTTGTTGTTTTTGCGTTTATGGCAGTTTTCGTGAGCTATTGGCCACAGTTTTGGGGTTCTGAGCTGATTTACTAGGCCCATGACACTCAATACATGTTTGAGAGGCGTGACAAAAAACTCGTCGTTTCTGTGTTTTATGGCTATTTTCATGGGCTATTGCCCATAGTTTTGGGGTTCCGGATTGTTTTACAAGATCCATGACACTAAGTACATGTTTGAGAGGCATGGCCAAAAACTCATCATTTTTGCATTTTAGGGCCATTTTCGTGGGCTATTGCCCATTGTTTTGGGGTTCTGTGGAGATTTACAAGAAATATGACAGTCTGTACATTTTAGAGAGGAATGACGAAAAAATTGTCATTTTTGCGTTTATGGCCGTTTTTGTGAACTATTGGCCACTGTTTTGGGGTTTCGGGGTGATCTAAAAGGCCCATGACACTCAGTGCATGTTTGAGAGGCATGACTAAAAACTCGTCGTTTTTGTGTTTTAGGGCTGTTTTCATGAGCTATCGCCCATTGTTTAGGCGTTATGTGGAGATTTACAAGGAATATGACAGTCTGTACATTTTAGAGAGGAATGACAAAAAAACTCATTATTTTTGCGTTTATGGCCGTTTTCGTGAGCTATTGCCCATAGTTTTGGGGTTCTGGACTGATTTACAAGGTCAATGACACTCAGTACATGTTTGAGAGGCATGACAAAAAACTCGTCGTTTTTGTGTTTTAGGGTTGTTTTTGTGAGCTATTGCCCACAGTTTTGGGGTGACGGGTTGATTTATAAGGAATATGACTATCTTTATATTTTAGAGAGGAATGACAAAAAAATGTCATTTATGCGTTTATGGCCGTTTTCGTGAGCTATTGCCCACACTTTTGGGGTGCCGGGGTGATTTACAAGGCCCATGCCACTCAGTACATGTTTGAGAGGTGTGACCAAAAACCCATAATTTTTGTGTTTTAGGGCCATTTTCATAACCTATTGCCCGCAGTTTTGGGGTTCCGGAGTGATTTACAAGGTCCATGACACTCAGTACATGTTTGAGAGGCATGGCCAAAAACTCGTCATTTTTGCATTTTAGGGCCGTTTTCATGAACTATTACCCATTGTTTTGGGGTTCTGTGGAGATTTCAAAGGAATATGACACTCTGTACATTTTAGAGAGGAATAACGAAAAAATTGTCATTTTTGCGTTTATGGCCGCTTTCGTGAGCTATTGCCCACCATTTTAGGGTTCCACGGTGATCTACAACGCCCATGACACTCAGTACATGTTTGAGAGGCATGACCAAAAACTCATCGTTTTGGCGTTTCAGGGCCATTTTCATGAGCTATTGCCCATTGTTTTGGGGTTCCGTGGAGAATTACAATGAATATGATAGTCTGTACATTTTAGAGAGGAATGACAAAAAAACTTGTTGTTTTTATGTTTATGGCCCTTTTCGTGAGCTATTGCCCACAGTTTTGGGGTTTGGGGTGATCTACAAGGCCCATGACAGTCAGTACAAGTTTGAGAGGCGTGACCAAAAACTCGTCGTTTTTGCATTTTAGGGCCGTTTTCATGAGCTATTGCCCACAGTTTTGGGGTTCTGGAGTGATTTACAAGGTCCATGACACTGAGTATATGTCTGAGAGGCATGACCAAAAGCTCATCGTTTTTTGCGTTTTAGGGCCGTTTTCGTGAGCTATTGCCCATTGTTTTTGGGTTCCGGTGATATTTACAAGGAATATGACAGTCTGTACATTTTAGAGAGGAATGATGATTTTTTTATTGTTTTTGTGTTTATGGCAGTTTTCGTGAGCTATTGCCCACAGTTTTGGGGTTCTGAGGTGATTTACAAGGCCCATGACACTCCGTACATGTTTGAGAGGCGTGACGAAAAACTTGTCGTTTCTGTGTTTTAGGGCTGTTTTCATGAGCTATTGCCCACATTTTTGGGGTTCTGGAGTGATTTACAAGATCCATGACACTAAGTACATGTTTGAGAGGCATGGCCAAAAACTCATCGTTTTTGTGTTTTAGGGCTGTTTTCATGAGCTATCGCCCATTGTTTAGGGGTTATGTGGAGATTTACAAGGAATATGAAAGTATGTACATTTTAGAGAGGAATGACAAAAAACTCGTTGTTTTTGCATTTATGGCCGTTTTTGTGAGCTATTGCCCATAGTTTTGGGGTTCTGGACTGATTTACAAGGTCCATGACACTCAGTACATGTTTGAGAATCATGACAAAAAACTCGTCGTTTTTGCATTTTAGAGTTGTTTTTGTGAGCTATTGCCCACAGTTTTGGGGTGACGGTTTGATTTATAAGGAATATGACAGTCTGTACATTTTAGAGAGGAATGACAAAAAATGTCATTTTTGCGTTTATGGTCGTTTTTGTGAGCTATTGCCCACAGTTTTAGGGTGTCGGGGTGATTTACAAGGCCCATGCCACTCAGTACATGTTTGAGAGGCGTGACCAAAAACCCTTCATTTTTGTGTTTTAGGGCCGTTTTCATAACCTATTGCTCGTAGTTTTGGGGTTGCGGAGTGATTTACAAGGTCCATGACACTCAGTACATGTTTGAGAGGCATGGCCAAAAACTCGTCATTTTTGCATTTTAGGGCCGTTTTCATGAGCTATTACCCATTGTTTTGGGGTTCCGTGGAGATTTACAAGGAATATGACAGTCTATACATTTTAGAGAGGAATGACGAAAAAATTGTTGTTTTTGCATTTATGGCCGCTTTCGTGAGCTATTGCCCACCATTTTGGGGTTCTAGGGTGATCTACAACGCCCATGACACTCATTACATGTTTGAGAGGCATGACCAAAAACTCATCATTTTCATGAGCTATTGCCCATTGTTTTGGGGTTTCGTGGAGAATTACAAGGAATATGACAGTCTGTACATTTTAGAGAGGAATGACGATTTTTTTTGTTGTTTTTATGTTTATGGCAGTTTTCGTGAGCTATTGCCAATAGTTTTGGGGTTCTGAGGTAATTTACAAGGCCCATGACACTCCGTACATGTTTGAGAGGCGTGATGAAAAACTCATCGTTTCTGTGTTTTAGGGCTGTTTTCATGAGCCATTGCCCACAGTTTTGGGGTTCCGGAGTGATTTACAGGATCCATGACACTAAGTACATGTTTGAGAGGCATGCCCAAAAACTCGTCATTTTTGCATTTTAGGGCCATTTTCGTGGGCTATTGCCCATTGTTTTAGGGTTCCGTGGAGATTTAAAAGAATATGACAGTCTGTACATTTTAGAGAGGAATGACGAAAAAATTGTTGTTTTTGCATTGATGGCCTTTTTCGTGAACTATTGGCCACTGTTTTGGGGTTTCGGGGTGATCTACAAGGCCCATGACACTGAGTGCATGTTTGAGAGGCATGACCAAAAACTCGTCGATTTTGCGTTTTAGGGCTGTTTTCATGAGCTATCGCCCATTGTTTAGAGGTTATGTCGAGATTGACAAGGAATATGAAAGTCTATACATTTTAGAGAGGAATGACAAAAAAACTAATTGTTTTTGCGTTTATGGCCATTTTCGTGAGCTATTGCCTATAGTTTTGGGGTTCTGGACTGATTTACAAGGTCCATGACACTCAGTACATGTTTGAGAGGCATGACAAAAAACTCGTCGTTTTTGCGTTTTAGGGTTGTTTTTGCGAGCTATTGCCCACAGTTTTGGGGTGACGGGTTGAATTATAAGGAATATGACAGTCTGTACATTTTAGAGAGGAATGACAAAAAACATGTCATTTTTGCGTTTATGTCCTTTTTCATGAGCTATTGCCCACAGTTTTGGGGTGCCGGGGTGATTTACAAGGCCCATGCCACTCAGTACATGTTTGAGAGGCGTGACCAAAAACTCGTCGTTTTTGTGTTTTAGGGCCGTTTTCATAACCTATTGCCCACAGTTTTGGGGTTCCGGAGTGATTTACAAGGTCCATGACACTCAGTACATGGTTGAGAGGCATGGCCAAAAACTCGTCATTTTTGCGTTTTAGGGCCGTTTTCATGAGCTATTACCCATTGTTTTGGGGTTCCGTGGAGATTTACATGGAATATGACAGTCTGTACATTTTAGAGAGAATTGGCGTAAAAATTGTCGTTTTTGCGTTTATGGCCGTTTTCCTGAGCTATTGCCCACCATTTTGGGGTTCCAGGGTGATCTACAACGCCCATGACACTCAGTACATGTTTGAGAGGCATGACCAAAAATTTGTCGTTTTGGCAATTCAGGGCTATTTTCATGAGCTATTGCCCATTGTTTTGGGGTTCCGTGGAGAATTACAAGGAATATGATAGTCTGGACATTTTAGAGAGGAATGACAAAAAATACTTGTTGTTTTTGTGTTTATGGCCCTTTTCGTAAGCTATTGCCCACAATTTTGGGGATTCGGGGTGCCCACAGTTTTGAGGTACCGGGGTGATTTACAAGGCCCATGCCACTCAGTACATGTTTGAGAGGCGTGACCAAAAACTCGTCATTTTTGTGTTTTAGGGCCATTTTCATGAGCTATTGCCCACCATTTTGGGGTTCCAGGGTGATCTACAACGCCCATGACACTCAGTACATGTTTGAGAGGCATGACCAAAAATTTGTCGTTTTGGCATTTCAGGGCCATTTTCATGAGCTATTGCCCATTGTTTTGGGGTTCCATGGAGAATTACAAGGAATATGATAGTCTGGACATTTTAGAGAGGAATGACAACAAATACTTGTTGTTTTTGTGTTTATGGCCATTTTCGTGAGCTATTGCCCACAATTTTGGGGTTTCGAGGTGATCTACAAGGCCCATGACAGTTAGTACATGTTTCGGAGGCGTGACCAAAAACTCGTCGTTTTTGCGTTTTAGGGCCGTTTTCATGAGCTATTGCCCAAAGTTTTGGGGTTCCGGAGTGATTTACAAGGTCCATGACACTCAGTACATATCTGAGAGGGATGGCCAAAAGCTCGTCGTTTTTGCGTTTTAGGCCATTTTCGTGAGCTATTGCCCATTGTTTTTGGGTTCCGGTGATATTTACAAGGAATATGACAGTCTGTACATTTTAGAGAGGAATGACGATTTTTTTGTTGTTTTTGCGTTTATGGCAGTTTTCGTGAGCTATTGGCCACAGTTTTGGGGTTCTGAGCTGATTTACAAGGCCCATGACACTCAATACATGTTTGAGAGGCGTGACAAAAAACTCGTCGTTTCTGTGTTTTAGGGCTATTTTCATGAGCTATTGCCCACAGTTTTGGGGTTCCGGATTGTTTTACAAGATCCATGACACTAAGTACATGTTTGAGAGGCATGGCCAAAAACTCATCATTTTTGCATTTTAGGGCCATTTTCGTGGGCTATTGCCCATTGTTTTGGGGTTCTGTGGAGATTTACAAGAAATATGACAGTCTGTACATTTTAGAGAGGAATGACGAAAAAATAGTCATTTTTGCGTTTATGGCCGTTTTCGTGAACTATTGGCCACTGTTTTGGGGTTTTGGGGTGATCTACAAGGCCCATGACACTCAGTGCATGTTTGAGAGGCATGACTAAAAACTCGTCGTTTTTGTGTTTTAGGGCTGTTTTCATGAGCTATCGCCCATTGTTTAGGCGTTATGTGGAGATTTACAAGGAATATGACAGTCTGTACATTTTAGAGAGGAATGACAAAAAACTCATTGTTTTTGCGTTTATGGCCGTTTTCAAGAGCTATTGCCCATAGTTTTGGGGTTCTGGACTGATTTACAAGGTCCATGACACTCAGTACATGTTTGAGAGGCATGACAAAAAACTCGTCGTTTTTGAGTTTTAGGGTTGTTTTTGTGAGCTATTGCCCACAGTTTTGGGGTGACGGGTTGATTTATAAGGAATATGACTATCTTTACATTTTAGAGAGGAATGAAAAAAATGCCATTTATGCGTTTATGGCCGTTTTCGTGAGCTATTGCCCACACTTTTGGGGTGCCGGGGTGATTTACAAGGCCCATGCCACTCAGTACATGTTTGAGAGGCGTGACCAAAAACCCATCATTTTTGTGTTTTAGGGCCGTTTTCATAACCTATTGCCCGCAGTTTTGGGGTTCCGGAGTGATTTACAAGGTCCATGACACTCAGTACATGTTTGAGAGGCATGGCCAAAAACTCGTCATTTTTGCATTTTAGGGCCGTTTTCATGAACTATTACCCATTGTTTTGGGGTTCCGTGGAGATTTGCAAGGAATATGACAGTCTGTACATTTTAGAGAGGAATGATGAAAAAATTATCATTTTTGCGTTTATGGCCGCTTTCGTGATCTATTGCCCACCATTTTGGGGTTCCAGGGTGATCTACAACGATCATGACACTCAGTACATGTTTGAGAGGCATGACCAAAAACTCATCGTTTTGGCGTTTCAGGGCCATTTTCATGAGCTATTGCCCATTGTTTTGGGGTTCCGTGGAGAATTACAAGGAATATGACAGTCTGCACATTTTAGAGAGGAATGACAAAAAAAACTTGTTGTTTTTGTGTTTATGGCCCTTTTCGTGAGCTATTGCCCACCATTTTGGGGTTCCAGGGTGATCTACAACGCCCATGACACTCAGTACATGTTTGAGAGGCATGACCAAAAACTCATCGTTTTGGCGTTTCAGGGCCATTTTCGTGAGCTATTGCCCATTGGTTTGGGGTTCCGTGGAGAATTACAAGGAATATGACAGTCTGTACATTTTAGAGAGGAATGACAAAAAAACTTGTTGCTTTTGTGTTTATGGCCCTTTTCGTGAGCTATTGCCCACAGTTTTGGGGTTCTGAGGTGATTTACAAGGCCGATGACACTCCTTACATGTTTGAGAGGCGTGCCGAAAAACTCGTCGTTTCTGTGTTTTAGGGCTGTTTTCATGAGCTATTGCCCACATTATTGGGGTTCCGGGATTTACAAGATCCGTGACACTAAGTACATGTTTGAGAGGCATAGCCAAAAACTCGTCGTTTTTGCATTTTAGGGCCGTTTTCGTGGGCTATTGCCCATTGTTTTGGGGTTCCGTGGAGATTTACAAGAAATATGATAGTCTGTACATTTTAGAGAGGAATGATGAAAAAATTGTCATTTTTGCATTTATGGCTGTTTTCGTGAACTATTGGCCACTGTTTTGGGGTTTCGGGGTGATCTACAAGGCCCATGACACTCAGTGCATGTTTGAGAGGCATGACCAAAAACTCGTCGTTTTAGGGCTGTTTACATGAGCTATCGCCCATTGTTTAGGGGTTCCGTGGAGATTTACAAGGAATATGGCAGTCTGTACATTTTAGAGAGGAATGGCGAAAATATTGTCATTTTTGCGTTTATGGCCGTTTTCGTGAGCTATTGCCCACCATTTTAGGGTTCCAGGGTGATCTACAACGGCCATGACACTCAGTACATGTTTGAGAGGCATGACCAAAAACTCATCATTTTGGCGTTTCAGGGCTATTTTCATGAGCTATTGCCCATTGTTTTGGGGTTTCGTGGAGAATTACAAGGAATATGACTATCTGTACATTTTAGAGAGGAATGACAAAAAAAACTTGTTGTTTTTGTGTTTATGGCCCTTTTCATGAGCCATTGCCCACAGTTTTGAGGTTTCGGGGTGATCTACAAGGCCCATGACACTCAGTGCATGTTTGAGAGGCATGACCAAAAACTCGTCGTTTTAGGGCTGTTTGCATGAGCTATCGCCCATTGTTTTGGGGTTTCGTGGAGAATTACAAGGAATATGAAAGTCTGTACATTTTAGAGAGGAATGACAAAAAAACTCGTTGTTTTTGCGTTTATGGCCGTTTTCGTGAGCTATTGCCCATAGTTTTGGGGTTCTGGACTGATTTACAAGGTCCATGACACTCAGTACATGTTTGAGAGGCATGACAAAAAACTCGTCATTTTTGCGTTTTAGGGTTGTTTTTGTGAGCTATTCCCCACAGTTTTGGGGTGACGGGTTGATTTATAAGGAATATGACAGTCCGTACATTTTAGAGAGGAATGACAAAAAATGTCATTTTTGGCGTTCATGGCCGTTTTCGTGAGCTATTGCCCACAGTTTTGGGTTGCCGGGGTGATTTACAAGGCCCATGCCACTCAGTACATGTTTGAGAGGCGTGACCAAAAACCCGTCATTTTTGTGTTTTAGGGCCGTTTTCATAACCTATTGCCCGCAGTTTTGGGGTTCCGGAGTGATTTACAAGTCCCATGCCACTCAGTACATGTTTGAGAGGCATGGCTAAAAACTCGTCATTTTTGCATTTTCGGGCTGTTTTCATGAGCTATTACCCATTGTTTTGGGGTTCCGTGGAGATTTACAAGGAATATGACAGTCTGTACATTTTAGAGAGGAATGGAGAAAAAATTGTCGTTTTTGCGTTTATGGCAGCTTTCGTCAACTATTGCCCACCATTTTGGGGTTCCAGGGTGATCTACAACGGCCATGACACTCAGTACATGTTTGAGAGGCATGACCAAAAACTCATCGTTTGGCGTTTCAGGGCTATTTTCATGAGCTATTGCCCATTGTTTTGGGGTTTCGTGGAGAATTACAAGGAATATGACTGTCTGTACATTTTAGAGAGGAATGACAAAAAAACTTGTTGTTTTTGTGTTTATGGCCCTTTTCATGAGCCATTGCCCACAGTTTTGGGGTTTCGGGGTGATCTACAAGTCCCATGACAGTAAGTACATGTTTGAGAGGCGTGACCAAAAACTCGTCGTTTTTGCGTTTTAGGGCCGTTTTCATGAGCTATTGCCCACAGTTTTGGGGTTCCGGAGTGATTTACAAGGTCCATGACACTGAGTACATGTCTGAGAGGCATGGCCAAAAGCTCGTCGTTTTTGCGTTTTAGGGCCATTTTCGTGAGCTATTGCCCATTGTTTTTTGGTTCCGGTGATATTTACAAGGAATATGACAGTCTGTACATTTTAGAGAGGAATGACGATTTTTGTTGTTGTTTTTGTGTTTATGGCAGTTTTCGTGAGCTATTGCCCACAGTTTTGGGGTTCTGAGGTGATTTACAAGGCCCATGACACTCCGTACATGTTTGAGAGGCGTGACAAAAAACTCATCGTTTATGTGTTTTAGGGCTGTTTTCACGAGCCATTGCCCACATTTTTGGGGTTCCAGAGTGATTTACAAGATCCATGACACTAAGTACATGTTTGAGAGGCATGGCCAAAAACTCGTCGTTTTTGCATTTTAGGGCCGTTTTCATGGGCTATTGCCCATTGTTTTGGGGTTCCGTGGAGATTTACAAGAAATATGACAGTCTGTATATTTTAGAGAGGAATGACGAAAAAATTGTCATTTTTATATTTATGGCCGTTTTTGTGAACTATTGGCCACTGTTTTGGGGTTTCGGGGTGATCTACAAGGCCCATGACACTGAGTGCATGTTTGAGAGGCATGACCAAAAACTCGTTGTTTTTGCCTTTTAGGGCTGTTTTGATGAGCTATTGCCCATTGTTTAGGGGTTATGTGGAGATTTACAAGGAATATGAAAGTCTATACATTTTAGAGAGGAATGACAAAAAAACTCGTTATTTTTGCATTTATGGCCGTTTTCGTGAGGTATTGCCCATAGTTTTGGGGTTCTGGACTGATTTACAAGGTCCATGACACTCAGTACATGTTTGAGATCCATGACAAAAAACTCATCGTTTTTGCATTTTAGGGTTGTTTTTGTGAGCTATTGCCCACAGTTTTGGGGTGACGGGTTGATTTATAAGGAATATGACAGTCCGTACATTTTAGAGAGGAATGACAAAAAATGTCATTTTTGCGTTTATGGCCATTTTCGTGAGCTATTGCCCACAGTTTTGGGTTGCCGGGGTGATTTACAAGGCCCATGCCACTCAGTACATGTTTGAGAGGCGTGACCAAAAACCCGTCGTTTTTGTGTTTTAGGGCCGTTTTCATAACCTATTGCCCGCAGTTTTTGGGTTCCGGAGTGATTTCCAAGGACCATGACACTCAATACATGTTTGAGAGGCATGGCCAAAAACTCATCATTTTTGCATTTTAGGGCCGTTTTCATGAGCTATTACCCATTGTTTTGGGGTTCCGTGGAGATTTACAAGGAATATGACAGTCTATACATTTTAGATAGGAATGACGAAAATATTGTCGTTTTTGCGTTTATGGCCGCTTTCGTGAGCTATTGCCCACCATTTTGGGGTTCCAGGGTGATCTACAACGCCCATGACACTCAGTACATGTTTGAGAGGCATGACCAAAAACTCATTGTTTTGGCGTTTCAGGGCCATTTTCATGAGCTATTGCCCATTGTTTTGGGGTTCCGTGGAGAATTACAAGGAATAAGACTGTCTGTACATTTTAGAGAGGAATGACAAAAAAAAACTTGTTGTTTTTGTGTTTATGGCCCTTTTCGTGAGCTATTGCCCACAGTTTTGGGGTTTCGGGGTGATCTACAAGTCCCATGACAGTCAGTACATGTTTGAGAGGCGTGACCAAAAACTCGTCATTTTTGCGTTTTAGGGCCGTTTTCATGAGCTATTGCCCACAGTTTTGGGGTTCCGGAGTGATTTACAAGGTCCATGACACTGAGTACATGTCTGAGAGGCATGGCCAAAAGCTCGTTGTTTTTGCGTTTTAGGGCTGTTTTTGTGAGCTATTGCCCATTGTTTTTTGGTTCCGGTGATATTTCCAAGGAATATGACAGTCTGTACATTTTAGAGAGGAATGACGATTTTTGTTGTTGTTTTTGTGTTTATGGCAGTTTTCGTGAGCTATTGCCCACAGTTTTGGGGTTCTGAGGTGATTTACAAGGCCCATGACACTCCGTACATGTTTGAGAGGCGTGACAAAAAACTCATCGTTTATGTGTTTTAGGGCTGTTTTCACGAGCCATTGCCCACATTTTTGGGGTTTCGGAGTGATTTACAAGATCCATGACACTAAGTACATGTTTGAGAGGCATGGCCAAAAACTCGTCGTTTTTGCATTTTAGGGCCGTTTTCGTGGGCTATTGCCCATTGTTTTGGGGTTCCGTGGAGATTTACAAGAAATATGACAGTCTGTACATTTTAGAGAGGAATGACGAAAAATTGTCATTTTTGCATTTATGGCCATTTTCGTGAACTATTGGCCACTGTTTTGGGGTTTCGGGGTGATCTACAAGGCCCATGACACTTAGTGCATGTTTGGGAGGCATGACCAAAAACTCGTCGTTTTTGCGTTTTAGGGCTGCTTTCATGAGCTATCGCCCATTGTTTAGGGGTTATGTGGAGACTTACAAGGAATATGAAAGTCTGTACATTTTAGAGAGGAATGACAAAAAAAACTAGTTGTTTTTGCGTTTATGGCCGTTTTCGTGAGCTATTGCCCATAGTTTTGGGTTCTGGACTGATTTACAAGGTCCATGACACTCAGTACATGTTTGAGAGGCATGACAAAAAACTTGTCGTTTTTGCGTTTTAGGGTTGTTTTTGTGAGCTATTGCCCACAGTTTTGGGGTGACGGGTTGATTTATAAGGAATATGACAGTCTGTACATTTTAGAGAGGAATGACAAAAAAAACATGTCATTTTTGCGTTTATGGCCATTTTCCTGAGCTATTGCCCACACTTTTGGGGTGCCGGGGTGATTTCCAAGGCCCATGCCACTCATTACATGTTTGAGAGGCGTGACCAAAAACTCGTCGTTTTTGTGTTTTAGGGCCGTTTTCATAACCTATTGCCCACAGTTTTGGGGTTCCGGAGTGATTTACAAGGTCCATGACACTCAGTACATGTTTGAGAGGCATGGCCAAAAACTCGTCATTTTTGCGTTTTAGGGCCGTTTTCATGAGCTATTACCTATTGATTTGGGGTTCCATGGAGATTTACAAGGAATATAACAGTCTGTACATTTTAGAGAGGAATGACGAAAAATTTTGTCATTTTTGCGTTTATGGCCGTTTTCGTGAGGTTTTGCCCACCATTTGGGGTTCCAGGGTGATCTACAACGCCCATGACACTCAGTACATGTTTGAGAGGCATGACCAAAAACTCATCTTTTTGGCGTTTCAGGGCCATTTTCATGAGCTATTGCCCATTGTTTTGGGGTTCCATGGAGAATTACAAGGAATATAACAGTCTGTACATTTAGAGAGGAATGCCAATTTTTTTTGTTGTTTTTGTGTTTATGGCCCTTTTCGTGAGCTATTGCCCACGGTTTTGGGGTTCCGGAGTGATTTATAAGGTCCATGACACTTAGTACATGTTTGAGAGGCATGGCCAAAAGCTTGTCGTTTTTACGTTTTAGGGCCGTTTTCGTGAGCTATTGCCCATTATTTTTGGGTTCCGGTGATATTTACAAGGAATATGACAGTCTTTACATTTTAGAGAGGAATGACGATTTTTTGTTGTTGTTTTTGCATTTATGGTAGTTTTCATGAGCTATTGCCCACAGTTTTGGGGTTCTGAGCTGATTTACAAGGCCCATGACACTCACTACATGTTTGAGAGGCGTGACAAAAAACTCGTCGTTTCAGTGTTGTAGGGCTGTTTTCATGAGCTATTGCCCACAATTTTGGGGTTTCAGAGTGATTTACAAGATCCATGACACTAAGTACATGTTTGAGAGGCATGGCCAAAACCTCGTCGTTTTTGCATTTTAGGGCCATTTTCGTGGGCTATTGCCCATTGTTTTGGGGTTCCGTGGAGATTTACAAGAAATATGACAGTCTGTACATTTTAGAGAGGAATGACGAAAAATTGTCGTTTTTGCATTTATGGCCGTTTTCGTGAACTATTGGCCACTGTTTTGGGGTTTCAGGGTGATCTACAAGGCCCATGACACTCAGTGCATGTTTTAGAGGCATGACCAAAAACTCGTCGTTTTTGCGATTTAGGGCGGTTTTCATGAGCTATCGCCCATTGTTTAGGGGTTATGTGGAGATTTACAAGGAATATGACAGTCTATACATTTTAGAGAGGAATGACAAAAAAACTTGTTATTTTTGCATTTATGGCCATTTTCGTGAGCTATTGCCCATAGTTTTGGGGTTCTAGACTGATTTACAAGGTCCATGAAACTCAGTACATGTTTGAGAGGCATGACAAAAAACTTATTGTTTTTGCGTTTTAGGGTTGTTTTTGTGAGTTATTGCACACAGTTTTGGGGTAACGGGTTGATTTATAAGGAATATGACAGTCTGTACATTTTAGAGAGGAATGACAAAAAAAATGTCATTTTTGCGTTTATGGCCGTTTTCGTGAGCTATTGCCCATAGTTTTAGGGTGCCGGGGTGATTTACAAGGCCCATGCCACTCAGTACATGTTTGAGAGGCGTGACCAAAAACCCGTCGTTTTTGTGTTTTAGGGCCGTTTTCATAACCTATTGTCCACAGTTTTGGGGTTCTGGAGTGATTTACAAGGTCCATGACACTCAGTACATGTTTGAGAGGCATGGCCAAAAACTCATCATTTTTCGTTTTAGGGCCGTTTTCATGAGCTATTACCCATTGATTTGGGGTTCCGTGGAGATTTACAAGGAATATGACAGTCTGTACATTTTAGAGAGGAATAATGAAAAAAATTGTCGTTTTTGCGTTTATGGCCGCTTTCGTGAGCTATTGCCCACCATTTTAGGGTTCCAGGGTGATCTACAACGCCCATGACACTCAGTACATGTTTAAGAGGCATGACCCAAAACTCATCGTTTTGGCGTTTCAGGGACATTTTCATGAGCTATTGCCCATTGTTTTTATGTTTATGGCCCTTTTCGTGAGCTATTGCCCACAGTTTTGGGGTTTGGGGTGATCTACAAGGCCCATGACAGTCAGTACATGTTTGAGAGGCGTGACCAAAAACTCGTCGTTTTTGCATTTTAGGGCCGTTTTCATGAGCTATTGCCCACAGTTTTGGGGTTCCGGAGTGATTTACAAGGTCCATGACACTGAGTATATGTCTGAGAGGCATGACCAAAAGCTCATCGTTTTTGCGTTTTAGGGCCGTTTTCGTGAGCTATTGTCCATTATTTTTGGGTTCCGGTGATATTTACAAGGAATATGACAGTCTGTACATTTTAGAGAGGAATGATGAAATTTTTTGTTGTTGTTGTTGTGTTTATGGCAGTTTTCGTGAGCTATTGCCCACAGTTTTGGGGTTCTGAGGTGATTTACAAGGCCCATGACACTCCGTACATGTTTGAGAGGCGTGACGAAAATTTGTCGTTTCTGTGTTTTAGGGCTGTTTTCATGAGCTATTGCCCACCTTTTTGGGGTTCCGGAGTGATTTACAAGATCCATGACACTAAGTACATGTTTGAGAGGCATGGCCAAAAACTCATCGTTTTTGCATTTTAGGGCCATTTTCGTGGACTATTGCCCATTGTTTTGGGGTTCCGTGGAGATTTACAAGAAATATGACAGTCTGTACATTTTAGAGAGGAATGACGAAAAAATCCTTGTTTTTGCATTTATGGCCGTTTTCGTGAACTATTGGCCTGTGTTTTGGGGTTTCGGGGTGATCTACAAGGCCCATGACACTGAGTGCATGTTTGAGAGGCATGACCAAAAACTCGTCGTTTTTGCGTTTTAGGGCTGTTTTCATGAGCTATCGCCCATTGTTTAGGGGTTATGTGGAGATTTACAAGGAATATGAAAGTCTGTACATTTTAGAGAGGAATGACAAAAAAACTCATTGTTTTTGCATTTATGGCCGTTTTCGTGAGCTATTGCCCATAGTTTTGGGGTTCTGGACTCATTTACAAGGTCCATGACACTCAGTACATGTTTGAGAGGCATGACAAAAACTCGTCGTTTTTGCGTTTTAGAGTTGTTTTTGTGAGCTATTGCCCACAGTTTTGGGGTGGCGGGTTGATTTATAAGGAATATGACAGTCTGTACATTTTAGAGACGAATGACAAAAAATGTCATTTTTGGCGTTTATGGCCGTTTTCGTGAGCTATTGCCCACAGTTTTGGGGTGCCGGGGTGATTTACAAGGCCCATGCCACTCAGTACATGTTTGAGAGGCGTGACCAAAAACCCATCGTTTTTGTGTTTTAGGGCCGTTTTCATAACCTATTTCCCGCAGTTTTGGGGTTCCGGAGTGATTTACAAGGTCCATGACACTCAGTACATGTTTGAGAGGCATGGCCAAAAACTCATCATTTTTTGCATTTTAGGACCGTTTTCATGAGCTATTACCCATTGTTTTGGGGTTCCGTGGATATTTACAAGGATTATGACAGTCTGTACATTTTAGAGAGGAATGACGAAAAAAATGTCGTTTTTGCGTTTATGGCCGCTTTCGTGAGCTATTGCCCACCATTTTGGGGTTCCTGGGTGATCTACAACGATCATGACACTCAGTACATGTTTGAGAGGCATGACCAAAAACTCATCGTTTTGGCGTTTCAGGGCCATTTTCATGAGCTATTGCCCATTGTTTTGGGGTTCCGTGGAGAATTACAAGGAATATGACAGTCTGTACATTTTAGAGAGGAATGAAAAAAAAAACTTGTTGTTTTTGTGTTTATGGCCCTTTTCGTGAGCTATTGCCCACCATTTTGGGGTTCCAGGGTGATCTACAACGCCCATGACACTCTGTACATGTTTGAGAGGCATGACCAAAAACTCATCGTTTTGGCGTTTCAGGGCCATTTTCGTGAGCTTGCCCATTGTTTTGGAGTTCCGTGGAGAATTACAAGGAATATGACAGTCTGTACATTTTAGAGAGGAATGACAAAAAAACTTGTTGCTTTTGTGTTTATGGCCCTTTTCGTGAGCTATTGCCCACAGTTTTGGGGTTACGGGGTGATCTACAAGGCCCATGACAGTCAGTACATGTTTGAGAGGCGTGACCAAAAACTCGTCGTGTTTGCATTTTAGGGCCGTTTTCATGAGCTATTGCCCACAGTTTTGGGGTTCCAGAGTGATTTACAAGGTCCATGACAGTCAGTACATGTCTGAGAGGCATGGCCAAAAGCTCATCGTTTTTGCGTTTTAGGGCCGTTTTCATGAGCTATTACCTATTGATTTGGGGTTCCATGGAGATTTACAAGAAATATGACAGTCTGTACATTTTAGAGAGGAATGACGATTTTGTTTTTGTTTTTGTGTTTATGCCAGTTTTCGTGAGCTATTGCCCACAGTTTTGGGGTTCTGAGGTGATTTACAAGGCCGATGACACTCCTTACATGTTTGAGAGGCGTGCCGAAAAACTCGTCGTTTCTGTGTTTTAGGGCTGTTTTCATGAGCTATTGCCCACATTATTGGGGTTCCGGGATTTACAAGATCCATGACACAAGTACATGTTTGAGAGGCATAGCCAAAAACTCGTCGTTTTTGCATTTTAGGGCCGTTTTCGTGGGCTATTGCCCATTGTTTTGGGGTTCCGTGGAGATTTACAAGAAATATGATAGTCTGTACATTTTAGAGAGGAATGATGAAAAAATTGTCGTTTTTGCATTTATGGCCGTTTTTGTGAACTATTGGCCACTGTTTTGGGGTTTCGGGGTGATCTACAAGGCCCATGACACTCAGTGCATGTTTGAGAGGCATGACCAAAAACTCGTCGTTTTAGGGCTGTTTTCATGAGCTATCGCCCATTGTTTAGGGGTTATGTGGAGATTTACAAGGAATATGAAAGTCTGTACATTTTAGAGAGGAATGACAAAAAAACTCGTTGTTTTTGCGTTTATGGCCGTTTTCGTGAGCTATTGCCCATAGTTTTGGGGTTCTGGACTGATTTACAAGGTTCATGACACTCAGTACATGTTTGAGAGGCATGACAAAAAACTCGTCATTTTTGCATTTTAGGGTTGTTTTTGTGAGCTATTGCCCACAGTTTTGGGGTGACGGGTTGATTATAAGGAATATGGCAGTCCGTACATTTTAGAGAGGAATGACAAAAAATGTCATTTTTGGCGTTTATGGCCGTTTTCGTGAGCTATTGCCCACAGTTTTGGGGTGCCGGGGTGATTTACAAGGCCCATGCCACTCAGTACATGTTTGAGAGGCGTGACCAAAAACCCGTCGTTTTTTAGTTTTAGGGCCGTTTTCATAACCTATTGCCCGCAGTTTTGGGGTTCCGGAGTGATTTACAAGTCCCGTGCCACTCAGTACATGTTTGAGAGGCATGGCCAAAAACTCGTCATTTTTGCATTTTAGGGCTGTTTTCATGAGCTATTACCCATTGTTTTGGGGTTCCGTGGAGATTTACAAGGAATATGACAGTCTGTACATTTTAGAGAGGAATGACGAAAAAATTGTCATTTTTGCGTTTATGGCAGCTTTCGTCAGCTATTGCCCACCATTTTGGGGTTCCAGGGTGATGTACAACGGCCATGACACTCAGTACATGTTTGAGAGGCATGACCAAAAACTCATCATTTTGGCGTTTTAGGGCCATTTTCATGAGCTATTGCCCATTGTTTTGGGGTTTCGTGGAGAATTACAAGGAATATGACTGTCTGTACATTTTAGAGAGGAATGACAAAAAAAACTTGCTGTTTTTGTGTTTATGGCCCTTTTCATGAGCCATTGCCCACAGTTTTGGGGTTTCGGGGTGATCTACAAGTCCCATGACAGTTAGTACATGTTTGAGAGGCGTGACCAAAAACTCGTCGTTTTTGCGTTTTAGGGCCGTTTTCATGAGCTATTGCCCACAGTTTTGGGGTTCCGGAGTGATTTACAAGGTCCATGACACCGAGTACATGTCTAAGAGGCATGGCCAAAAGCTCGTCGTTTTTGCATTTTAGGGCCGTTTTCGTGAGCTATTGCCCATTGTTTTTGGGTTCCGGTGATATTTACAAGGAATATGATAGTCTGTACATTTTAGAGAGGAATGACGATTTTTTGTTGTTGTTTTTGTGTTTATGGCAGTTTTCGTGAGCTATTGCCCACAGTTTTGGGGTTCTGAGGTGATTTACAACGCCCATGACACCCCGTACATGTTTGAGAGGCGTGACAAAAAACTCGTCATTTCTGTGTTTTAGGGTTGTTTTCATGAGCTATTGCCCACATTTTTGGGGTTCCGGAGTGATTTACAAGATCCATGACACTAAGTACATGTTTGAGAGGCATGGCAAAAAACTCGTCGTTTTTGCATTTTAGGGCCGTTTTCGTGGGCTATTGCCCATTGTTTTGGGGTTCCGTGGAGATTTACAAGAAATATGACAGTCTGTACATTTTAGAGAGGATTGACGAAAAATTGTCATTTTTGCATTTATGGCCGTTTTTGTGAACTATTGGCCACTGTTTTGGGGTTTCGGGGTGATCTACAAGGCCCATGACACTAAGTGCATGTTTGAGAGGCATGACCAAAAACTCGTCGTTTTTGCGTTTTAGGGCTGTTTTCATGAGCTATCGCCCATTGTTTAGGGGTTATGTGGAGATTTACAAGGAATATGAAAGTCTATACATTTTAGAGAGGAATGACAAAAAAACTCGTTGTTTTTGCATTTATGGCCGTTTTCGTGAGCTATTGCCCATAGTTTTGGGGTTCTGGACTGATTTACAAGGTCCATGACACTCAGTACATGTTTGAGAACCATGACAAAAAACTCATCGTTTTTGCATTTTAGGGTTGTTTTTGTGAGCTATTGCCCACAGTTTTGGGGTGACGGGTTGATTTATAAGGAATATGACAGTCCGTACATTTTAGAGAGGAATGACAAAAAAATGTCATTTTTTGCGTTTATGGCCATTTTCGTGAGCTATTGCCCACAGTTTTGGGGTGCCGGGGTGATTTACAAGGCCCATGCCACTCAGTACATGGTTGAGAGGCGTGACCAAAAACCCGTCATTTTTGTGTTTTAGGGCCGTTTTCATAACCTATTGCCCGCAGTTTTTGGGTTCCGGAGTGATTTACAAGGACCATGACACTCAATACATGTTTGAGAGGCATGGCCAAAAACTCATCATTTTTGCATTTTAGGGCCGTTTTCATGAGCTATTACCCATTGTTTTGGGGTTCCGTGGAGATTTACAAGGAATATGACAGTCTGTACATTTTAGAGAGGAATGACGAAAAAATTGTCGTTTTTGCGTTTATGGCCGCTTTCGTGAGCTATTGCCCACCATTTTGGGGTTCCAGGGTGATCTACAACGCCCATGACACTCAGTACATGTTTGAGAGGCATGACCAAAAACTCATTGTTTTGGCGTTTCAGGGCCATTTTCATGAGCTATTGCCCATTGTTTTGGGGTTCCGTGGAGAATTACAAGGAATATGACTGTCTGTACATTTTTGCGTTTATGGCCGTTTTCCTGAACTATTGCCCACTGTTTTGGGGTTTCGGGGTGATCTACAAGGCCCACGACACTCAATACATGTTTGAGAGGCGTGACCAAAAACCCGTCGTTTTTGTGTTTTAGGGCCGTTTTCATGAGCTATTGCCCACAGTTTTGGGGTTCCGGAGTGATTTACAAGGTCCATGACACTGAGTACATGTCTGAGAGGCATGGCCAAAAGCTCGTCGTTTTTGCGTTTTAGGGCCGTTTTCGTGAGCTATTGCCCATTGTTTTGGGGTTCCGTGGAGATTTATAAGGAATATGACAGTCTGTACATTTTAGAGAGGAATGACGATTTTTGTTGTTGTTTTTGTGTTTATGGCAGTTTTCGTGAGCTATTGCCCACAGTTTTGGGGTTCTGAGGTGATTTACAAGGCCCATGACACTCCGTACATGTTTGAGAGGCATGACAGAAAACTCATCGTTTATGTGTTTTAGGGCTGTTTTCACGAGCCATTGCCCACATTTTTGGGGTTCCGGAGTGATTTACAAGATCCATGACACTAAGTTCATGTTTGAGAGGCAGGGCCAAAAACTCGTCGTTTTTGCATTTTAGGGCCGTTTTCGTGGGCTATTGCCCATTGTTTTGGGGTTCCGTGGAGATTTACAAGAAATATGACAGTCTGTACATTTTAGAGAGGAATGACGAAAAAATTGTCATTTTTGCATTTATGGCCGTTTTTGTGAACTATTGGCCACTGTTTTGGGGTTTCGGGGTGATCTACAAGGCCCATGACACTGAGTGCATGTTTGAGAGGCATGACCAAAAACTCGTCGTTTTTGCGTTTTAGGGCTGTTTTCATGAGCTATCGCCTATTGTTTAGGGGTTATGTGGAGATTTACAAGGAATATGAAAGTCTATACATTTTAGAGAGGAATGACAAAAAAACTCGTTGTTTTTGCATTTATGGCCGTTTTCGTGAGCTATTGCCCATAGTTTTGGGGTTCTGGACTGATTTGCAAGGTCCATGACACTCAGTACATGTTTGAGAACCATGACAAAAAAACTCATCGTTTTTGCATTTTAGGGTTGTTTTTGTGAGCTATTGCCCACAGTTTTGGGGTGACGGGTTGATTTATAAGGAATATGACAGTCCGTACATTTTAGAGAGGAATGACAAAAAAAACTTATTGTTTTTGTGTTTATGGCCCTTTTCGTGAGCTATTGCCCACAGTTTTGGGGTGCCGGGGTGATTTACAAGGCCCATGCCACTCAGTACATGTTTGAGAGGCGTGACCAAAAACCCGTCGTTTTTGTGTTTTAGGGCCGTTTTTATAACCTATTGCCCGCAGTTTTTGGGTTCCGGAGTGATTTACAAGGACCATGATACTCAATACATGTTTGAGAGGCATGGCCAAAAACTCATCATTTTTGCATTTTAGGGCCGTTTTCATGAGCTATTACCCATTGTTTTGGGGTTCCGTGGAGATTTACAAGGAATATGACAGTCTGTACATTTTAGAGAGGAATGACGAAAAAATTGTCGTTTTTGCATTTATGGCCGCTTTCGTGAGCTATTGCCCACCATTTTGGGGTTCCAGGGTGATCTACAACGCCCATGACACTCAGTACATGTTTGAGAGGCATGACCAAAAACTCATTGTTTTGGCGTTTCAGGGCCATTTTCATGAGCTATTGCCCATTGTTTTGGGGTTCGTGGAGAATTACAAGGAATATGACTGTCTGTACATTTTAGAGAGGAATGACAAAAAAAAACTTATTGTTTTTGTGTTTATGGCCCTTTTCGTGAGCTATTGCCCACAGTTTTGGGGTTTCGGGGTGATCTACAAGTCCCATGACAGTCAGTACATGTTTGAGAGGCGTGACCAAAAACTCGTCATTTTTGCGTTTTAGGGCCGTTTTCATGAGCTATTGCCCACAGTTTTGGGGTTCCGGAGTGATTTACAAGGTCCATGACACTGAGTACATGTCTGAGAGGCATGGCCAAAAGCTCGTCGTTTTTGCGTTTTAGGGCCGTTTTCGTGAGCTATTGCCCATTGTTTTTTGGTTCCGGTGATATTTACAAGGAATATGACAGTCTGTACATTTTAGAGAGGAATGACGATTTTTGTTGTTGTTTTTGTGTTTATGGCAGTTTTCGTGAGCTATTGCCCACAGTTTTGGGGTTCTGAGGTGATTTACAAGGCCCATGACACTCCGTACATGTTTGAGAGGCGTGACAAAAAACTCATCGTTTATGTGTTTTAGGGCTGTTTTCACGAGCCATTGCCCACATTTTTGGGGTTCCGGAGTGATTTATAAGATCCATGACACTAAGTACATGTTTGAGATGCATGGCCAAAAACTCGTCGTTTTTGCATTTTAGGGCCGTTTTCGTGGGCTATTGCCCATTGTTTTGGGGTTCCGTGGAGATTTACAAGAAATATGACAGTCTGTACATTTTAGAGAGGAATGACGAAAAAATTGTCATTTTTGCATTTATGGCCGTTTTTGTGAACTATTGGCCACTGTTTTGGGGTTTCGGGGTGATCTACAAGGCCCATGATACTGAGTGCATGTTTGAGAGGCATGACCAAAAACTCGTCGTTTTTGCGTTTTAGGGCTGTTTTCATGAGCTATCGCCCATTGTTTAGGGGTTATGTGGAGATTTACAAGGAATATGAAAGTCTATACATTTTAGAGAGGAATGACAAAAAAACTCGTTGTTTTTGCATTTATGGCCGTTTTCGTGAGCTATTGCCCACAGTTTTTGGGTTCCGGAGTGATTTACAAGGACCATGATACTCAATACATGTTTGAGAGGCATGGCCAAAAACTCATCATTTTTGCATTTTAGGGTTGTTTTTGTGAGCTATTGCCCACAGTTTTGGGGTGACGGGTTGATTTATAAGGAATATGACAGTCCGTACATTTTAGAGAGGAATGACAAAAAAATGTCATTTTTGCGTTTATGGCCATTTTCGTGAGCTATTGCCCACAGTTTTGGGGTGCCGGGGTGATTTACAAGGCCCATGCCACTCAGTACATGTTTGAGAGGCGTGACCAAAAACCCGTCGTTTTTGTGTTTTAGGGCCGTTTTCATAACCTATTGCCCGCAGTTTTTGGGTTCCGGAATGATTTACAAGGACCATGATACTCAATACATGTTTGAGAGGCATGGCCAAAAACTCATCATTTTTGCATTTTAGGGCCGTTTTCATGAGCTATTACCCATTGTTTTGGGGTTCCGTGGAGATTTACAAGGAATATGACAGTCTGTACATTTTAGAGAGGAATGACGAATTTTTTTTCGTTTTTGCGTTTATGGCCGCTTTCATGAGCTATTGCCCACCATTTTGGGGTTCCAGGGTGATCACAACGCCCATGACACTCAGTACATGTTTGAGAGGCATGACCAAAAACCCATTGTTTTGGGGTTCCGTGGAGAATTACAAGGAATATGACTGTCTGTACATTTTAGAGAGAAATGACAAAAAAACTTGTTGTTTTTGTGTTTATGGCCCTTTTCGTGAGCTATTGCCCACAGTTTTGGGGTTTCGGGGTGATCTACAAGTCCCATGACAGTCAGTACATGTTTGAGAGGCGTGACCAAAAACTCGTCGTTTTTGCGTTTTAGGGCCCTTTTCGTGAGCTATTGCCAACAGTTTTGGGTTTCGGGGTGATCTACAAGACCCATGACAGTCAGTACATGTCTGAGAGGCATGGCCAAAAGCTCGTCGTTTTTGCGTTTTAGGGCCGTTTTCGTGAGCTATTGCCCATTGTTTTTTGATTCCGGTGATATTTACAAGGAATATGACAGTCTGTACATTTTAGAGAGGAATGACGATTTTTGTTGTTGTTTTTGTGTTTATGGCAGTTTTCGTGAGCTATTGCCCACAGTTTTGGGGTTCTGAGGTGATTTACAAGGCCCATGACACTCCGTACATGTTTGAGAGGCGTGACAAAAAACTCATCATTTATGTGTTTTAGGGCTGTTTTCACGAGCCATTGCCCACATTTTTGGGGTTCCGGAGTGATCTACAAGATCCATGACACTAAGTACATGTTTGAGAGGCATGGCCAAAAACTCGTCGTTTTTGCATTTTAGGGCCGTTTTCGTGGGCTATTGCCCATTGTTTTGGGGTTCCGTGGAGATTTACAAGAAATATGACAGTCTGTACATTTTAGAGAGGAATGACGAAAAAATTATCATTTTTGCATTTATGGCCATTTTCGTGAACGATTGGCCACTGTTTTGGGGTTTCGGGGTGATCTACAAGGCCCATGACACTTAGTGCATGTTTGAGAGGCATGACCAAAAACTCGTCGTTTTTGCGTTTTAGGGCTGTTTTCATGAGCTATCGCCCATTGTTTAGGGGTTATGTGGAGACTTACAAGGAATATGAAAGTCTGTAGATTTTAGAGAGGAATGACAAAAAAAAAACTCGTTGTTTTTGCGTTTATGGCCGTTTTCGTGAGCTATTGCCCATAGTTTTGGGGTTCTGGACTAATTTTCAAGGTCCATGACACTCAGTACATGTTTAAGAGGCATGACAAAAAACTCGTCGTTTTTGCGTTTTAGGGTTGTTTTTGTGAGCTATTGCCCACAGTTTTGGGGTGACCGGTTGATTTATAAGTAATATGACAGTTTGTACATTTTAGAGAGGAATGACAAAAAATGTCATTTTTGCGTTTATGGCCGTTTTCGTGAGCTATTGCCCACAGTTTTGGGGTGCCGGGTGATTTACAAGGCCCATGCCACTCAATACATGTTTGAGAGGCGTGACCAAAAACCCATAGTTTTTGTGTTTTAGGGCCGTTTTCATAACCTATTGCCCGCAGTTTTGGAGTTCTGGAGTGATTTACAAGGTCCATGACACTCAGTACATGTTTGAGAGCCATGGCCAAAAACTCATCATTTTTGCATTTTAGGGCCGTTTTCATGAGCTATTACCCATTGTTTTGGGGTTCCGTGTTGATTTACAAGGAATATCACAGTCTGTACATTTTAGAGAGGAATGACGAAAAAATTGTCATTTTTGTGTTTATGGCCGCTTTTGTGAGCTATTGCCCACCATTTTGGGGTTCCAGGGTGATCTACAACGCCCATGACACTCAATACATGTTTGAGAGGCATGACAAAAAAACTCATTGTTTTGGCATTTCAGGGCCATTTTCATGAGCTATGGCCCATTGTTTTGGGGTTCCATGGAGAATTACAAGGAATATGACAGTCTGTACATTTTGGAGAGGAATGATAAAAATACTTGTTATTTTTGTGTTTATGGCCCTTTTCGTGAGCTATTGCCCACAGTTTTGGGTTTCGGGGTGATCTACAAGGCCCATGACAGTCAGTACATGTTTGAGAGGCGTGTCCAAAAACTCGTCGTTTTTGCGTTTTAGGGCCGTTTTCGTGAGCTATTGCCCATTGTTTTTTGGTTCCGGTGATATTTACAAGGAATATGACAGTCTGTACATTTTAGAGAGGAATGACGATTTTTGTTGTTGTTTTTGTGTTTATGGCAGTTTTCGTGAGCTATTGCCCACAGTTTTGGGGTTCTGAGGTGATTTACAAGGCCCATGACACTCCGTACATGTTTGAGAGGCGTGACAAAAAACTCATCATTTATGTGTTTTAGGGCTGTTTTCACGAGCCATTGCCCACATTTTTGGGGTTCCGGAGTGAACTACAAGATCCATGACACTAAGTACATGTTTGAGAGGCATGGCCAAAAACTCGTCGTTTTTGCATTTTAGGGCCGTTTTCGTGGGCTATTGCCCATTGTTTTGGGGTTCCGTGGAGATTTACAAGAAATATGACAGTCTGTACATTTTAGAGAGGAATGACGAAAAAATTGTCATTTTTGCATTTATGGCCATTTTCGTGAACTATTGGCCACTGTTTTGGGGTTTCGGGGTGATATACAAGGCCCATGACACTTAGTGCATGTTTGAGAGGTATGACCAAAAACTCGTCGTTTTTGCGTTTTAGGGCTGTTTTCATGAGCTATCGCCCATTGTTTAGCGGTTATGTGGAGACTTACAAGGAATATGAAAGTCTGTACATTTTAGAGAGGAATGACAAAAAAACTCGTTGTTTTTGCGTTTATGGCCGTTTTTGTGAGCTATTGCCCATAGTTTTGGGGTTCTGGACTGATTTACAAGGTCCATGACACTCAGTACATGTTTGAGAGCCATGACAAAAAACTCGTCGTTTTTGCGTTTTAGGGTTGTTTTTGTGAGCTATTGCCCACAGTTTTGGGGTGACGGGTTGATTTATAAGGAATATGACAGTCTGTACATTTTAGAGAAGAATGACAAAAAATGTCATTTTTGCGTTTATGGCCGTTTTCGTGAGCTATTGCCCACAGTTTTGGGGTGCCGGGTGATTTACAAGGCCCATGCCACTCAGTACATGTTTGAGAGGCGTGACCAAAAACCCAGAGTTTTTGTGTTTTAGGGCCATTTTCATAACCTATTGCCCGCAGTTTTGGAGTTCTGGAGTGATTTACAAGGTCCATGACACTCAGTACATGTTTGAGAGGCATGGCCAAAAACTCATCATTTTTGCATTTTAGGGCCGTTTTCATGAGCTATTACCCATTGTTTTGGGGTTCCGTGTTGATTTACAAGGAATATGACAGTCTGTACATTTTAGAGAGGAATGACGAAAAATTGTCGTTTTTGCGTTTATGGCCGCTTTTGTGAGCTATTGCCCACCATTTTGGGGTTCCAGGGTGATCTACAACGCCCATGACACTCAATACATATTTGAGAGGCATGACAAAAAACTCATCGTTTTGGCATTTCAGGGCCATTTTCATGAGCTATGGCCCATTGTTTTGGGGTTCCATGGAGAATTACAAGGAATATGACAGTCTATACATTTTAGAGAGGAATGATAAAAAAACTTGTTATTTTTGTGTTTATGGCCCTTTTCGTGAGCTATTGCCCACAGTTTTGGGTTTTGGGGTGATCTACAAGGCCCATGACAGTCAGTACATGTTTGAGAGGCGTGTCCAAAAACTTGTCGTTTTTGCGTTTTAGGGCCATTTTCATGAGCTATTGCCCACAGTTTTGGGGTTCCGGAGTGATTTACAAGGTCCATGACACTCAGTACATGTCTGAGAGGCATGACCAAAACCTCGTCGTTTTTGCGTTTTAGGGCCGTTTTCGTGAGCTATTGCCCATTGTTTTTGGGTTCCGGTGATATTTACATGGAATATGACAGTCTGTACATTTTAGAGAGGAATGACGATTTTTTTGTTGTTTTTGTGTTTATGGCAGTTTTCGTGAGCTATTGCCCACAGTTTTGGGGTTCTGAGGTGATTTACAAGGCCCATGACAGTCAGTACATGTTTGAGAGGCGTGATGAGAAACTCGTCGTTTCTGTGTTTTAGGGCTGTTTTCATGAGCTATTGCCCACAATTTTGGGGTTCCGGAGTGATTTACAAGATCCATGACACTATGTACATGTTTGAGAGGCATGGCCAAAAACTCGTCATTTTTTAATTTTAGGGCCGTTTTCGTGGGCTATTGCCCATTGTTTTGGGGTTCCGTGGAGATTTACAAGAAATATGATAGTCTGTACATTTTAGAGAGGAATGACAAAAAAATGTCGTTTTTGCATTTATGGCCATTTTCGTGAACTATTGGCCACTGTTTTGGGGTTTCGGGGTGATCTACAAGGCCCACGACACTGAGTGCATGTTTGAGAGGCATGACAAAAAAACTCGTCGTTTTTGCGTTTTAGGGCTGTTTTCATGAGCTATCGCCCATTGTTTAGGGGTTATGTGGAGATTTACAAGGAATATGAAAGTCTGTACATTTTAGAGAGGAATGATAAAAAAACTCGTTGTTTTTGCGTTTATGGCCATTTTCGTGAGCTATTGCCCATAGTTTTGGGGTCTGGAATGATTTACAAGGTCCATGACACTCAGTACATGTTTGAGAGGCATGACAAAAAACTCGTCATTTTTGCATTTTAGGGTTGTTTTTGTGAGCTATTGCCCACAGTTTTGGGGTGACGGGTTGATTTATAAGGAATATGACAGTCTGTACATTTTAGAGAGGAATGACAAAAAAAACATGTCATTTTTGCGTTTATGGCCGTTTTCGTGAGCTATTGCCCACAGTTTTGGGGTGCCGGGGTGATTTCCAAGGCCCATGCCACTCATTACATGTTTGAGAGGCGTGACCAAAAACTCGTCGTTTTTGTGTTTTAGGGCCGTTTTCATAACCTATTGCCCACAGTTTTGGGGTTCCGGAGTGATTTACAAGGTCCATGACACTCAGTACATGTTTGAGAGGCATGTCCAAAAACTTGTCATTTTTGCGTTTTAGGGCCGTTTTCATGAGCTATTACCTATTGATTTGGGGTTCCATGGAGATTTACAAGGAATATAACAGTCTGTACATTTTAGAGAGGAATGACGAAAAAATTTGTCGTTTTTGCGTTTATGGCCATTTTCGTGAGGTATTCCCACCATTTGGGGTTCCAGGGTGATCTACAACGCCCATGACACTCAGTACATGTTTGAGAGGCATGACCAAAAACTCATCTTTTTGGCGTTTCAGGGCCATTTTCATGAGCTATTACCCATTGTTTTGGGGTTCCATGGAGAATTACAGGGAATATAACAGTCTGTTCATTTAGAGAGGAATGCCAATTTTTTTTGTTGTTTTTGTGTTTATGGCCCTTTTCGTGAGCTATTGCCCACAGTTTTGGGGTTTCGGGGTGATCTACAAGGCCCATGACAGTCAGTACATATTTGAGAGGCGTGACCAAAAACTCATCGTTTTTGCGTTTTAGGTTTGTTTTCATGAGCTATTGCCCACAGTTTTGGGGTTCTGAAGTGATTTAATAGGTCCATGACACTTAGTACATGTTTGAGAGGCATGGCCAAAAGCTCGTCGTTTTTACGTTTCAGGGCCGTTTTCGTGAGCTATTGCCCATTATTTTTGGGTTCCGGTGATATTTACAAGGAATATGACAGTCTTTACATTTTAGAGAGGAATGACGATTTTTTGTTGTTGTTTTTGCGTTTATGGTAGTTTTCATGAGCTATTGCCCACAGTTTTGGGGTTCTGAGCTGATTTACAAGGCCCATGACACTCAGTACATGTTTGAGAGGCGTGACAAAAAACTCGTCGTTTCAGTGTTTTAGGGCTGTTTTCATGAGCTATTGCCCACAATTTTGGGGTTTCAGAGTGATTTACAAGATCCATGACACTAAGTACATGTTTGAGAGGCATGGCCAAAACCTCGTCGTTTTTGTGTTTTAGGGCCATTTTCGTGGGCTATTGCCCATTGTTTTGGGGTTCCGTGGAGATTTACAAGAAATATGACAGTCTGTACATTTTAGAGAGGAATGACGAAAAATTGTCGTTTTTGCATTTATGGCCGTTTTCGTGAACTATTGCCCACTGTTTTGGGGTTTCAGGGTGATCTACAAGGCCCATGACACTCAGTGCATGTTTTAGAGGCATGACCAAAAACTCGTCGTTTTTGCGTTTTAGGGCGGTTTTCATGAGCTATCGCCCATGGAACCCCAAAATGGCCCTGAAACGCCAAAAACACGAGTTTTTGGTCATGCCTCTCAAACATGTACTGAGTGTCATGGGCGTTGTAGATCACCCTGGAACCCCAAAATTGTGGGCAATAGCTCACGAAAACGGCCATAAACACAAAAACGACAAATTTTTTCGTCATTCCTCTCTAAAATGTATAGACTGTCATATTCCTTATAAATCTCCACGGAACCCCAAATCAATGGGTAATAGCTCATGAAAACGGCCCTAAAACACAGAAATGACGAGTTTTTGGCCATGCCTCTCAAACATGTACTGAGTGTCATGGACCTTGTAAATCACTCCGGAACCCCAAAACTGCGGGGAATAGGTTATGAAAGAGGCCCTAAAACACAAAAACAACGAGTTTTTCGTCACGCCTCTCAAACATGTACTGAGTGGCATGGGCCTTGTAAATCACCCCGGCACCCCAAAAATGTGGGCAATAGCTCACGAAAACGGCCATAAACGCAAAAATGACATGTTTTTTTGTCATTCCTCTCTAAAATGTACAGACTTTCATATTCCTTATAAATCAACCCGTCATCCCAAAACTGTGGGCAATAGCTCACAAAAACAACCCTAAAACGCAAAAACGACAAGTTTTTTTGTCATGCCTCTCAAACATGTACTGAGTGTCATGGACCTTGTAAATCAGTCTAGAACCCCAAAACTATGGGCAATAGCTCACGAAAACGGCCATAAACACAAAAATAACGAGTTTTTTTGTCATTCCTCTCTAAAATGTACAAACTGTCATATTCCTTGTAAATCTCCACATAACCCCTAAACAATGGGCGATAGCTCATGAAAACAGCCCTAAAACGCAAAAACGATGAGTTTTTAGGGTTGTTTTTGTGAGCTATTGCCCACAGTTTAGAGAGGAATGACAAAAAAATCGTTGTTTTTGCGTTTATGGCCGTTTTTGTGTGCTATTGCCCATAGTTTTAGGGTTCTAGACTGATTTACAAGGTCCATGACACTCAGTACATGTTTGAGAGGCATGACCAAAAACTCGTCGTTTTTGTGTTTCAGGGTTGTTTTCATGAGCTATTGCCCATTGTTTAGGGGTTATGTGGAGATTTATAAGGAATATGACAGTCTGTATATTTTAGAGAGGAATGATAAAAAAACTTGTTGTTTTTGTGTTTATGGCCCTTTTCGTGAGCTATTGCCCACAGTTTTGGGGTTTCGGGGTGATCTACAAGGCCCATGACAGTCAGTACATGTTTGAGAGGCGTGACAAAAAACTCGTCGTTTTTGCGTTTTAGGGCCGTTTTCAAGAGCTATTGCCCACAGTTTTGGGGTTCCGGAGTGATTTACAAGGTCCATGACACTCAATACATGTCTGAGAGGCATGGCCAAAAGCTCGTCGTTTTTGCGTTTTAGGGCCGTTTTCGTGAGCGATTGCCCATTGTTTTTGAGTTCCGGTGATATTTACAAGGAATATGACAGTCTGTACATTTTAGAGAGGAATGAAGATTTTTTTTGTTGTTTTTGTGTTTATGGCAGTTTTCGTGAGCTATTGCCCACAGTTTTGGGGTTCTGAGCTGATTTACAAGGCCCATGACACTCAGTACTTGCTTGAGAGGCGTGACGAAAAACTCGTCGTTTCTGTGTTTTAGGGCTGTTTTCATGAGCTATTGCCCACAATTTTGGGGTTCCAGAGTGATTTACAAGATCCATGACACTAAGTACATGTTTGAGAGGCATTGCCAAAACCTCGTCGTTTTTGCGTTTTAGGGCCATTTTTTGGCTATTGCCCATTGTTTTAGGGTTCCGTGGAGATTTACAAGGAATATGACAGTCTGTACATTTTAGAGAGGAATGACAAAAAATTGTCGTTTTTGCGTTTATGGCCATTTTCGTGAACTATTGCCCACAGTTTTGGGGTGCCGGGGTGATTTACAAGGGCCATGCCACTCAGTACATGTTTGAGAGGCGTGACCAAAAACTCATCGTTTTTGTGTTTTAGGGCCGTTTTCATAACCTATTGCCCACAGTTTTGGGGTTCCGGAGTGATTTACAAGGTCCATGACACTCAGTACATGTTTGAGAGGCATGGCCAAAAACTCATCATTTTTGCGTTTTAGGGCCGTTTTCATGAGCTATTACCCATTGATTTGGGGTTCCGTGTAGATTTACAAGAAATATGACAGTCTGTACATTTTAGAGAGGAATGACGAAAAAATTTGTCGTTTTTGCGTTTATGGCCATTTTCGTGAGCTATTGCCCACAATTTTGGGGTTCCTGGGTGATCTACAACGCCCATGACACTCAGTACATGTTTGAGAGGCATGACCAAAAACTCGTCTTTTTGGCGTTTCAGGGCCATTTTCATGAGCTATTACCCATTGTTTTGGGGTTCTGAGGAGAATTACAAGGAATATGACAGTCTGTACATTTAGAGAGGAATGACAAAAAAAACTTATTGTTTTTATGTTTATGGCCCTTTTCGTGAGCTATTGTCCACAGTTTTGGGGTTCCGGAGTGATCTACAAGGCCCATGACACTCAGTGCATGTTTGAGAGGCATGACCAAAAACTAGTTGTTTTTGCGTTTTAGGGCTGTTTTCGTGAGCTATCGCCCATTGTTTAGAGGTTATGTGGAGATTTACAAGTAATATGACAGTCTCTATATTTTAGAGAGGAATGACAAAAAAAACTCGTTGTTTTTGCGTTTATGGCCGTTTTCGTGAGCTATTGCCCATAGTTTTGGGGTTCTAGACTGATTTACAAGGTCCATGACACTCAGTACATGTTTGAGGGGCATGACCAAAAACTTGTCGTTTTTGCGTTTTAGTGTTGTTTTCATGAGCTATTGCCCACAGTTTTGGGGTGACGGGTTGATTTATAAGGAATATGACAGTCTGTATATTTTAGAGAGGAATGACAAACAAAACTTGTTGTTGTTGTTGTGTTTATGGCCCTTTTCGTGAGCTATTGCCCACAGTTTTGGGGTTTTGGGGTGATCTACGAGGCCCATGACAGTCAGTACATGTTTGAGAGGCGTGACCAAAAACTCGTCGTTTTTGCGTTTTAGGGCCGTTTTCAAGAGCTATTGCCCACAGTTTTGGGGTTCCAGAGTGATTTACAAGGTCCATGACACTCAGTACATGTTTGAGAGGCATGGCCAAAAGCTCGTCGTTTTTGTGTTTTAGGGCCATTTTCGTGAGCTATTGCCCATTGTTTTTGGGTTCCGATGATATTTACAAGGAATATGACAGTCTTTGTTGTTTTTGCGTTTATGGCAGTTTTCGTGAGCTATTGCCCACAGTTTTGGGGTTCTGAGCTGATTTACAAGGCCCATGACACTCAGTACATGCTTGAGAGGCGTGACAAAAAACTCATCGTTTCTGTGTTTTAGGGCTATTTTCATGAGCTATTGCCCACAATTTTGGGGTTCCAGAGTGATTTACAAGATCCATGACACTAAGTACATGTTTGAGAGGCATGGCCAAAACCTCGTCGTTTTTGCGTTTTAGGGCCGTTTTTGTGGGCTATTGCCCATTGTTTTGGGGTACGAAAAAATTGTCATTTTTGCGTTTATGGCCGTTTTCCTGAACTATTGCCCACTGTTTTGGGGTTTCGGGGTGATCTACAAGGCCCACGACACTCAATACATGTTTGAGAGGTGTGACCAAAAACCCGTCGTTTTTGTGTTTTAGGGCCGTTTTCATGAGCTAGTGCCCACAGTTTTCGGGTTCCGGAGTGATTTACAAGGTCCATGACACTGAGTACATGTCTGAGAGGCATGGCCAAAAGCTCGTCGTTTTTGCATTTTAGGGCCGTTTTCGTGAGCTATTGCCCATTGTTTTTTGGTTCCGGTGATATTTACAAGGAATATGACAGTCTGTACATTTTAGAGAGGAATGACGATTTTTGTTGTTGTTTTTGTGTTTATGGCAGTTTTCGTGAGCTATTGCCCACAGTTTTGGGGTTCTGAGGTGATTTACAAGGCCCATGACACTCCGTACATGTCTGAGAGGCGTGACAAAAAACTCATCGTTTATGTGTTTTAGGGCTGTTTTCACGAGCCATTGCCCACATTTTTGGGGTTCGGGAGTGATTTACAAGATCCATGACACTAAGTACATGTTTGAGAGGCATGGCCAAAAACTCGTCGTTTTTGCATTTTAGGGCCGTTTTCGTGGGCTATTGCCCATTGTTTTGGGGTTCCGTGGAGATTTACAAGAAATATGACAGTCTGTACATTTTAGAGAGGAATGACGAAAAAATGTCATTTTTGCATTTATGGCCGTTTTTGTGAACTATTGGCCACTGTTTTGGGGTTTTGGGGTGATCTACAAGGCCCATGACACTGAGTGCATGTTTGAGAGGCATGACCAAAAACTCGTCGTTTTTGTGTTTTAGGGCTGGTTTCATGAGCTATCGCCCATTGTTTAGGGGTTATGTGGAGATTTACAAGGAATATGAAAGTCTATACATTTTAGAGAGGAATGACAAAAAAACTCGTTGTTTTTGCATTTATGGCTGTTTTCGTGAGCTATTGCCCATAGTTTTGGGGTTCTGGACTGATTTGCAAGGTCCATGACACTCAGTACATGTTTGAGAACCATGACAAAAAACTCATCATTTTTGCATTTTAGGGTTGTTTTTGTGAGCTATTGCCCACAGTTTTGGGGTGACGGGTTGATTTATAAGGAATATGACAGTCCGTACATTTTAGAGAGGAATGACAAAAAAATGTCATTTTTGCGTTTATGGCCATTTTCGTGAGCTATTGCCCACAGTTTTGGGGTGCCGGGGTGATTTACAAGGCCCATGCCACTCAGTACATGTTTGAGAGGCGTGACCAAAAACCCGTCGTTTTTGTGTTTTAGGGCCGTTTTCATAACCTATTGCCCGCAGTTTTTGGGTTCCGGAGTGATTTACAAGGACCATGATACTCAATACATGTTTGAGAGGCATGGCCAAAAACTCATCATTTTTGCATTTTAGGGCCGTTTTCATGAGCTATTACCCATTGTTTTGGGGTTCCGTGGAGATTTACAAGGAATATGACAGTCTGTACATTTTAGAGAGGAATGACGAATTTTTTTTCGTTTTTTCGTTTATGGCCGCTTTCGTGAGCTATTGCCCACCATTTTGGGGTTCCAGGGTGATCTACAACGCCCATGACACTCAGTACATGTTTGAGAGGCATGACCAAAAACTCATTGTTTTGGCGTTTCAGGGCCATTTTCATGAGCTATTGCCCATTGTTTTGGGGTTCCGTGGAGAATTACAAGGAATATGACTGTCTGTACATTTTAGAGAGGAATGACAAAAAAACTTGTTGTTTTTGTGTTTATGGCCCTTTTCGTGAGCTATTGCCCACAGTTTTGGGGTTTCGGGGTGATCTACAAGTCCCATGACAGTCAGTACATGTTTGAGAGGCGTGACCAAAAACTCGTCGTTTTTGCGTTTTAGGGCCGTTTTCATGAGCTATTGCCCACAGTTTTGGGGTTCCGGAGTGATTTACAAGGTCCATGACACTGAGTACATGTCTGAGAGGCATGGCCAAAAGCTCGTCGTTTTTGCGTTTTAGGGCCGTTTTCGTGAGCTATTGCCCATTGTTTTTTGGTTCCGGTGATATTTACAAGGAATATGACAGTCTGTACAATTTAGAGAGGAATGACGATTTTTGTTGTTGTTTTTGTGTTTATGGCAGTTTTTGTGAGCTATTGCCCACAGTTTTGGGGTTCTGAGGTGATTTACAAGGCCCATGACACTCCGTACATGTTTGAGAGGCGTGACAAAAAACTCATCGTTTATGTGTTTTAGGGCTGTTTTCACGAGCCATTGCCCACATTTTTGGGGTTCCGGAGTGATTTACAAGATCCATGATACTAAGTACATGTTTGAGTGGCATGGCCAAAAACTCGTCGTTTTTGCATTTTAGGGCCGTTTTCGTGGGCTATTGCCCATTGTTTTGGGGTTCCGTGGAGATTTACAAGAAATATGACAGTCTGTACATTTTAGAGAGGAATGACGAAAAAATTGTCATTTTTGCATTTATGGCCATTTTCGTGAACTATTGGCCACTGTTTTGGGGTTTCGGGGTGATCTACAAGGCCCATGACACTTAGTGCATGTTTGAGAGGCATGACCAAAAACTCGTCGTTTTTGCGTTTTAGGGCTGTTTTCATGAGCTATCGCCCATTGTTTAGGGGTTATGTGGAGATTTACAAGGAATATGAAAGTCTATACATTTTAGAGAGGAATGACAAAAAAACTCGTTGTTTTTGCATTTATGGCCGTTTTCGTGAGCTATTGCCCATAGTTTTGGGGTTCTGGACTGATTTGCAAGGTCCATGACACTCAGTACATGTTTGAGAACCATGACAAAAAACTCATCATTTTTGCATTTTAGGGTTGTTTTTGTGAGCTATTGCCCACAGTTTTGGGGTGACGGGTTGATTTATAAGGAATATGACAGTCCGTACATTTTAGAGAGGAATGACAAAAAAATGTCATTTTTGCGTTTATGGCCATTTTCGTGAGCTATTGCCCACAGTTTTGGGGTGCCGGGGTGATTTACAAGGCCCATGCCACTCAGTACATGTTTGAGAGGCGTGACCAAAAACCCGTCGTTTTTGTGTTTTAGGGCCGTTCTCATAACCTATTGCCCGCAGTTTTTGGGTTCCGGAGTGATTTACAAGGACCATGATACTCAATACATGTTTGAGAGGCATGGCCAAAAACTCATCATTTTTGCATTTTAGGGCCGTTTTCATGAGCTATTACCCATTGTTTTGGGGTTCCGTGGAGATTTACAAGGAATATGACAGTCTGTACATTTTAGTGAGGAATGACGATTTTTTTTCGTTTTTGCGTTTATGGCCGCTTTCGTGAGCTATTGCCCACCATTTTGGGGTTCCAGGGTGATCTACAACGCCCATGACACTCAGTACATGTTTGAGAGGCATGACCAAAAACTCATTGTTTTGGCGTTTCAGGGCCATTTTCATGAGCTATTGCCCATTGTTTTGGGGTTCCGTGGAGAATTACAAGGAATATGACTGTCTGTACATTTTAGAGAGGAATGACAAAAAAACTTGTTGTTTTTGTGTTTATGGCCCTTTTCGTGAGCTATTGCCCACAGTTTTGGGGTTTCGGGGTGATCTACAAGTCCCATGACAGTCAGTACATGTTTGAGAGGCGTGACCAAAAACTCGTCGTTTTTGCGTTTTAGGGCCGTTTTCATGAGCTATTGCCCACAGTTTTGGGGTTCCGGAGTGATTTACAAGGTCCATGACACTGAGTACATGTCTGAGAGGCATGGCCAAAAGCTCGTCGTTTTTGCGTTTTAGGGCCGTTTTCGTGAGCTATTGCCCATTGTTTTTTGGTTCCGGTGATATTTACAAGGAATATGACAGTCTGTACAATTTAGAGAGGAATGACGATTTTTGTTGTTGTTTTTGTGTTTATGGCAGTTTTCGTGAGCTATTGCCCATAGTTTTGGGGTTCTGAGGTGATTTACAAGGCCCATGACACTCCGTACATGTTTGAGAGGCGTGACAAAAAACTCATCGTTTATGTGTTTTAGGGCTGTTTTCACGAGCCATTGCCCACATTTTTGGGGTTCCGGAGTGATTTACAAGATCCATGATACTAAGTACATGTTTGAGTGGCATGGCCAAAAACTCGTCGTTTTTGCATTTTAGGGCCGTTTTCGTGGGCTATTGCCCATTGTTTTGGGGTTCCGTGGAGATTTACAAGAAATATGACAGTCTGTACATTTTAGAGAGGAATGACGAAAAAATTGTCATTTTTGCATTTATGGCCATTTTCATGAACTATTGGCCACTGTTTTGGGGTTTCGGGGTGATCTACAAGGCCCATGACACTTAGTGCATGTTTGAGAGGCATGACCAAAAACTCGTCATTTTTGCGTTTTAGGGCTGTTTTCATGAGCTATCGCCCATTGTTTAGGGGTTATGTGGAGACTTACAAGGAATATGAAAGTCTGTACATTTTAGAGAGGAATGACAAAAAAACTCGTTGTTTTTGCGTTTATGGCCGTTTTCGTGAGCTATTGCCCATAGTTTTGGGGTTCTGGACTGATTTACAAGGTCCATGACACTCAGTACATGTTTGAGAGGCATGACAAAAAACTCGTCGTTTTTGCGTTTTAGGGTTGTTTTTGTGAGCTATTGCCCACAGTTTTGGGGCGACCGGTTGATTTATAAGGAATATGACAGTCTGTACATTTTAGAGAGGAATGACAAAAAATGTCATTTTTGCGTTTATGGCCGTTTTCGTGAGCTATTGCCCACAGTTTTGGGGTGCCGGGTGATTTACAAGGCCCATGCCACTCAGTACATTTTTGAGAGGCGTGACCAAAAACCCATAGTTTTTGTGTTTTAGGGCCGTTTTCATAACCTATTGCCCGCAGTTTTGGAGTTCTGGAGTGATTTACAAGGTCCATGACACTCAGTACATGTTTGAGAGCCATGGCCAAAAACTCATCATTTTTGCATTTTAGGGCCGTTTTCATGAGCTATTACCCATTGTTTTGGGGTTCCGTGTTGATTTACAAGGAATATGACAGTCTGTACATTTTAGAGAGGAATGACGAAAAAATTGTCATTTTTGCGTTTATGGCCGCTTTTGTGAGCTATTGCCCACCATTTTGGGGTTCCAGGGTGATCTACAACGCCCATGACACTCAATACATGTTTGAGAGGCATGACAAAAAAACTCATCGTTTTGGCATTTCAGGGCCATTTTCATGAGCTATGGCCCATTGTTTTGGGGTTCCATGGAGAATTACAAGGAATATGACAGTCTGTACATTTTAGAGAGGAATGATAAAAAAAACTTGTTATTATTGTGTTTATGGCCCTTTTCGTGAGCTATTGCCAACAGTTTTGGGTTTCGGGGTGATCTACAAGACCCATGACAGTCAGTACATGTTTGAGAGGCGTGTCCAAAAACTCGTCGTTTTTGCGTTTTAGAGCCGTTTTCGTGAGCTATTGCCCATTGTTTTTTGGTTCCGGTGATATTTACAAGGAATATGACAGTCTGTACATTTTAGAGAGGAATGACGATTTTTGTTGTTGTTTTTGTGTTTATGGCAGTTTTCGTGAGCTATTGCCCACAGTTTTGGGGTTCTGAGGTGATTTACAAGGCCCATGACACTCCGTACATGTTTGAGAGGCGTGACAAAAAAACTCATCGTTTATGTGTTTTAGGGCTGTTTTCACGAGCCATTGCCCACATTTTTGGGGTTCCGGAGTGATCTACAAGATCCATGACACTAAGTACATGTTTGAGAGGCATGGCCAAAAACTCGTCGTTTTTGCATTTTAGGGCCGTTTTCGTGGGCTATTGCCCATTTGTGACGACCTCAAATTTGATAACAAATTCGAAGTGCCCGTTATGTATTCCACCGCAATCCCAGGGTCATTGTTGCGATATACATAACATAGTTGATATCTCCGTCATAGACATTAATAGTAAATAAAGGGGATTACATAGGTGGTCGCACAGACCAAACCTTACATTACATCAACATGCAGCGGAATAACACTTTGGGTCCATATTGTCAAGCTTCAACCGCACAGGCAAAGCAGACAGTAGGAAACGAGCCTAATTCGCAAAGCCGTCAATGAGTCTTTTCTTCTTGATCTTGCTCCTTCAAGTCTGGCCAAGTTAATAGCCAGGGACACAGCCGTGAGTACATTGGATGCACTCGCAAACCATCTTATAAACAAAGTGGGGAAAGAGATATGCATGGTTGATATGGTGGACTAAGCACTAGGGTTATTTGCAAAATGCTAGTTTTATTTCCCAAGGATGTTCAATAGTAGAAAAGAGGTTTAGTTCTCTAAGTTCATCTAATGGAACTTCAAGTGTTGGTCACCATCAAAGTCAAGTCAAGTCAAGTCAATTCAATTCATGTCATTCACCCAGTTCATCATAAGTTATTTTCATTCTTGACAAAAGTCAAGTACAGCTTGCCAACCGTCCATAACCGCGGACTCGGCTATTCGAATAGTTTGAAAACCTCTGCAGAGGGGTACACTTTACCCACAAGAATCGATACATCTGCCGGGAAAAGTCCACGGATCGACATACACAAAGTATGCGAGGTTCAGATAATCAAACAAACTCTTTCACTTGTCTACTCTAGTATAGGATCCTTTCCTAGAGCCCGAGACACGGATTTCCCCGTTCCGGCGCCTCTAGTTTTGCCCTTCCCGGAGTGCCGGGCGGATGGAAATCTTCAGGAAGGAAAATTTCCAATGACCACTTGGTTCGGAAGCAACCACGTATGGAATACTTCTATAAAGGATGAAACAAGACCTCCCATACTAGAATAAACAAGCTAGGAATAAGCCCCTTCCCATTCAGGGGTAATGTGGTCGTACGGTATAATTGGCTCCCATAGTACATCACTCGTTGTCATTTGAGAAATATATTTCATAGTTCTTAGTCAAGATTAATTTCTTTTATAAAACCATCATGTAGGAGCAATTCTCCAAGTCAAGTTTCAAGTTCAAGTCACCACCTTTCAAGTAGGGTTCCCCTTATAGATGGCCTCACTTTTATTAGCGACTAAGCAACTAGATGGAGTGATGATACTACTAAGCTATGGTTGGATAAACTCAGCTTGATGCTCTTGCTAAGCAAGATATCACTTTACTTCTATCATTCTACTCTAGCAATTCAATCATGCAATTTACTTAAAACAAGTAGCATGCAATAGTAAAACTAGGCATTGGGAGTATGAATCAAAAGATGGCTTGCCTTGCTTGGCAAAGTCAAAATAGTCTTCATCTTTATCTTTGATTGATTGATCTCCATCTCCATTTCTTGGTTGACTTCGGGATCCATTCTCCTTACTCTCTTTGTCGTCTAATCGTCAAAAATCAAATAAGCATACAATCACCACACAATTCACAAACAACACATACTCACTATAATAAGGATACTTGGGTAAGAGAAATGATCTAGGAAGTCTATGGAGAGTGGTTTCAAAGATCATTGAGTTTCGATGGATGAGATTATTGAGTGGTTGTATTTAAGTAGGGTTTATTTATTTTGGATGATGAAAATATCTCCTGCAAGTCCTTATTGACCAAGGTTCATATACTACTAGTATATGTTCAAGATTATGGTTCATCTAAAGAGGCTTCATAGGATTTTGAGTACTTTTCTTTTATTGAAGCAATTTCTAGTTTGTAACTATTTAGTAATCAAATTTGAATCTACAAGTACAATCTAGTAATCCTAGTTGAATTGGATCAAGGGTTATAGATGAATATCTAGAAATGTGGTTGATTATAATTGGTTCCATATCATTTCCATATTTTGAGATTGGTGTGCAAGTTTGAGTTTCTAATTACTACCATGTAGGATTAAATTTTCAAATACTTCCTACAAGTACACATGGACTAAGATCAATATCTATTGATAGTTATTTGGAAATGTGGTTTAACAATAAAGGTTCCATAAAGATTTTGATTCTAGGTTTGAGTTTAATAAGATCCTATATGGCAAATGCCTATTTAACCATATAGGTAAATAACATTTATTTTATAGGTTTCAAAAATGAGATCTAATGGTATAGGCAGATGGGTATAACTAATTGTGAATTTCTAGAGTTGGATTTATATTTTTAGGAATTTTATTTGAATTGATATGGATTTTCTAAATTGGAAAAGCTCCTGTTTTGTTATTTTTACTGCAATTATTATGTAAATCTAATTGTATTGAAACCACTTTTATTGGATAGCTTATGTTCTAAGGTTTCCAAAACATATTCATTTGCTAGATTTGGATCGGTAGATCTCCGGGAAATTTAAATCTAAGACAGCCTCTGAAAACAATTTCGGAAATTCGCCAAACCTAATTACCCGGGGCGAGGGGATCTGCGGAGAGAGCGCGGCCGGTGTCGGCTAACGGAGGAGAGGGGCGGTCGGGGCTTTCGGCTGGGTGCTGTGGAAGGTTGCAGGCACTCGCTGGCGCGTTTACGGGCGGCGGGGTGGTCGGTTCAGAAGGGGACACGCTAGGGGGTCCGGGGCGGTTTTCCTCCATGCCTTCCATGTCTCACGGCCTGGGGTCGGGGCAGGGGGCACTGGGATCGACCAAGGGGTGAGAGGGGATGTCCTCCAGTACGGCTAGGTCGGCTAGGTAGTACGAAAACAGTGTCATATACAGTGAGTTGGATTTTCTGGATTTCTGCCCACAGGGTGTTCGACGAAATGTCCGCAAGAAATAAAAATTCGAATTTTCGAAATTTTCAAATTGGGTTGGTCATTATATTGGATAGGGATTCTAAACATATTTTTGTTATGAAGAAATAGGGTGTTTGGCAAAAATCTTATTTCAATTTTGAAGTATGGTTTCTGTTTCAGATTCAAATTTTGGACAGATTTTGAAAGAGGTTAGGGTTTGAGTTTTTGCTGGAAACTTCTTGGTTGAGTTAGTATGTGATATGGTCAAGCTCAACTAACTGACCACACCTTTGCTTGAGTTACAGATTTCTTATTCTAAGTGCCCAAAGTAGGGTAGTGGTTAACTTTTTCTAGATCATCTTTTCTTCTCTTTTTCTTTATTTCTCTTGCTTCTGGTTCTTTTGATCTTTGTGGTTCTTCTCTAATGCTTCGGTTGGTTAGGTTAGAATTAACTAACTATGGCCCAACAAATTATAACACACATGAAATCATAGAACAACATGTATTTTCAATACTATGTATGCATGCAATATGAGTGAAAAAGATTTGATTGGTCCAAAAGTGTTGGTTTTCTTGGAGATAACATGGAGTTGGGAATGTGTTTGTTTGGTCTACAGGTGAGTTGTGGTGGAGAGATGCATGAGGGTATAGTTCAAATATTGCTTAATATAAAAGGGCAAAGTAGTGTAATCAGTAATTTTTTTAAAATCACTACTTCCTCCTTTCTTACTTAGGTTTTTGTGTTGCAGTTTATTTTCTTGATTCTTTTCTATTTGTTTGTGATTGCTTGACTTAATTTTGGTTTGGCCATTGACCCAAATGGGTTTAGCATGTAACCATACACAAAATTTAATACTTAGAAAACTATTTCAATTTAACAAAAATCTTTATTTAAAACTTTGGGCTCGAGGGATTTGTTTTACAACCCTTCTCATATTCTTTTTATGTGAAGCATGGGAGCAAATGCTTAATTTCACAAGTTCTAAAAGACAATAAATTAATCTTGTATTTAAAATAAAAGTTTTTGTTGTCTCCAAAATTTGGTATTTTAATAAATCCATTTATTTCTATTTTCCAAAATTTTGGGTTGTTACAATCTTCCCCCCTTAAAAAGAATCTCGTCCCGAGATTCACAAGTTAAGATTGAGATATATTGGGAAATGAGATTAATAGATAAGAGATGGAGTGTATATTGATTCCTATAGAGATGGAAAGATTGGGTACACCCAAAATGTGATAAGGCCAAACGGGCCAAAACACATATTCATCAATCACATAGCAATGTCAACAAACAATCACACTTTTCAAAAACAAAATGTTTTAGGTTTAAACCATAGGATTTTATTAATAAGGGGTCTTGCAGATTACATGTCTCATTCATTTTAGAAGGAGATAAACAAGACTACTAGAACACTTTTGAGAAAACAAGTTGTTGGGGTGGTTGCTACTTGTTGCCGGAGGGCATATGAGCAACACATCCCAAAACAAATCAATCATTCAAACACACAAGGTACTAAGCACACTTAAAAATCGTGAGGTAAGGGCAGCTCAAGGAAATCAACTGAGCATTTCCTATAAATCCTGTGGGTCAAAAGGTTTGCTGGGTCTTCATCATTTTTTTGATCACTCTTTCTTTGCTCTTGAAGTCTTTGTCTCATAGGGTTGACTCTTGTTGGAAGATTTTCTAGATCAGATGAAGAGACTCTCTTTCGATGGTAGCGGTCGTAGTTGACATCCAAGGTTGAAGTCTTGAAAAATATTGAGTCCCTAATCTTTTCATCCAAAAGTCCTTCGGTCTTAGGTCGGTACATCGTCTATAGTATACATTTGAAGTAGATGAGGAATAGAGTAAAACAACTCTTTGAAAAGCCTTTGTAATTAAAGAGGTAAATAAATTCTTTGTCAAAATCTCTTGAGAGTATAAGTTGAGAATGTAAGATATTTGAAGTGAATAAGATGGGAGTATAAGTTGGGCTTTGGGTACCAAAGCAAATAAATTTCTTTTGTAGAAATAAGTTTTTGTCAACATATCACTTTCTTAGCTAGCGACCATGCTAACTAAGGTCTCCTAAGGTCATGATAGTCCTGATACCAAACTGGTGATATCAGAGATATCATTTTCTAACGACCATGCTAACTAGGGTTTCCTAGAGTCAGCCTAGGCTCTGATACCAACTTGTGACGACCTCAAATTTGATAACAAATTCGAAGTGCCCGTTATGTATTCCACCGCAATCCCAGGGTCATTGTTGCGATATACATAACGTAGTTGATATCTCCGTCATAGACATTAATAGTAAATAAAGGGGATTACATAGGTGGTCGCACAGACCAAACCTTACATTACATCAACATGCAGCGGAATAACACTTTGGGTCCATATTGTCAAGCTTCAACCGCACAGGCAAAGCAGACAGTAGGAAACGAGCCTAATTCGCAAAGCCGTCAATAAGTCTTTTCTTCTTGATCTTGCTCCTTCAAGTCTGGCCAAGTTAATAGCCAGGGACACAGCCGTGAGTACATTGGATGCACTCGCAAACCATCTTATAAACAAAGTGGGGAAAGAGATATGCATGGTTGATATGGTGGACTAAGCACTAGGGTTTTTTGCAAAATGCTAGTTTTATTTCCCAAGGATGTTCAATAGTAGAAAAGAGGTTTAGTTCTCTAAGTTCATCTAAAGGAACTTCAAGTGTTGGTCACCATCAAAGTCAAGTCAAGTCAAGTCAATTCAATTCATGTCATTCACCCAGTTCATCATAAGTTATTTTCATTCTTGACAAAAGTCAAGTATAGCTTGCCAACCGTCCATAACCGCGGACTCGGCTATTCGAATAGTTTGAAAACCTCTGCAGAGGGGTACACTTTACCCACAAGAATCGATACATCTGTCGGGAAAAGTCCACGGATCGACATACACAAAGTATGCGAGGTTCAGATAATCAAACAAACTCTTTCACTTGTCTACTCTAGTATAGGATCCTTTCCTAGAGCCTGAGACACGGATTTCCCCGTTCTGGCGCCTCTAGTTTTGCCCTTCCCGGAGTGCCGGGCGGATGGAAATCTTCAGGAAGGAAAATTTCCAATGACCACTTGGTTCGGAAGCAACCACGTATGGAATACTTCTATAAAGGATGAAACAAGACCTCCCATACTAGAATAAACAAGCTAGGAATAAGCCCCTTCCCATTCAGGGGTAATGTGGTCGTACGGTATAATTGGCTCCCATAGTACATCACTCGTTGTCATTTGAGAAATATATTTCATAGTTCTTAGTCAAGATTAATTTCTTTTATAAAACCATCATGTAGGAGCAATTCTCCAAGTCAAGTTTCAAGTTCAAGTCACCACCTTTCAAGTAGGGTTCCCCTTATAGATGGCCTCACTTTTATTAGCGACTAAGCAACTAGATGGAGTGATGATACTACTAAGCTATGGTTGGATAAACTCAGCTTGATGCTCTTGCTAAGCAAGATATCACTTTACTTCTATCATTCTACTCTAGCAATTCAATCATGCAATTTACTTAAAACAAGTAGCATGCAATAGTAAAACTAGGCATTGGGAGTATGAATCAAAAGATGGCTTGCCTTGCTTGGCAAAGTCAAAATAGTCTTCATCTTTATCTTTGATTGATTGATCTCCATCTCCATTTCTTGGTTGACTTCGGGATCCATTCTCCTTACTCTCATTGTCGTCTAATCGTCAAAAATCAAATAAGCATACAATCACCACACAATTCACAAACAACACATACTCACTATAATAAGGATACTTGGGTAAGAGAAACGATCTAGGAAGTCTATGGAGAGTGGTTTCAAAGATCATTGAGTTTTGATGGATGAGATTATTGAGTGGTTGTATTTAAGTAGGGTTTATTTATTTTGGATGATGAAAATATCTCCTGCAAGTCCTTATTGACCAAGGTTCATATACTACTAGTATATGTTCAAGATTATGGTTCATCTAAAGAGGCTTCATAGGATTTTGAGTACTTTTCTTTTATTGAAGCAATTTCTAGTTTGTAACTATTTAGTAATCAAATTTGAATCTACAAGTACAATCTAGTAATCCTAGTTGAATTGGATCAAGGGTTATAGATGAATATCTAGAAATGTGGTTGATTATAATTGGTTTCATATCATTTCCATATTTTGAGATTGGTGTGCAAGTTTGAGTTTCTAATTACTACCATGTAGGATTAAATTTTCAAATACTTCCTACAAGTACACATGGACTAAGATCAATATCTATTGATAGTTATTTGGAAATGTGGTTTAACAATAAAGGTTCCATAAAGATTTTGATTCTAGGTTTGAGTTTAATAAGATCCTATATGGCAAATGCCTATTTAACCATATAGGTAAATAGCATTTATTTTATAGGTTTCAAAAATGAGATCTAATGGTATAGGCAGATGGGTATAACTAATTGTGAATTTCTAGAGTTGGATTTATATTTTTAGGAATTTTATTTGAATTGATATGGATTTTCTAAATTGGAAAAGCTCCTGTTTTGTTATTTTTACTGCAATTATTATGTAAATCTAATTGTATTGAAACCACTTTTAATGGATAGCTTATGTTCTAAGGTTTCCAAAACATATTCATTTGCTAGATTTGGATCGGTAGATCTCCGGGAAATTTAAATCTAAGACAGCCTCTGAAAACAATTTCGGAAATTTGCCAAACCTAATTACCCTTTTTTTTAAACCTGGGCCGGACACACAGGCTGGCTGGGCTGGGAGCAGACCAGACTGAACTGGGCTGGCCCAACTGGGGGGGTCCTGGGTGCGCGGGAAAAAAAATAAATTCGGCTGACAAGAGGGCCCGGCCTGTCAGCACGTTATAATCGAATCGTTACGTACGTCTTCTCGACTCGGGTTACTGGGAGGCTCACCGACGGCGAGGCGAAGGGCACGGCGGCGGGGCTCGATGCAGAGAGGACGGGAGGCGATGGCGATCTGCAGTCCGGCGGAGGAGCTTCTCCTCTTCCACCTCATCCAGGCGGTAGCTTGAGGGAGACGCTGGAACATCGGGAACGGCTGCGCGCTCCGGAGCTCGGTCTACTCCGGCGAGCTCCAACCGGCGACCAACTAGCGAAGACATGATGTCTAGGAGGTAGAGGGAGGTGAGGGGAATCTTTCCTGCAAACAATGGCAGCCTTTTTATAGACGGGAGAGGGAGCACGGGGCGAGGGGATCTGCGGAGAGAGCGCGGCCGGTGTCGGCTAACGGAGGAGAGGGCGGTCGGGGCTTTCGGCTGGGTGCTGTGGAAGGTTGCAGGCACTCGCTGGCGCGTTTATGGGTGGCGGGGTGGTCGGTTCAGAAGGGGACACGCTAGGGGGTCCGGGGCGGTTTTCCTCCATGCCTTCCATGTCTCACGGCCTGGGGTCGGGGCAGGGGGCACTGGGATTGACCAAGGGGTGAGAGGGGATGTCCTCTAGTACGGCTAGGTCGGCTAGGTAGTACGGAAACAGTGTCATATACAGTGAGTTGGATTTTCTGGATTTCTGCCCACAGGGTGTTCGACGAAATGTCCGCAAGAAATAAAAATTCGAATTTTCGAAATTTTCAAATTGGGTTGGTCATTATATTGGATAGGGATTCTAAACATATTTTTGTTATGAAGAAATAGGGTGTTTGGCAAAAATCTTATTTCAATTTTGAAGTATGGTTTCTATTTCAGATTCAAACTTTGGACAGATTTTGAAAGAGGTTAGGGTTTGAGTTTTTGCTGGAAACTTCTTGGTTGAGGTAGTATGTGATATGGTCAAGCTCAACTAACTGACCACACCTTTGCTTGAGTTACAGATTTCTTATTCTAAGTGCCCAAAGTAGGGTAGTGGTTAACTTTTTCTAGATCATCTTTTCTTCTCTTTTTCTTTATTTCTCTTGCTTCTGGTTCTTTTGATCTTTGTGGTTCTTCTCTAATCCTTCGGTTGGTTAGGTTAGAATTAACTAACTATGGCCCAACAAATTATAACACACATGAAATCATAGAACAACATGTATTTTCAATACTATGTATGCATGCAATATGAGTGAAAAAGATTTGATTGGTCCAAAAGTGTTGGTTTTCTTGGAGATAACATGGAGTTGGGAATGTGTTTGTTTGGTCTACAGGTGAGTTGTGGTGGAGAGATGCATGAGGGTATAGTTCAAATATTGCTTAATATAAAAGGGCAAAGTAGTGCAATCAGTAATTTTTTTAAAATCACTACTTCCTCCTTTCTTACTTAGGTTTTTGTGTTGTAGTTTATTTTCTTGATTCTTTTCTATTTGTTTGTGATTGCTTGACTTAATTTTGGTTTGGCCATTGACCCAAATGGGTTTAGCATGTAACCATACACAAAATTTAATAGTTAGAAAACTATTTCAATTTAACAAAAATCTTTATTTAAAACTTTGGGCTCAAGGGATTTGTTTTACAACCCTTCTCATATTCTTTTTATGTGAAGCATGGGAGCAAATGCTTAATTTCACAAGTTCTAAAAGACAATAAATTAATCTTGTATTTAAAATAAAAGTTTTTGTTGTCTCCAAAATTTGGTATTTTAATAAATCCATTTATTTCTATTTTCCAAAATTTTGGGTTGTTACACCATTGTTTTGGGGTTCCGTGGAGATTTACAAGAAATATGACAGTCTGTACATTTTAGAGAGGAATGACGAAAAAATTGTCATTTTTGCATTTATGGCCATTTTCGTGAACGATTGGCCACTGTTTTGGGGTTTCGGGGTGATCTACAAGGCCCATGACACTTAGTGCATGTTTGAGAGGCATGACCAAAAACTCGTCATTTTTGCGTTTTAGGGCTGTTTTCATGAGCTATCGCCCATTGTTTAGGGGTTATGTGGAGACTTACAAGGAATATGAAAGTCTGTACATTTTAGAGAGGAATGACAAAAAAACTCGTTGTTTTTGCGTTTATGGCCGTTTTCGTGAGCTATTGCCCATAGTTTTGGGGTTCTGGACTGATTTACAAGGTCCATGACACTCAGTACATGTTTGAGAGGCATGACAAAAAACTCGTCGTTTTTGCGTTTTAGGGTTGTTTTTGTGAGCTATTGCCCACAGTTTTGGGGTGACCGGTTGATTTATAAGGAATATGACAGTCTGTACATTTTAGAGAGGAATGACAAAAAATGTCATTTTTGCGTTTATGGCCGTTTTCGTGAGCTATTGCCCACAGTTTTGGGGTGCCGGGTGATTTACAAGGCCCATGCCACTCAATACATGTTTGAGAGGCGTGACCAAAAACCCATAGTTTTTGTGTTTTAGGGCCGTTTTCATAACCTATTGCCCGCAGTTTTGGAGTTCTGGAGTGATTTACAAAGTCCATGACACTCAGTACATGTTTGAGAGCCATGGCCAAAAACTCATCATTTTTGCATTTTAGGGCCGTTTTCATGAGCTATTACCCATTGTTTTGGGGTTCCGTGTTGATTTACAAGGAATATCACAGTCTGTACATTTTAGAGAGGAATGACGAAAAAATTGTCATTTTTGCGTTTATGGCCGCTTTTGTGAGCTATTGCCCACCATTTTGGGGTTCCAGGGTGATCTACAACGCCCATGACACTCAATACATGTTTGAGAGGCATGACAAAAAAACTCATCGTTTTGGCATTTCAGGGCCATTTTCATGAGCTATGGCCCATTGTTTTGGGGTTCCATGGAGAATTACAAGGAATATGACAGTCTGTACATTTTAGAGAGGAATGATAAAAAAACTTGTTATTTTTGTGTTTATGGCCCTTTTCGTGAGCTATTGCCAACAGTTTTGGGTTTCGGGGTGATCTACAAGACCCATGACAGTCAGTACATGTTTGAGAGGCGTGTCCAAAAACTCGTCGTTTTTGCGTTTTAGGGCCGTTTTCGTGAGCTATTGCCCATTGTTTTTTGGTTCCGGTGATATTTACAAGGAATATGACAGTCTGTACATTTTAGAGAGGAATGACGATTTTTGTTGTTGTTTTTGTGTTTATGGCAGTTTTCGTGAGCTATTGCCCACAGTTTTGGGGTTCTGAGGTGATTTACAAGGCCCATGACACTCCATACATGTTTGAGAGGCGTGACAAAAAAACTCATCGTTTATGTGTTTTAGGGCTGTTTTCACGAGCCATTGCCCACATTTTTGGGGTTCCGGAGTGATCTACAAGATCCATGACACTAAGTACATGTTTGAGAGGCATGGCCAAAAACTCGTCGTTTTTGCATTTTAGGGCCGTTTTTGTGGGCTATTGCCCATTGTTTTGGGGTTCCGTGGAGATTTACAAGAAATATGACAGTCTGTACATTTTAGAGAGGAATGACGAAAAAATTGTCATTTTTGCATTTATGGCCATTTTCGTGAACTATTGGCCACTGTTTTGGGGTTTCGGGGTGATCTACAAGGCCCATGACACTTAGTGCATGTTTGAGAGGCATGACCAAAAACTGGTCGTTTTTGCGTTTTAGGGCTGTTTTCATGAGCTATCGCCCATTGTTTAGGGGTTATGTGGAGACTTACAAGGAATATGAAAGTCTGTACATTTTAGAGAGGAATGACAAAAAAAACTCGTTGTTTTTGCGTTTATGGCCGTTTTTGTGAGCTATTGCCCATAGTTTTGGGGTTCTGGACTGATTTACAAGGTCCATGACACTCAGTACATGTTTGAGAGCCATGACAAAAAACTCGTCATTTTTGCGTTTTAGCGTTGTTTTTGTGAGCTATTGCCCACAGTTTTGGGGTGACCGGTTGATTTATAAGGAATATGACAGTCTGTACATTTTAGAGAAGAATGACAAAAAATGTCATTTTTTCGTTTATGGCCGTTTTCGTGAGCTATTGCCCACAGTTTTGGGGTGCCGGGTGATTTACAGGGCCCATGCCACTCAGTACATGTTTGAGAGGCGTGACCAAAAACCCATAGTTTTTGTGTTTTAGGGCCATTTTCATAACCTATTGCCCGCAGTTTTGGAGTTCTGGAGTGATTTACAAGGTCCATGACACTCAGTACATGTTTGAGAGGCATGACCAAAAACTCATCATTTTTGCATTTTAGGGCCGTTTTCATGAGCTATTACCCATTGTTTTGGGGTTCCGTGTTGATTTACAAGGAATATGACAGTCTGTATATTTTAGAGAGGAATGACGAAAAAATTGTCGTTTTTGCGTTTATGGCCGCTTTTGTGAGCTATTGCCCACCATTTTGGGGTTCCAGGGTGATCTACAACGCCCATGACACTCAATACATATTTGAGAGGCATGACAAAAAACTCATCGTTTTGGCATTTCAGGGCCATTTTCATGAGCTATGGCCCATTGTTTTGGGGTTCCATGGAGAATTACAAGGAATATGACAGTCTGTACATTTTAGAGAGGAATGATAAAAAAACTTGTTATTTTTGTGTTTATGGCCCTTTTCGTGAGCTATTGCCCACAGTTTTGGGTTTCGGGGTGATCTACAAGGCCCATGACAGTCAGTACATGTTTGAGAGGCGTGTCCAAAAACTTGTCGTTTTTGAGTTTTAGGGCCATTTTCATGAGCTATTGCCCACAGTTTTGGGGTTCCGGAGTGATTTACAAGGTCCATGACACTCAGTACATGTCTGAGAGGCATGACCAAAACCTCATCGTTTTTGCGTTTTAGGGCCGTTTTCGTGAGCTATTGCCCATTGTTTTTGGGTTCCGGTGATATTTACATGGAATATGACAGTCTGTACATTTTAGAGAGGAATGACGATTTTTTTGTTGTTTTTGTGTTTATGGCAGTTTTCGTGAGCTATTGCCCACAGTTTTGGGGTTCTGAGGTGATTTACAAGGCCCATGACAGTCAGTACATGTTTGAGAGGCGTGACGAGAAACTCGTCGTTTCTGTGTTTTAGGGCTGTTTTCATGAGCTATTGCCCACAGTTTTGCGGTTCCGGAGTGATTTACAAGATCCATGACACTATGTACATGTTTGAGAGGCATGGCCAAAAACTCATCATTTTTTAATTTTAGGGCCGTTTTCGTGGGCTATTGCCCATTGTTTTGGGGTTCCGTGGAGATTTACAAGAAATATGATAGTCTGTACATTTTAGAGAGGAATGACAAAAAAAATGTCGTTTTTGCATTTATGGCCATTTTCGTGAACTATTGGCCACGGTTTTGGGGTTTCGGGGTGATCTACAAGGCCCACGACACTGAGTGCATGTTTGAGAGGCATGACAAAAAAACTCGTCGTTTTTGCGTTTTAGGGCTGTTTTGATGAGCTATCGCCCATTGTTTAGGGGTTATGTGGAGATTTACACGGAATATGAAAGTCTGTACATTTTAGAGAGGAATGATAAAAAAACTCGTTGTTTTTGCGTTTATGGCCATTTTCGTGAGTTATTGCCCATAGTTTTGGGGTCTGGAATGATTTACAAGGTCCATGACACTCAGTACATGTTTGAGAGGCATGACAAAAAACTCGTCGTTTTTGCGTTTTAGGGTTGTTTTTGTGAGCTATTGCCCACAGTTTTGGGGTGACGGGTTGATTTATAAGGAATATGACAGTCTGTACATTTTAGAGAGGAATGACAAAAAAAACATGTCATTTTTGCGTTTATGGCCGTTTTCGTGAGCTATTGCCCACAGTTTTGGGGTGCCGGGGTGATTTCTAAGGCCCATGCCACTCATTACATGTTTGAGAGGCGTGACCAAAAACTCGTTGTTTTTGTGTTTTAGGGCCGTTTTCATAACCTATTGCCCACAGTTTTGGGGTTCCGGAGTGATTTACAAGGTCCATGACACTCAGTACATGTTTGAGAGGCATGGCCAAAAACTTGTCATTTTTGCATTTTAGGGCCGTTTTCATGAGCTATTACCTATTGATTTGGGGTTCCATGGAGATTTACAAGGAATATAATAGTCTGTACATTTTAGAGAGGAATGACGAAAAAATTTGTCGTTTTTGCGTTTATGGCCATTTTCGTGAGGTATTGCCCACCATTTGGGGTTCCAGGGTGATCTACAACGCCCATGATACTCAGTACATGTTTGAGAGGCATGACCAAAAACTCATCTTTTTGGCGTTTCAGGGCCATTTTCATGAGCTATTACCCATTGTTTTGGGGTTCCATGGAGAATTACTGGGAATATAACAGTCTGTTCATTTAGAGAGGAATGCCAAAAAAATTTGTTGTTTTTGTGTTGATGGCCCTTTTTGTGAGCTATTGCCCACAGTTTTGGGGTTTCGGGGTGATCTACAAGGCCCATGACAGTCAGTACATATTTGAGAGGCGTGACCAAAAACTCATCGTTTTTGCGTTTTAGGTTTGTTTTCATGAGCTATTGCCCACAGTTTTGGGGTTCCGAAGTGATTTATAAGGTCCATGACACTTAGTACATGTTTGAGAGGCATGGCCAAAAGCTCGTCGTTTTTACGTTTTAGGGCCGTTTTCGTGAGCTATTGCCCATTATTTTTGGGTTCCGGTGATATTTACAAGGAATATGACAGTCTTTACATTTTTGAGAGGAATGACGATTTTTTGTTGTTGTTTTTGCGTTTATGGTAGTTTTCATGAGCTATTGCCCACAGTTTTGGGGTTCTGAGCTGATTTAGAAGGCCCATGACACTCAGTACATGTTTGAGAGGCGTGACAAAAAACTCGTCGTTTCAGTGTTTTAGGGCTGTTTTTATGAGCTATTGCCCACAATTTTGGGGTTTCAGAGTGATTTACAAGATCCATGACACTAAGTACATGTTTGAGAGGCATGGCCAAAACCTCGTCGTTTTTGTGTTTTAGGGCCATTTTCGTGGGCTATTGCCCATTGTTTTGGGGTTCCGTGGAGATTTACAAGAAATATGACAGTCTGTACATTTTAGAGAGGAATGACGAAAAATTGTCGTTTTTGCATTTATGGCCGTTTTCGTGAACTATTGCCCACTGTTTTGGGGTTTCAGGGTGATCTACAAGGCCCATGACACTCAGTGCATGTTTTAGAGGCATGACCAAAAACTCGTCGTTTTTGCGTTTTAGGGCGGTTTTCATGAGCTATCGCCCATTGTTTAGGGGTTATGTGGAGATTTACAAGGAATATGACAGTCTATACATTTTAGAGAGGAATGACAAAAAAACTAGTTGTTTTTGCATTTATGGCCATTTTCGTGAGCTATTGCCCATAGTTTTGGGGTTCTAGACTGATTTACAAGGTCCATGAAACTCAGTACATGTTTGAGAGGCATGACAAAAAACTTATTGTTTTTGCATTTTAGGGTTGTTTTTGTGAGCTATTGCCCACAGTTTTGGGGTGACGGGTTGATTTATAAGGAATATGAAAGTCTGTACATTTTAGAGAGGAATGACAAAAAACATGTCATTTTTGCGTTTATGGCCGTTTTCGTGAGCTATTGCCCACAGTTTTGGGGTGCCAGGGTGATTTCCAAGGCCCATGCCACTTAGTACATGTTTGAGAGGCGTGACCAAAAACTCGTCGTTTTTTTGTTTTAGGGCCATTTTCATATCCTATTGCCCACAGTTTTGGGGTTTCGGAGTGGTTTACAAGGTCCATGACACTCAGTACATGTTTGAGAGGCATGGCCAAAAACTCATCATTTTTGCGTTTTAGGGCCATTTTCATGAGCTATTACCCATTGATTTGGGGTTCCGTGGAGATTTACAAGGAATATGACAGTTTGTACATTTTAGAGAGGAATGACGAAAAAAATTGTCGTTTTTGCGTTTATGGCCATTTTCGTGAGGTATTGCCCACCATTTTGGGGTTCCAGGGTGATCTACAACGCCCATGACACTCAGTACATGTTTGAGAGGCATGACCAAAAACTCTTTTTTTGGGCGTGTCAGGGCCATTTTCATGAGCTATTACCCATTGTTTTGGGGTTCCGTGGAGAATTATAAGGAATATGACAGTCTGTACATTTAGAGAGGAATGACTAAAAAAACTTGTTGTTTTTGTGTTTATTGCCCTTTTCGTGAGCTATAGCCCACAATTTTGGGGTTTCGGGGTGACCTACAAGGCCCAAGAAATTGTAGCATGTATGATTTCATGTAGGTGCATGCATGATTTTATGTGAGTGCATGTGTTGCTTATTTATTTTTTCTTGATTTTATTTCCACTGCCACAATTATCTGTATTCTTGAATTATATCTGGTGCTATGATCTTATGCTGAATTTCTTGATCTTGATGCTTGCATGAGTGAAACAAAAACCGTAACTAGATTTCTTTGTTTGATCACACTTTATTTGGATTTCTTTCTCTTTTATTTTTGACCCATTATTTGAAAATAGGAATATCACCAAAACCCCACCTCCACTTGTTCAAAAATTCTAAAACTTGGTAGGTGGACTTCTACTACTTAAAAATAACTTCTTAGCCAATCATCACCACCACTTGGATCAAATTTTGATCTTTTCAAAATTCAAATGAATTTTGGCCGAATTTGCCATTTCTTCTTCTTTCTACTGAGTGTCATGGACCTTGTAAATCAGTCTAGAACCCCAAAACTATGGGCAATAGCTCACGAAAATGGCCATAAACGCAAAAACAACAAGTTTTTTTTTGTCATTCCTCTCTAAAATGTACAGACTGTCATATTCCTTGTAAATTTCCACATAACCCCTAAACAATGGGCGATAGCTCATGAAAACAGCCCTAAAACGCAAAAACGACGAGTTTTTGGTCATGCCTCTCAAACATGCACTGAGTGTCATGGGCCTTGTAGATCACCCCGAAACCCCAAAATCTCCACAGAACCCCAAAACAATGGGCAATAGCCCACGAAAACGGCCCTAAAACGCAAAAACTACGAGGTTTTGGCCATGCCTCTCAAACATGTACTTAGTGTCATGGATCTTGTAAATCACTCTGGAACCCCAAAATTGTGGGCAATAGCTCATGAAAACAGCCCTAAAACACAGAAACGACGAGTTTTTCATCACGCCTCTCAAGCATGTACTGAGTGTCATGGGCCTTGTAAATGAGCTTAGAACCCCAAAACTGTGGGCAATAGCTCACGAAAACTGCCATAAATGCAAAAACAACAAAAAAACGTCATTCCTCTCTAAAATGTACAGACTGTCATATTCCTTGCAAATATCACCGGAACCCAAAAACAAGGGGCAATAGCTCACGAAAACGGCCCTAAAACGCAAAAACGACGAGCTTTTGGCCATGCCTCTCAAACATGTACTGAGTGTCATGGACCTTGTAAATCACTCCGGAACCGCAAAACTGTGGGCAATAGCTCACGAAAACGGCCCTAAAACGCAAAAACAACGAGTTTTTGGTCACGCTTCTTAAACATGTACTAACTGTCATGGGCCTTGTAGATCACCCCGAAACCCCAAAACTGTGGGCAATAGCTCACGAAAAGGGCCATAAACACAAAAACAACAAGTTTTTTTTTGTGATTCCTCTCTAAATGTACAGACTGTCATATTCCTTGTAATTCTCCATGGAACCCCAAAACAATGGGTAATAGCTCATGAAAATGGCCCTGAAACGCCAAAAAGACGAGTTTTTGGTCATGCCTCTCAAACATGTACTGAGTGTCATGGGCGTTGTAGATCACCCTGGAACCCCAAAATTGTGGGCAATAGCTCACGAAAACGGCCATAAACGCAAAAACGACAAATTTTTTCGTCATTCCTCTCTAAAATGTATAGACTGTCATATTCCTTGTAAATCTCCACGGAACCCCAAATCAATGGGTAATAGCTCATGAAAACAGCCCTAAAACACAAAAATGACGAGTTTTTGGCCATGCCTCTCAAACATGAACTGAGTGTCATGGACCTTGTAAATCACTCCGGAACCCCAAAACTGTGGGGAATAGGTTATGAAAGAGGCCCTAAAACACAAAAACAACGAGTTTTTCGTCACGCCTCTCAAACATGTACTGAGTGGCATGGGCCTTGTAAATCACCCCGGCACCCCAAAACTGTGGGCAATAGCTCACGAAAACGGCCATAAACGCAAAAATGACATGTTTTTTTGTCATTCCTCTCTAAAATGTATAGACTTTCATATTCCTTATAAATCAACCCATCACCCCAAAACTGTGGGCAATAGCTCACAAAAACAACCCTAAAACGCAAAAACGACAAGTTTTTTTGTCATGCCTCTCAAACATGTACTGAGTGTCATGGACCTTGTAAATCAGTCTAAAACCCAAAACTATGGGCAATAGCTCACGAAAACGGCCATAAACACAAAAATAACGAGTTTTTTTTGTCATTCCTCTCTAAAATGTACAAACTGTCATATTCCTTGTAATCTCCACATAACCCCTAAACAATGGGCGATAGCTCATGAAAACAGCCCTAAAACGCAAAAAACGACGAGTTTTTGGTCATGCCTCTCAAACATGCACTGAGTTTCAAGGGCCTTGTAGATCACCCCGAAACCCGAAAACAGTGGGCAATAGTTCAGGAAAACGGCCATAAACGCAAAAACGACAATTTTTTCATCATTCCTCTCTAAATTGTACAGACTGTCATATTTCTTGTAAATCTCCACGGAACCCCAAAACAATGGGCAATAGCCCACGAAAACGGCCCTAAAACACAAAAACGACGAGGTTTTGGCCATGCCTCTCAAACATGTACTTAGTGTCATGGATCTTGTAAATCACTCCGGAACCCCAAAATTGTGGGCAATAGCTCATGAAAACAGCCCTAAAACACAGAAACGACGAGTTTTTGTCACGCCTCTCAAACATGTACTGAGTGTCATGGGCCTTGTAAATCAGCTCAGAACCCCAAAACTGTGGGCAATAGCTCACGAAAACTGCCATAAACGCAAAAACAAAAAAAAAATTGTCATTCCTCTTTAAAATGTACAGACTGTCATATTCCTTGTATATATCACTGGAACCCAAAAACAATGGGCAATAGCTCAAGAAAACGGCCCTAAAACGCAAAAACGACGAGCTTTTGGCCATGCCTCTCAAACATGTACTGACTGTCATGGGCCTTGTAGATCACCCCGAAACCCCAAAACTGTGGGCAGTAGCTCACGAAAAGGGCCATAAACACAAAAACAACAAGTTTTTTTTGTCATTCCTCTCTAAAATATACAGACTGTCATATTCCTTATAAATCAACCCGTCACCCCAAAACTGTGGGCAATAGCTCATGAAAATAACGCTAAAACGCAAAAACGACGAGTTTTTGGTCATGCCTCTCAAACATCTATTGAGTGTCATGGACCTTGTAAATCAGTCTAGAACCCTAAAACAGTGGGCAATAGTTCACGAAAACGGCCATAAACGCAAAAACGACAATTTTTTTGTCATTCCTCTCTAAAATGTACAGACTGTCATATTTCTTGTAAATCTCCACGGAACCCCAAAACAATGGGCATTAGCCCACGAAAACGGCCCTAAAACGCAAAAACGACGAGGTTTTGGCCATGCCTCTCAAACATGTACTTAGTGTCATGGATCTTGTAAATCACTCCGAAACCCCAAAATTGTGGGCAATAGCTCATGAAAACCGCCCTAAAACACAGAAACGATGAGTTTTTTGTCACGCCTCTCAAACATGTACTGAGTGTCATGGGCCTTGTAAATCAGCTCAGAACCCCAAAACTGTGGGCAATAGCTCACGAAAACTGCCATAAACGCAAAAACAACAAAAAAATCGTCATTCCTCTCTAAAATGTACAGAGTGTCATATTCCTTGTAAATATCACCGGAACCCAAAAACAATGGGCAATAGCTCACGAAAACGGCCCTAAAACGCAAAAACGACGAGCTTTTGGCCATGCCTCTCAAACATGTACTGAGCGTCATGGACCTTGTAAATCACTCCGGAACCCCAAATCAATGGGTAATAGCTCATGAAAATGGCCCTAAAATGCAAAAATGACGACTTTTTGGCCATGCCTCTCAAACATGTACTGAGTGTCATGGACCTTGTAAATCACTCCGGAACCCCAAAACTGTGGGCAATAGGTTATGAAAACGGCCCTAAAACACAAAAACAACGAGTTTTTGGTCACGCCACTCAAACATGTACTAAGTGGCATGGGCCTTGTAAATCACCCCGGCACCCCAAAACTGTGGGCAATAGCTCACAAAAATGGCCATAAACGCAAAAATGACATGTTTTTTTGTCATTCTTCTCTAAAATGTACAGACTATCATATTCCTTATAAATCAACCCGTCACCCCAAAACTGTGGGCAATAGCTCACAAAAACAACCCTAAAAACTCATCGTTTTTGCGTTTTAGGGCTGTTTTCATGAGCTATCGCCCATTGTTTAGGGGTTATGTGGAGATTTACAAGGAATATGACAGTCTGTACATTTTAGAGAGGAATGACAAAAAAATTTGTTGTTTTTGCGTTTATGGCCGTTTTTGTGTGCTATTGCCCATAGTTTTAGGGTTCTAGACTGATTTACAAGGTCCATGACACTCAGTACATGTTTGAGAGGCATGACCAAAAACTCGTCGTTTTTGTGTTTCAGGGTTATTTTCATGAGCTATTGCCCATTGTTTAGGGGTTATGTGGAGATTTATAAGGAATATGACAGTCTGTATATTTTAGAGAGGAATGATAAAAAAAACTTGTTGTTTTTGTGTTTATGGCCCTTTTCGTGAGCAACGGCCCACAGTTTTGGGGTTTCGGGGTGATCTACAAGGCCCATGACAGTCAGTACATGTTTGAGAGGCGTGACCAAAAACTCGTCGTTTTTGCGTTTTAGGGCCGTTTTCAAGAGCTATTGCCCACAGTTTTGGGGTTCCGGAGTGATTTACAAGGTCCATGACACTCAATACATGTTTGAGAGGCTTGGCCAAAAGCTCGTCGTTTTTGCATTTTAGGGCCGTTTTCGTGAGCGATTGCCCATTGTTTTTGAGTTCTGGTGATATTTACAAGGAATATGACAGTCTGTACATTTTAGAGAGGAATGAAGATTTTTTTATTGTTTTTGTGTTTATGGCAGTTTTCGTGAGCTATTGCCCACAGTTTTGGGGTTCTGAGCTGATTTACAAGGCCCATGACACTCAGTACATGCTTGAGAGGCGTGACAAAAAACTCATCGTTTCTGTGTTTTAGGGCTGTTTTCATGAGCTATTGCCCACAATTTTGGGGTTCCAGAGTGATTTACAAGATCCATGACACTAAGTACATGTTTGAGAGGCATTGCCAAAACCTCGTCGTTTTTGCGTTTTAGGGCCGTTTTTGTGGGCTATTGCCCATTGTTTTGTGGTTCCGTGGAGATTTACAAGGAATATGACAGTCTGTACATTTTAGAGAGGAATGACAAAAAATTGTCGTTTTTGCGTTTATGGCCGTTTTCGTGAACTATTGCCCACAGTTTTGGGGTGCCGGGGTGATTTACAAGGGCCATGCCACTCAGTACATGTTTGAGAGGCGTGACCAAAAACTCATCGTTTTTGTGTTTTAGGGCCATTTTCATAACCTATTGCCCACAGTTTTGGGGTTCCGGAGTGATTTACAAGGTCCATGACACTCAGTACATGTTTGAGAGGCATGGCCAAAAACTCATCAGTTTTGCGTTTTAGGGCCGTTTTCATGAGCTATTACCCATTGATTTGGGGTTCTGTGTAGATTTACAAGGAATATGACAGTCTGTACATTTTAGAGAGGAATGACGAAAAAATTTGTCGTTTTTGCGTTTCTGGCCATTTTCGTGAGCTATTGCCCACAATTTTGGGGTTCTAGGGTGATCTACAACGCCCATGACACTCAGTACATGTTTGAGAGGCATGACCAAAAACTCGTCTTTTTGGCGTTTCAGGGCCATTTTCATGAGCTATTACCCATTGTTTTGGGGTTCTGAGGAGAATTACAAGGAATATGACAGTCTGTACATTTAGAGAGGAATGACAAAAAAAAACTTATTGTTTTTATGTTTATGGCCCTTTTCGTGAGCTATTGTCCACAGTTTTGGGGTTCCGGAGTGATCTACAAGGCCCATGACACTCAGTGCATGTTTGAGAGGCATGACCAAAAACTAGTCGTTTTTGCGTTTTAGGGTTGTTTTCGTGAGCTATCGCCCATTGTTTAGAGGTTATGTGGAGATTTACAAGGAATATGACAGTCTGTATATTTTAGAGAGGAATGACAAAAAAAACTCGTTGTTTTTGCGTTTATGGCCGTTTTCGTGAGCTATTGCCCATAGTTTTGGGGTTCTAGACTGATTTACAAGGTCCATGACACTCAGTACATGTTTGAGGGGCATGACCAAAAACTTGTCGTTTTGCGTTTATTGTTGTTTTCATGAGCTATTGCCCACAGTTTTGGGGTGACGGGTTAATTTATAAGGAATATGACAGTCTGTATATTTTAGAGAGGAATGACAAACAAAACTTGTTGTTGTGTTTATGGCCCTTTTCGTGAGCTATTGCCCACAGTTTTGGGGTTTTGGGGTGATCTACGAGACCCATGACAGTCAGTACATGTTTGAGAGGCGTGACCAAAAACTCGTCGTTTTTGCGTTTTAGGGCCGTTTTCAAGAGCTATTGCCCACTGTTTTGGGGTTCCAGAGTGATTTACAAGGTCCATGACACTCAGTACATGTTTGAGAGGCATGGCCAAAAGCTCGTCATTTTTGTGTTTTAGGGCCATTTTCGTGAGCTATTGCCCATTGTTTTTGGGTTCCGATGATATTTACAAGGAATATGAGAGTCTTTGTTGTTTTTGCGTTTATGGCAGTTTTCGTGAGCTATTGCCCACAGTTTTGGGGTTCTGAGCTGATTTACAAGGCCCATGACACTCAGTACATGCTTGAGAGGCGTGACAAAAAACTCATCGTTTCTGTGTTTTAGGGCTATTTTCATGAGCTATTGCCCACAATTTTGGGGTTCCAGAGTGATTTACAAGATCCATGACACTAAGTACATGTTTGAGAGGCATGGCCAAAACCTCGTAGTTTTTGCGTTTTAGGGCCGTTTTTGTGGGCTATTGCCCATTGTTTTGGGGTACGAAAAAATTGTCATTTTTGCGTTTATGGCCGTTTTCCTGAACTATTGCCCACTGTTTTGGGGTTTCGGGGTGATCTACAAGGCCCACGACACTCAGTGCATATTTGAGAGGCATGACAAAAAAACTCGTCGTTTTTGCGTTTTAGGGCTGTTTTCATGAGCTATCGCCCATTGTTTAGGGGTTATGTGGAGATTTACAAGGAATATGACAGTTTATACATTTTAGAGAGGAATGACAAAAAAAACTTGTTGTTTTTGTGTTTATGGCCGTTTTTGTGAGCTATTGCCCATAGTTTTGGGGTTCTAGACTGATTTACAAGGTCCATGACACTCAGTACATGTTTGAGAGGCATGACAAAAAACTCATCGTTTTTGCATTTTAGGGTTGTTTTTGTAAGCTATTGCCCACAGTTTTGGGGTGATGGGTTTATTTATAAGGAATATGACAGTCTGTACATTTTAGAGAGGAATGACAAAAAACATGTCATTTTTGCGTTTATGGCCGTTTTCGTGAACTATTGCCCACAGTTTTGGGGTGCCGGGGTGATTTACAAGGCCCATGCCAGTCAGTACATGTTTGAGAGGCGTGACCAAAAACTCATCGTTTTTGTGTTTTAGGGCCGTTTTCATAACCTATTGCCCACAGTTTTGGGGTTCCGGAGTGATTTACAAGGTCCATGACACTCAGTACATGTTTGAGAGGCATGGCCAAAAACTCATCATTTTTGCATTTTAGGGCCGTTTTCATGAGCTATTACCCATTGATTTGGGGTTCCGTGTAGATTTACAAGGAATATGACAGTCTGTACATTTTAGAGAGGAATGACGAAAAATTTTGTTGTTTTTGCGTTTATGGCCATTTTCGTGAGCTATTGCCCACAATTTTGGGGTTCCAGGGTTCCGTGTAGATTTACAAGGAATATGACACTCAGTAAATGTTTGAGAGGCATGACCAAAAACTCGTCATTTTGGCGTTTCAGGGCCATCTTCATGAGCTATTACCCATTGTTTTGGGGTTCTGAGGAGAATTACAAGGAATATGACACTCTGTACATTTAGAGAGGAACGACAAAAAAAACTTATTGTTTTTATGTTTATGGCCCTTTTCGTGAGCTATTGTCCACAGTTTTGGGGTTTCGGGGTGATCTACAAGGCCCATGACAGTCAGTACATGTTTGAGAGGCGTGACCAAAAACTCATCGTTTTTGCATTTTAGGGCCATTTTCAAGAGCTATTGCCCATAGTTTTGGGGTTCCGGAGTGATTTACAAGGTCCATGACACTTAGTACATGTTTGAGAGGCATGGCCAAAAGCTTGTCGTTTTTGCGTTTTAGGGCTATTTTCGTGAGCTATTGCCCATTGTTTTTGGGTTCCGGTGATATTTACAAGGAATATGACAGTCTGTACATTTTAGAGAGGAATCACGATTTTGTTGATGTTTTTGCATTTATGGCAGTTTTCGTGAGCTATTGCCCATAGTTTTGGGGTTATGAGCTGATTTACAAGGCCCATGACACTCAGTACATTCTTGAGAGGCGTGACAAAAAACTCATCGTTTCTGTGTTTTAGGGCTATTTTCATGAGCTATTGCCCACAATTTTGGGGTTCCAGAGTGATTTACAAGATCCATGACACTAAGTACATGTTTGAGAGGCATTGCCAAAACCTTGTCGTTTTTGCGTTTTAGGGCCGTTTTTGTGGGCTATTGCCCATTATTTTGGGGTTCCGTGGAGATTTACAAGGAATATGACAGTCTGTACATTTTAGAGAGGAATGACAAAAAATTGTCGTTTTTGCGTTTATGTCCGTTTTCGTGAACTATTGCCCATAGTTTTGGGGTTCTAGACTGATTTACAAGGTCCATGACACTCAGTACATGTTTGAGAGGCATGACCAAAAACTCATCGTTTTTGCGTTTTAAGGTTGTTTTCATGAGCTATTGCCCACAGTTTTGGGGTGACTGGTTGATTTATAAGGAATATGACAGTCTGTATATTTTAGAGAGGAATGACAAAAAAAAACTTGTTGTTTTTGTGTTTATGGCCCTTTTCGTGAGCTATTGCCCACAGTTTCGGGGTTTTGGGGTGATCTACAAGGCCCATGACAGTCAGTACATGTTTGAGAGGCGTGACCAAAAACTCGTAGTTTTTGCGTTTTAGGGCCGTTTTCAAGAGCTATTGCCCATAGTTTTGGGGTTCCAGAGTGATTTAAAAGGTCCATGACACTCAGTACATGTTTGAGAGGCGTGACGAAAAACTCGTCGTTTCTGTGTTTTAGGGCTATTTTCACGAGCCATTGCCCACAATTTTGGGGTTCTAGAGTGATTTACAAGATCCATGACACTAAGTACATGTTTGAGAGGCATGGCCAAAACCTCGCCGTTTTTGCGTTTTAGGGCCGTTTTTGTGGGCTATTGCCCATTGTTTTGGGGTTCCGTGGAGATTTACAAGAAATATGATAGTCTGTACATTTTAGAGAGGAATGACGAAAAAATTGTTGTTTTTGCGTTTATGGCCGTTTTCCTGAACTAGTGCCCACTGTTTTGGGGTTTCGGGGTGATCTACAAGGCCCATGACACTCAGTGCATGTTTCAGAGGAATGACCAAAAAACACGTCGTTTTTGCATTTTAGGGCTGTTTTCATGAGCTATCGCCCATTGTTTAGGGGTTATGTGGAGATTTACAAGGAATATGACAGTTTGTACATTTTAGAGAGGAATGACAAAAAAAAACTCGTTGTTTTTGTGTTTATGGCCATTTTTGTGAGCTATTGCCCATAGTTTTGGGGTTCTAGACTGATTTACAAGGTCCATGACACTCAGTACATGTTTGAGAGGCATGACAAAAAACTCGTCGTTTTTGCGTTTTAGGGTTGTTTTTGTGAGCTATTGCCCACAGTTTTGGGGTGACGGGTTGATTTATAAGGAATATGACAGTCTGTACATTTAGAGAGGAATTACAAAAAAACTTGTCATGTTTGTGTTTATGGCCGTTTTCGTGAGCTATTTCCCATAGTTTTGGGGTGCCGGGGTGATTTACAAGGCCCATGCCACTAAGTACATGTTTGAGAGGCGTGACCAAAAACTCGTCGTTTTTGTGTTTTAGGGACGTTTTCATAACCTATTGCCCACAGTTTTGGGGTTCCGGAGTGATTTACAAGGTCCATGACACTCAGTACATGTTTGAGAGGCATGGCCAAAAACTCATCATTTTTGCGTTTTAGGGCCGTTTTCATGAGCTATTACCCATTGATTTGCGATTCCGTGGAGATTTACAAGGAATATGACAGTCTGTACATTTTAGAGAGGAATGACGAAAAAATTGTCATTTTTGCGTTTATGGCCATTTTCGTGAGCTATTGCCCACAATTTTGGGGTTCCAGGGTGATCTACAACGCCCATGACACTCAGTACATGTTTGAGAGGCATGACCAAAAACTCGTCTTTTTGGCGTTTCATGGCCATTTTCATGAGCTATTACCCATTGTTTTGGGGTTCCGAGGAGAATTACAAGAAATCTGACAGTCTTTACATTTAGAGAGGAATGACAAAAAAACTTGTTGTTTTTATGTTTATGGCCCTTTTCATGAGCTATTGTCCACAGTTTTAGGGTTTCGGGGTGATCTACAAGGCCCATGACAGTCAGTACATGTTTGAGAGGCGTGACCAAAAACTCGTCGTTTTTTCGTTTTAGGGCCGTTTTCATGAGCTATTGCCCACAGTTTTGGGGTTCCGGAGTGATTTACAAGGTCCATGACACTCAGTACATGTTTGAGAGGCATGGACAAAAGCTCATCGTTTTTGCGTTTTAGGGCCATTTTCATGAGCTATTGCCCATTGTTTTTGGGTTCCGGTGATATTTACAAGGAATATGATAGTCTGTACATTTTAGAGAGGAATGACTTTTTTTGTTGTTTTTGCGTTTATGGCAGTTTTCGTGAGGTATTGCCCACAGTTTTGGGGTTCTGAGCTGATTTACAAGGCCCATGACACTCAGTACATGTTTGAGAGGCGTGACGAAAAACTCGTCGTTTCTGTGTTTTATGGCTGTTTTCATGAGCTATTGCCCACAATTTTGGGGTTTCGGAGTGATTTACCAGATCCATGACACTAAGTACATGTTTGAGAGGCATGGCCAAAACCTCGTCGTTTTTGCGTTTTAGGGCCGTTTTCGTGGGCTATTGCCCATTGTTTTGGGGTTCCGTGGAGATTTACAAGAAATATGACAGTCTGTACATTTTAGAGAGGAATGACAAAAAAACTTGTCATTTTTGCGTTTATGGCCGTTTTCGTGAACTATAGCCCACTGTTTTGGGGTTTCGGGGTGATCTACAAGGCCCATGACACTCAGTGCATGTTTGAGAGGCATGACCAAAAACTTGTCGTTTTTGCGTTTTAGGGCTGTTTTCATGAGCTATCGCCCATTGTTTAGGGGTTATGTGGAGATTTACAAGGAATATGACAGTCTGTACATTTTAGAGAGGAATGACAAAAAAAACTCGTTGTTTTTGCGTTTATGGCTGTTTTCGTGAGCTATTCCCCATAGTTTTGGGGTTCTAGACTGATTTACAAGGTCCATGACACTCAGTACATGTTTGAGAGGCATGACAAAAAACTCATCGTTTTTGCGTTTTAGGGTTGTTTTTGTAAGCTATTGCCCACAGTTTTGCGGTGACGGGTTGATTTATAAGAAATATGACAGTCTGTACATTTTAGAGAGGAATGACAAAAAAACATGTCATTTTTGCGTTTATGGCCGTTTTCGTGAATTATTGCCCACAGTTTTGGGGTGCCAGGGTGATTTACAAGGCCCATGCCACTCAGTAGATGTTTGAGAGGCGTGACCAAAAACTCATCGTTTTTGTGTTTTAGGGCCGTTTTCATAACCTATTGCCCACAGTTTTGGGGTTCCGGAGTGATTTACAAGGTCCATGACACTCAGTACATGTTTGAGAGGCATGGCCAAAAACTCGTTATTTTTGTGTTTTAGGGCCGTTTTAATGAGCTATTACCCATTGATTTGGGGTTCCGTGGAGATTTACAAGAAATATGACAGTCTGTACATTTTAGAGAGGAATGACAAAAAAAATTGACATTTTTGCGTTTATGGCCGTTTTCGTGAACTATTGCCCACCGTTTTGGGGTTTCGGGGTGATCTAGAAGGCCCATGACACTCAGTGCATGTTTGAGAGGCATGACAAAAAACTCATCGTTTTTGCGTTTTAGGGCTGTTTTCATCAGCTATCGCCCATTGTTTAGGGGTTATGTGGAGATTTACAAGGAATATGACAGTCTGTATATTTTAGAGAGGAATGACAAAAAAACTCGTTGTTTTTGCGTTTATGGCCGTTTTCGTGAGCTATTGCCCATAGTTTTGGGGTTCTAGACTGATTTACAAGGTCCATGACACTCAGTACATGTTTGAGAGGCATCACCAAAAACTCATCGTTTTTGCGTTTATGGCCGTTTTCCTGAACTAGTGCCCACTGTTTTGGGGTTTCGGGGTGATCTACAAGGCCCATGACACTCAGTGCATGTTTTAGAGGAATGACCAAAAAACACGTCGTTTTTGCATTTTAGGGCTGTTTTCATGAGCTATCGCCCATTGTTTAGGGGTTATGTGGAGATTTACAAGGAATATGACAGTTTGTACATTTTAGAGAGGAATGACAAAAAAAACTCGTTGTTTTTGTGTTTATGGCCATTTTCATGAGCTATTGCCCACAGTTTTGGGGTGACGGGTTGATTTATAAGGAATATGACAGTCTGTATATTTTAGAGAGGAATGACAAAAAAAACTTGTTGTTTTTGTGTTTATGGCCCTTTTCGTGAGCTATTGCCCACAGTTTTGGGGTTTTGGTGTGATCTACAAGGCCCATGACAGTCAGTACATGTTTGAGAGGCGTGACCAAAAACTCGTCGTTTTTGCATTTTATGGCCGTTTTCAAGAGCTATTGCCCACAGTTTTGGGGTTCTAGAGTGATTTAAAAGGTCCATGACACTCAGTACATGTTTGAGAGGCATGGCCAAAAGCTCGTCGTTTTGTGTTTTAGGTCCGTTTTCGTGAGCTATTGCCCATTGTTTTTGGGTTCCGATGATATTTACAAGGAATATGACAGTCTGTACATTTTAGAGAGGAATGACGATTTTTGGTTGTTTTTGCGTTCATGGCAGTTTTCGTGAGCTATTGCCCACAGTTTTGGGGTTCTGAGCTGATTTACAAGGCCCATGATACTCAGTACACCCTTGAGAGGCATGACGAAAAACTCGTCGTTTCTGTGTTTTAGGGCTATTTTCATGAGCTATTTGCCCACAATTTTGGGGTTCCAGAGTGATTTACAAGATCCACGACACTAAGTACATGTTTGAGAGGCATGGCCAAAACCTCGTCGTTTTTGCGTTTTAGGGCCGTTTTTGTGGGCTATTGCCCATTGTTTTGGGGTTCTGTGGAGATTTACAAGAAATATGATAGTCTGTACATTTTAGAGAGGAATGACGAAAAAATTGTCGTTTTTGCGTTTATGGCCGTTTTCCTGAACTATTGCCCACTGTTTTGGGGTTTCGGGGTGATCTACAAGGCCCATGACACTCAGTGCATGTTTGAGAGGAATGACCAAAAAACATGTCGTTTTTGCGTTTTAGGGCTGTTTTCATGAGCTATCGCCCATTATTTAGGGGTTATGTGGAGATTTACAAGGAATATGACAGTTTGTACATTTTAGAGAGGAATGACAAAAAAACTCGTTGTTTTTGTGTTTATGGCCGTTTTTGTGAGCTATTGCCCATAGTTTTGGGGTTCTACACTGATTTACAAGGTCCATGACACTCAGTACATGTTTGAGAGGCATGACAAAAACTCATCGTTTTTGCGTTTTAGGGTTGTTTTTGTAAGCTATTGCCCACAGTTTTGGGGTGACGGGTTGATTTATAAGGAATATGACAGTCTGTACATTTTAGAGAGGATTGACAAAAAAACATGTCATTTTTGCGTTTATGGCCATTTTCGTGAACTATTGCCCACAGTTTTGGGGTGCCGGGGTGATTTACAAGGCCCATGCCACTCAGAACATGTTTGAGAGGCGTGACCAAAAACTCATCGTTTTTGTGTTTTAGGGCCGTTTTCATAACGTATTGCCCACAGTTTTGGGGTTCCGGAGTGATTTACAACGTCCATGACACTCAATACATGTTTGAGAGGCATGGCCAAAAACTCGTCATTTTTAGCGTTTTAGGGCCGTTTTCATGAGCTATTACCCATTGATTTGGGGTTCCGTGGAGATTTACAAGGAATATCACAATCTGTACATTTTAGAGAGGAATGACGAAATTTTTTGTCGTTTTTGCGTTTATGGCCATTTTCCTGAGCTATTGCCCACAATTTTGGGGTTCCAGGGTGATCAACAACGCCCATGACACTCAGTACATGTTTGAGAGGCATGACCAAAAACTCTTCTTTTTGGCGTTTCAGGGCCATTTTCATGAGCTATTACCCATTGTTTTGGGGTTCTGAGGAGAATTATTGTTTTTATGTTTATGGCCCTTTTCGTGAACTATTGTCCACAGTTTTGGGGATTCGGGGTGATCTACAAGGCCCGTGACAGTCAGTACATGTTTGAGAGGCGTGACCAAAAACTCGTCATTTTTGCGTTTTAGGGCCGTTTTCATGAGCTATTGCCCACAGTTTTGGGGTTCCGGAGTGATTTAGAAGGTCCATGACACTCAGTACATGTTTGACAGGCATGGCCAAAAGCTCGTCGTTTTTGCGTTTTAGGGCCGTTTTCGTGAGCTATTGCCCATTGTTTTTGGGTTCCGGTGATATTTACAAGGAATATGACAGTCTGTACATTTTAGAGAGGAATGATGTTTTTTTTTGTTTTTTTGCGTTTATGGCAGTTTTCATGAGGTATTGCCCGCAGGTTTGGGGTTCTGAGCTGATTTACAAGGCCCATGACACTCAGTACATGTTTGAGAGGCGTGACGAAAAACTCGTCGTTTCTGTGTTTTATGGCTGTTTTCATGAGCTATTGCCCACAATTTTGGGGTTTCGGAGTGATTTACAAGATCCATGACTCTAAGTACATGTTTGAGAGGCATGGCCAAAACCTCGTAGTTTTTGCGTTTTAGGGCCGTTTTCGTGGGCTATTGCCCATTGTTTTGGGGTTCCGTGGAGATTTACAAGAAATATGACAGTCTGTACATTTTAGAGAGGAATGACAAAAAATTGTCGTTTTTGCGTTTATGGCTGTTTTCGTGAACTATTGCCCACTGTTTTGGGGTTTCGGGTGATCTACAAGGCCCATGACACTCAGTGCATGTTTGAGAGGCATGACCAAAAACTCATCGTTTTTGCGTTTTAGGGCTGTTTTTTTGAGCTATCGCCGATTGTTTAGGGGTTATGTGGAGATTTACAAGGAATATGACAGTCTGTACATTTTAGAGAGGAATGAAAAAAAACTCATTGTTTTTGCGTTTATGGCTGTTTTTGTGAGCTATTGCCCATAGTTTTGGGGTTCTAGACTGATTTACAAGGTCCATGACACTCAGTACATGTTTGAGAGGCATGACAAAAAACTCGTCATTTTTGCGTTTTAGGGTTGTTTTTGTGAGCTATCGCCCACAGTTTTGGGGTGACAGGTTGATTTATAAGGAATATGACAGTCTGTACATTTTAGAGAGGAATGACAAAAAAACATGTCATTTTTGCGTTTATGGCCAGTTTTGGGGTGCCGGGGTGATTTACAAGGCCCATGCCACTCAGTACATGTTTGAGAGGCGTGACCAAAAACTCGTCGTTTTTGCGTTTTAGGGCTGTTTTCATAAGCTATCGCCCATTGTTTAGGGGTTATGTGGAGATTTACAAGGAATATGACAGTCTGTACATTTTAGAGAGGAATGACAAAAAACTCGTTGTTTTTGCGTTTATGGCCGTTTTCGTGAGCTATTGCCCATAGTTTTGGGGTTCTAGACTGATTTACAAGGTCCATGACACTCAGTACATGTTTGAGAGGCATGACAAAAAACTCGTCGTTTTTGCGTTTTAGGGTTGTTTTTGTGAGCTATTGCCCACAGTTTTGGGGTGACGGGTTGATTTATAAGGAATATGACAGTCTGTACATTTAGAGATGGATGACAAAAAAACTTGTCATGTTTGTGTTTATGGCCGTTTTCGTGAGCTATTGCCCACAGTTTTGGGGTGCCGGGGTGATTTACAAGGTCCATGCCACTAAGTACATGTTTGAGAGGCGTGACCAAAAACTCGTCGTTTTGTGTTTTAGGGCCGTTTTCATAACCTATTGCCCACAGTTTTGGGGTTTCGGAGTGATTCACAAGATCCATGACACTCAGTACATGTTTGAGAGGCATGGCCAAAAACTCATCATTTTTGCGTTTTAGGGCCGTTTTCATGAGCTATTACCCATTGATTTGGGATTCCGTGGAGATTTACAAGGAATATGACAGTCTGTACATTTTAGAGAGGAATGACGAAAAAATTGTTGTTTTTCCGTTTATGGCCATTTTCGTGAGCTATTGCCCACAATTTTGGGGTTCCAGGGTGATCTACAACGCCCATGACACTCAGTACATGTTTGAGAGGCATGACCAAAAACTCATCGTTTTTGCGTTTTAGGGTTGTTTTTGTAAGCTATTGCCCACAGTTTTGCGGTGACGGGTTGATTTATAAGAAATATGACAGTCTGTACATTTTAGAGAGGAATGACAAAAAAACATGTCATTTTTGCGTTTATGGCCGTTTTCGTGAATTATTTGCCCACAGTTTTGGGGTGCCAGGGTGATTTACAAGGCCCATGCCACTCAGTAGATGTTTGAGAGGCGTGACCAAAATCTCATCGTTTTTGTGTTTTAGGGCCGTTTTCATAACCTATTGCCCACAGTTTTGGGGTTCCGGAGTGATTTACAAGGTCCATGACACTCAGTACATGTTTGAGAGGCATGGCCAAAAACTCGTTATTTTTGTGTTTTAGGGCCGTTTTAATGAGCTATTACCCGTTGATTTGGGGTTTCGTGGAGATTTACATGAAATATGACAGTCTGTACATTTTAGAGAGGAATGACAAAAAAAATTGACATTTTTGCGTTTATGGCCGTTTTCGTGAACTATTGCCCACCGTTTTGGGGTTTCGGGGTGATCTAGAAGGCCCATGACACTCAGTGCATGTTTGAGAGGCATGACAAAAACCTCATCGTTTTTGCGTTTTAGGGCTGTTTTCATGAGCTATCGCCCATTGTTTAGGGGTTATGTGGAGATTTACAAGGAATATGACAGTCTGTATATTTTAGAGAGGAATGACAAAAACTCATTGTTTTTGCGTTTATGGCCGTTTTCGTGAGCTATTGCCCATAGTTTTGGGGTTCTAGACTGATTTACAAGGTCCATGACACTCAGTACATGTTTGAGAGGCATCACCAAAAACTCATCGTTTTTGCGTTTTAGGGTTGTTTTCATGAGCTATTGCCCACAGTTTTGGGGTGACGGGTTGATTTATAAGGAATATGACAGTCTGTATATTTTAGAGAGGAATGACAAAAAAAAACTTGTTGTTTTTGTGTTTATGGCCCTTTTCGTGAGCTATTGCCCACAGTTTTGGGGTTTTGGGGTGATCTACAAGGCCCATGACAGTCAGTACATGTTTGAGAGGCGTGACCAGAAACTCGTCGTTTTTGCATTTTAGGGCCGTTTTCAAGAGCTATTGCCCATAGTTTTGGGGTTCTAGAGTGATTTAAAAGGTCCATGACACTCAGTACATGTTTGAGAGGCATGGCCAAAAGCTCGTCGTTTTGTGTTTTAGGTCCGTTTTCGTGAGCTATTGCCCATTGTTTTTGGGTTCCGATGATATTTACAAGGAATATGACAGTCTGTACATTTTAGAGAGGAATGACGATTTTTTTGTTGTTTTTGCGTTCATGGCAGTTTTCGTGAGCTATTGCCCACAGTTTTGGGGTTCTGAGCTGATTTACAAGGCCCATGATAATCAGTACACGCTTGAGAGGCATGACGAAAAACTCGTCGTTTCTGTGTTTTAGGGCTATTTTCATGAGCTATTGCCCACAATTTTGGGGTTCCAGAGTGATTTACAAGATCCACGACACTAAGTACATGTTTGAGAGGCATGGCCAAAACCTCGTCGTTTTTGCGTTTTAGGGCCGTTTTTGTGGGCTATTGCCCATTGTTTTGGGGTTCTGTGGAGATTTACAAGAAATATGATAGTCTGTACATTTTAGAGAGGAATGACGAAAAAATTGTCGTTTTTGCGTTTATGGCCGTTTTCCTGAACTATTGCCCACTGTTTTGGGGTTTCGGGGTGATCTACAAGGCCCATGACACTCAGTGCCTGTTTGAGAGGATTGACCAAAAAACATGTCGTTTTTGCGTTTTAGGGCTGTTTTCATGAGCTATCGCCCATTATTTAGGGGTTATGTGGAGATTTACTAGGAATATGACAGTTTGTACATTTTAGAGAGGAATGACAAAAAAACTCGTTGTTTTTGTGTTTATGGCCGTTTTTGTGAGCTATTGCCCATAGTTTTGGGGTTCTAGACTGATTTACAAGGTCCATGACACTCAGTACATGTTTGAGAGGCATGACAAAAACTCATCGTTTTTGCGTTTTAGGGTTGTTTTTGTAAGCTATTGCCCACAGTTTTGGGGTGACGGGTTGATTTATAAGGAATATGACAGTCTGTACATTTTAGAGAGGATTGACAAAAAAACATGTCATTTTTGCGTTTATGGCCGTTTTCGTGAACTATTGCCCACAGTTTTGGGGTGCCGGGGTGATTTACAAGGCCCATGCCACTCAGTACATGTTTGAGAGGCGTGACCAAAAACTCATCGTTTTTTGTGTTTTAGGGCCGTTTTCATAACCTATTGCCCACAGTTTTGGGGTTCCGGAGTGATTTACAACGTCCATGACACTCAGTACATGTTTGAGAGGCATGGCCAAAAACTCGTCATTTTTAGCGTTTTAGGGCCGTTTTCATGAGCTATTACCCATTGATTTGGGGTTCCGTGGAGATTTACAAGGAATATCACAATCTGTACATTTTAGAGAGGAATGACGAAATTTTTTGTCGTTTTTTGCGTTTATGGCCATTTTCGTGAGCTATTGCCCACAATTTTGGGGTTCCAGGGTGATCAACAAAGCCCATGACACTCAGTACATGTTTGAGAGGCATGACCAAAAACTCTTCTTTTTGGCGTTTCAGGGCCATTTTCATGAGCTATTACCCATTGTTTTGGGGTTCCGAGGAGAATTACAAGGAATATGATAGTCTGTACATTTAGAGAGGAATGACAAAAAAAATTATTGTTTTTATGTTTATGGCCCTTTTCGTGAACTATTGTCCACAGTTTTGGGGATTCGGGGTGATCTACAAGGCCCGTGACAGTCAGTACATGTTTGAGAGGCGTGACCAAAAACTCATCATTTTTGCGTTTTAGGGCCGTTTTCATGAGCTATTGCCCACAGTTTTGGGGTTCCGGAGTGATTTACAAGGTCCATGACACTCAGTACATGTTTGACAGGCATGGCCAAAAGCTCGTCGTTTTTGCGTTTTAGGGCCATTTTCGTGAGCTATTGCCCATTGTTTTTGGGTTCCGGTGATATTTACAAGGAATATGACAGTCTGTACATTTTAGAGAGGAATGACGTTTTTTTTGTTGTTTTTGCGTTTATGGCAGTTTTCATGAGGTATTGCCCGCAGGTTTGGGGTTCTGAGCTGATTTACAAGGCCCATGACACTCAGTACATGTTTGAGAGGCGTGACGAAAAACTCGTCGTTTCTGTGTTTTATGGCTGTTTTCATGAGCTATTGCCCACAATTTTGGGGTTTCAGAGTGATTTACAAGATCCATGACTCTAAGTACATGTTTGAGAGGCATGGCCAAAACCTCGTAGTTTTTGCGTTTTAGGGCCGTTTTCGTGGGCTATTGCCCATTGTTTTGGGGTTCCGTGGAGATTTACAAGAAATATGACAGTCTGTACATTTTTGAGAGGAATGACAAAAAATTGTCGTTTTTGCGTTTATGGCTGTTTTCGTGAACTATTGCCCACTGTTTTGGGGTTTCGGGTGATCTACAAGGCCCATGACACTCAGTGCATGTTTGAGAGGCATGACCAAAAACTCATCGTTTTTGCGTTTTAGGGCTGTTTTTTTGAGCTATCGCCGATTGTTTAGGGGTTATGTGGAGATTTACAAGGAATATGACAGTCTGTACATTTTAGAGAGGAATGAAAAAAAACTCGTTGTTTTTGCGTTTATGGCTGTTTTTGTGAGCTATTGCCCATAGTTTTGGGGTTCTAGACTGATTTACAAGGTCCATGACACTCAGTACATGTTTGAGAGGCATGACAAAAAACTCGTCATTTTTGCGTTTTAGGGTTGTTTTTGTGAGCTATCGCCCACAGTTTTGGGGTGACAGGTTGATTTATAAGGAATATGACAGTCTGTACATTTTAGAGAGGAATGACAAAAAAACCTGTCATTTTTGCGTTTATGGCCGTTTTCGTGAGCTATTGCCCATAGTTTTGGGGTGCCGGGGTGATTTACAAGGCCCATGCCACTCAGTACATGTTTGAGAGGCGTGACCAAAAACTCGTCGTTTTTGCGTTTTAGGGCTGTTTTCATAAGCTATCGCCCATTGTTTAGGGGTTATGTGGAGATTTACAAGGAATATGACAGTCTGTACATTTTAGAGAGGAATGACAAAAAAACTCGTTGTTTTTGCGTTTATGGCCGTTTTCGTGAGCTATTGCCCATAGTTTTGGGGTTCTAGACTGATTTACAAGGTCCATGACACTCAGTACATGTTTGAGAGGCATGACAAAAAACTCGTCGTTTTTGCGTTTTAGGGTTGTTTTTGTGAGCTATTGCCCATAGTTTTGGGGTGACGGGTTGATTTATAAGGAATATGACAGTCTGTACATTTAGAGATGGATGACAAAAAAAAACTTGTCATGTTTGTGTTTATGGCCGTTTTCGTGAGCTATTGCCCACAGTTTTGGGGTGCCGGGGTGATTTACAAGGCCCATGCCACTAAGTACATGTTTGAGAGGCGTGACCAAAAACTCGTCGTTTTGTGTTTTAGGGCCGTTTTCATAACCTTTTGCCCACAGTTTTGGGGTTTCGGAGTGATTTACAAGATCCATGACACTCAGTACATGTTTGAGAGGCATGGCCAAAAACTCATCATTTTTGCGTTTTAGGGCCGTTTTCATGAGCTATTACCCATTGATTTGGGATTCCGTGGAGATTTACAAGGAATATGACAGTCTGTACATTTTAGAGAGGAATGACGAAAAAATTGTTGTTTTTGCGTTTATGGCCATTTTCGTGAGCTATTGCCCACAATTTTGGGGTTCCAGGGTGATCTACAACGCCCATGACACTCAGTACATGTTTGAGAGGCATGACCAAAAACTCATCTTTTTGGCGTTTCAGGGCCATTTTCATGAGCTATTACCCATTGTTTTGGGGTTCTGAGGAGAATTACAAGGAATATGATAGTCTGTACATTTAGAGAGGAATGACAAAAAAACCTGGTTGTTTTTATGTTTATGGCCCTTTTCGTGAGCTATTGTCCACAGTTTTGGGGTTTCGGGGTGATCTACAAGGCCCATGACAGTCAGTACATGTTTGAGAGGCGTGACCAAAACCTCGTCGTTTTTTCGTTTTAGGGCCATTTTCATGAGCTATTGCCCACAGTTTTGTGGTTCCGGAGTGATTTACAAGGTCCATGACACTCAGTACATGTTTGAGAGGCATGGCCAAAAGCTCGTCGTTTTTGCGTTTTAGGGCCATTTTCGTGAGCTATTGCCCATTGTTTTTGGGTTCCGGTGATATTTACAAGGAATATGACAGTCTGTACATTTTAGAGAGGAATGACGTTTTTTTGTTGTTATTGCGTTTATGGCAGTTTTCGTGAGGTATTGCCCACATGTTTGAGAGGCATGACGAAAAACTCGTCGTTTCTGTGTTTTATGGCTGTTTTCATGAGCTATTGCCCACAATTTTGGGGTTTCGGAGTGATTTACAAGATCCATGACACTAAGTACATGTTTGAGAGGCATGACCAAAACCTCGTCGTTTTTGCGTTTTAGGGCCGTTTTCGTGGGCTATTGCCCATTGTTTTGGGGTTCCGTGGAGATTTACAAAAATATGACAGTCTGTATATTTTAGAGAGGAATGACAAAAAAAAATTGTCGTTTTTGCGTTTATGGCCGTTTTCGTGAACTATTGCCCACTGTTTTGGGGTTTCGGGTTGATCAACAGGGCCCATGACACTCAGTGCATGTTTGAGAGGCATGACCAAAAACTCGTCGTTTTTGCGTTTTAGGGCTGTTTTCATGAGCTATCGCCCATTGTTTAGGGGTTATGTGGAGATTTACAAGAAATATGACAGTTTGTACATTTTAGAGAGGAATGACAAAAAAAAATCATTGTTTTTGCATTTATGGCTATTTTCGAGAGCTATTGCCCATACTTTTGGGGTTCTAGACTGATTTACAAGGTCCATGACACTCAGTACATGTTTGAGAGGCATGACAAAAAAACTCATCGTTTTTGCGTTTTAGGGTTCTTTTTGTAAGATATTGCCCACAGTTTTGGGGTGACGGGTTGATTTATAAGGAATATGACAGTCTATACATTTTAGAGAGGAATGACAAAAAAACATGTCATTTTTGCGTTTATGGCCGTTTTGTGAATTATTGCCCACGGTTTTGGGGTGCCTGGGTGATTTACAAGGCCCATGCCACTCAGTACATGTTTGAGAGGCGTGACCACAAACTCGTCGTTTTTGTGTTTTAGGGCCGTTTTCATAACCTATTGCCCACAGTTTTGGGGTTCTGGAGTGATTTACAAGGTCCATGACACTCAGTACATGTTTGAGAGGCATGGCCAAAAACTCATCATTTTTGCGTTTTAGGGCCGTTTTCATGAGCTATTACCCATTGATTTGGGGTTCCGTGGAGAATTACAAGAAATATGATAGTCTGTACATTTTACAGAGGAATGACAAAAAAAATTGACATTTTTGCGTTTATGGCCGTTTTCGTGAACTATTGCCCACTGTTTTGGGGTTTCGGGGTGATCTACAAGGCCCATGACACTCAGTGCATGTTTGAGAGGCATGACCAAAAACTTGTCGTTTTTGCGTTTTAGGGCTGTTTTCATGAGCTATCGCCCATTGTTTTGGGGTTCTAGACTGATTTACAAGGTCCATGACACTCAGTACATGTTTGAGAGGCATGACAAAAAACTCATCGTTTTTGCGTTTTAGGGTTATTTTTGTGTTTTAGGGCCGTTTTCATATCCTATTGCCCACAGTTTTGGGGTTCCAGAGTGATTTACAACGTCCATGACACTCTGTACATGTTTGAGAGGCATGGCCAAAAACTCGTCATTTTTGCGTTTTAGGGCCATTTTCATGAGCTATTACCCATTGATTTGGGGTTCCGTGGAGATTTACAAGGAATATGACAGTCTGTACATTTTAGAGAGGAATGATGAAAAAAATTGTCATTTTTGCGTTTATGGCCATTTTCGTGAGCTATTGCCCACAATTTTGGGGTTCCAGGGTGATCTACAACGCCCATGACACTCAGTACATGTTTCAGAGGCATGACCAAAAACTCGTCTTTTTGGCGTTTCAGGGCCATTTTCATGAGCTATTACCCATTGTTTTGGGGTTCCGAGGAGAATTACAAGGAATATGATAGTCTGTACATTTAGAGAGGAATGACAAAAAAAACTTATTGTTTTTATGTTTATGGCCCTTTTCGTGAGCTATTGTCCACAGTTTTGGGGTTTCGGGGTGATCTACAAGGCCCGTGACAGTCAGTACATGTTTGAGAGGCGTGACCAAAAACTCGTCATTTTTGCGTTTTAGGGCCGTTTTCATGAGCTATTGCCCACAGTTTTGGGGTTCCGGAGTGATTTACAAGGTCCATGACACTCAGTACATGTTAGAGAGGCATGGCCAAAAGCTCGTCGTTTTTGCGTTTTAGGGCCGTTTTCGTGAGCTATTGCCCATTGTTTTTGGGTTCCGGTGATATTTACAAGGAATATGACAGTCTGTACATTTTAGAGAGGAATGACAAAAAAACTCGTTGTTTTTGTGTTTATGGCCGTTTTTGTGAGCTATTGCCCATAGTTTTGGGGTTCTAGACTGATTTACAAGGTCCATGACACTCAGTACATGTTTGAGAGGCATGACAAAAACTCATCGTTTTTGCGTTTTAGGGTTGTTTTTGTAAGCTATTGCCCACAGTTTTGGGGTGACGGGTTGATTTATAAGGAATATGACAGTCTGTACATTTTAGAGAGGATTGACAAAAAAACATGTCATTTTTGCGTTTATGGCCGTTTTCGTGAACTATTGCCCACAGTTTTGGGGTGCCGGGGTGATTTACAAGGCCCATGCCACTCAGTACATGTTTGAGAGGCGTGACCAAAAACTCATCGTTTTTTGTGTTTTAGGGCCGTTTTCATAACCTATTGCCCACAGTTTTGGGGTTCCGGAGTGATTTACAACGTCCATGACACTCAGTACATGTTTGAGAGGCATGGCCAAAAACTCATCATTTTTGCGTTTTAGGGCCGTTTTCATGAGCTATTACCCATTGATTTGGGGTTCCGTGGAGAATTACAAGAAATATGATAGTCTGTACATTTTACAGAGGAATGACAAAAAAAATTGACATTTTTGCGTTTATGGCCGTTTTCGTGAACTATTGCCCACTGTTTTGGGGTTTCGGGGTGATCTACAAGGCCCATGACACTCAGTGCATGTTTGAGAGGCATGACCAAAAACTTGTCGTTTTTGCGTTTTAGGGCTGTTTTCATGAGCTATCGCCCATTGTTTAGGGGTTATGTGGAGATTTACAAGGAATATGACAGTCTGTACATTTTAGAGAGGAATGACAAAAAAACTCGTTGTTTTTGCGTTTATGGCTGTTTTCGTGAGCTATTGCCCATAGTTTTGGGGTTCTAGACTGATTTACAAGGTCCATGACACTCAGTACATGTTTGAGAGGCATGACAAAAAACTCATCGTTTTTGCGTTTTAGGGTTATTTTTGTGTTTTAGGGCCGTTTTCATAACCTATTGCCCACAGTTTTGGGGTTCCAGAGTGATTTACAACGTCCTTGACACTCTGTACATGTTTGAGAGGCATGGCCAAAAACTCGTCATTTTTGCATTTTAGGGCCATTTTCATGAGCTATTACCCATTGATTTGGGGTTCCGTGGAGATTTACAAGGAATATGACAGTCTGTACATTTTAGAGAGGAATGATGAAAAAAATTGTCATTTTTGCGTTTATGGCCATTTTCGTGAGCTATTGCCCACAATTTTGGGGTTCTAGGGTGATCTACAACGCCCATGACACTCAGTACATGTTTCAGAGGCATGACCAAAAACTCGTCTTTTTGGCGTTTCAGGGCCATTTTCATGAGCTATTACCCATTGTTTTGGGGTTCCGAGGAGAATTACAAGGAATATGATAGTCTGTACATTTAGAGAGGAATGACAAAAAAAACTTATTGTTTTTATGTTTATGGCCCTTTTCGTGAGCTATTGTCCACAGTTTTGGGGTTTCGGGGTGATCTACAAGGCCCGTGACAGTCAGTACATGTTTGAGAGGCGTGACCAAAAACTCGTCATTTTTGCGTTTTAGGGCCGTTTTCATGAGCTATTGCCCACAGTTTTGGGGTTCCGGAGTGATTTACAAGGTCCATGACACTCAGTACATGTTAGAGAGGCATGGCCAAAAGCTCGTCGTTTTTGCGTTTTAGGGCCGTTTTCGTGAGCTATTGCCCATTGTTTTTGGGTTCCGGTGATATTTACAAGGAATATGACAGTCTGTACATTTTAGAGAGGAATGACAAAAAAACTCGTTGTTTTTGTGTTTATGGCCGTTTTTGTGAGCTATTGCCCATAGTTTTGGGGTTCTAGACTGATTTACAAGGTCCATGACACTCAGTACATGTTTGAGAGGCATGACAAAAACTCATCGTTTTTGCGTTTTAGGGTTGTTTTTGTAAGCTATTGCCCACAGTTTTGGGGGTGACGGGTTGATTTATAAGGAATATGACAGTCTGTACATTTTAGAGAGGATTGACAAAAAAACATGTCATTTTTGCGTTTATGGCCGTTTTCGTGAACTATTGCCCACAGTTTTGGGGTGCCGGGGTGATTTACAAGGCCCATGCCACTCAGTACATGTTTGAGAGGCGTGACCAAAAACTCATCGTTTTTTGTGTTTTAGGGCCGTTTTCATAACCTATTGCCCACAGTTTTGGGGTTCCGGAGTGATTTACAACGTCCATGACACTCAGTACATGTTTGAGAGGCATGGCCAAAAACTCGTCATTTTTAGCGTTTTAGGGCCGTTTTCATGAGCTATTACCCATTGATTTGGGGTTCCGTGGAGATTTACAAGGAATATCACAATCTGTACATTTTAGAGAGGAATGACGAAATTTTTTGTCGTTTTTGCGTTTATGGCCATTTTCGTGAGCTATTGCCCACAATTTTGGGGTTCCAGGGTGATCAACAAAGCCCATGACACTCAGTACATGTTTGAGAGGCATGACCAAAAACTCTTCTTTTTGGCGTTTCAGGGCCATTTTCATGAGCTATTACCCATTGTTTTGGGGTTCCGAGGAGAATTACAAGGAATATGATAGTCTGTACATTTAGAGAGGAATGACAAAAAAAATTATTGTTTTTATGTTTATGGCCCTTTTCGTGAACTATTGTCCACAGTTTTGGGGATTCGGGGTGATCTACAAGGCCCGTGACAGTCAGTACATGTTTGAGAGGCGTGACCAAAAACTCATCATTTTTGCGTTTTAGGGCCGTTTTCATGAGCTATTGCCCACAGTTTTGGGGTTCCGGAGTGATTTACAAGGTCCATGACACTCAGTACATGTTTGACAGGCATGGCCAAAAGCTCGTCGTTTTTGCGTTTTAGGGCCATTTTCGTGAGCTATTGCCCATTGTTTTTGGGTTCCGGTGATATTTACAAGGAATATGACAGTCTGTACATTTTAGAGAGGAATGACGTTTTTTTGTTGTTTTTGCGTTTATGGCAGTTTTCATGAGGTATTGCCCGCAGGTTTGGGGTTCTGAGCTGATTTACAAGGCCCATGACACTCAGTACATGTTTGAGAGGCGTGACGAAAAACTCGTCGTTTCTGTGTTTTATGGCTGTTTTCATGAGCTATTGCCCACAATTTTGGGGTTTCGGAGTGATTTACAAGATCCATGACTCTAAGTACATGTTTGAGAGGCATGGCCAAAACCTCGTAGTTTTTGCGTTTTAGGGCCGTTTTCGTGGGCTATTGCCCATTGTTTTGGGGTTCCGTGGAGATTTACAAGAAATATGACAGTCTGTACATTTTTGAGAGGAATGACAAAAAATTGTCGTTTTTGCGTTTATGGCTGTTTTCGTGAACTATTGCCCACTGTTTTGGGGTTTCGGGTGATCTACAAGGCCCATGACACTCAGTGCATGTTTGAGAGGCATGACCAAAAACTCATCGTTTTTGCGTTTTAGGGCTGTTTTTTTGAGCTATCGCCGATTGTTTAGGGGTTATGTGGAGATTTACAAGGAATATGACAGTCTGTACATTTTAGAGAGGAATGAAAAAAAACTCGTTGTTTTTGCGTTTATGGCTGTTTTTGTGAGCTATTGCCCATAGTTTTGGGGTTCTAGACTGATTTACAAGGTCCATGACACTCAGTACATGTTAGAGAGGCATGACAAAAAACTCGTCATTTTTGCGTTTTAGGGTTGTTTTTGTGAGCTATCGCCCACAGTTTTGGGGTGATAGGTTGATTTATAAGGAATATGACAGTCTGTACATTTTAGAGAGGAATGACAAAAAAAGCTGTCATTTTTGCGTTTATGGCCGTTTTCGTGAGCTATTGCCCATAGTTTTGGGGTGCCGGGGTGATTTACAAGGCCCATGCCACTCAGTACATGTTTGAGAGGCGTGACCAAAAACTCGTCGTTTTTGCGTTTTAGGGCTGTTTTCATAAGCTATCGCCCATTGTTTAGGGGTTATGTGGAGATTTACAAGGAATATGACAGTCTGTACATTTTAGAGAGGAATGACAAAAAAACTCGTTGTTTTTGCGTTTATGGCCGTTTTCGTGATCTATTGCCCATAGTTTTGGGGTTCTAGACTGATTTACAAGGTCCATGACACTCAGTACATGTTTGAGAGGCATGACAAAAAACTCGTCGTTTTTGCGTTTTAGGGTTGTTTTTGTGAGCTATTGCCCATAGTTTTGGGGTGACGGGTTGATTTATAAGGAATATGACAGTCTGTACATTTTAGAGAGGAATGACGTTTTTTTGTTATTATTGCGTTTATGGCAGTTTTCGTGAGGTATTGCCCACATGTTTGAGAGGCATGACGAAAAACTCGTCGTTTCTGTGTTTTATGGCTGTTTTCATGAGCTATTGCCCACAATTTTGGGGTTTCGGAGTGATTTACGAGATCCATGACACTAAGTACATGTTTGAGAGGCATGACCAAAACCTCGTCGTTTTTGCGTTTTAGGGCCGTTTTTGTGGGCTATTGCCCATTGTTTTGGGGTTCCATGGAGATTTACAAAAATATGACAGTCTGTATATTTTAGAGAGGAATGACAAAAAAAATTGTCGTTTTTGCGTTTATGGCCGTTTTCGTGAACTATTGCCCACTGTTTTGGGGTTTCGGGTTGATCAACAGGGCCCATGACACTCAGTGCATGTTTGAGAGGCATGACCAAAAACTCGTCGTTTTTGCGTTTTAGGGCTGTTTTCATGAGCTATCGCCCATTGTTTAGGGGTTATGTGGAGATTTACAAGAAATATGACAGTTTGTACATTTTAGAGAGGAATGACAAAAAAAATCATTGTTTTTGCATTTATGGCTATTTTCGAGAGCTATTGCCCATACTTTTAGGGTTCTAGACTGATTTACAAGGTCCATGACACTCAGTACATGTTTGAGAGGCATGACAAAAAAACTCATCGTTTTTGCGTTTTAGGGTTGTTTTTGTAAGATATTGCCCACAGTTTTGGGGTGACGGGTTGATTTATAAGGAATATGACAGTCTATACATTTTAGAGAGGAATGACAAAAAAACATGTCATTTTTGCGTTTATGGCCGTTTTGTGAATTATTGCCCACGGTTTTGGGGTGCCTGGGTGATTTACAAGGCCCATGCCACTCAGTACATGTTTGAGAGGCGTGACCACAAACTCGTCGTTTTTGTGTTTTAGGGCCGTTTTCATAACCTATTGCCCACAGTTTTGGGGTTCTGGAGTGATTTACATGGTCCATGACACTCAGTACATGTTTGAGAGGCATGGCCAAAAACTCATCATTTTTGCGTTTTAGGGCCGTTTTCATGAGCTATTACCCATTGATTTGGGGTTCCGTGGAGAATTACAAGAAATATGATAGTCTGTACATTTTATAGAGGAATGACAAAAAAAATTGACATTTTTGCGTTTATGGCCGTTTTCGTGAACTATTGCCCACTGTTTTGGGGTTTCGGGGTGATCTACAAGGCCCATGACACTCAGTGCATGTTTGAGAGGCATGACCAAAAACTTTTCGTTTTTGCGTTTTAGGGCTGTTTTCATGAGCTATCGCCCATTGTTTAGGGGTTATGTGGAGATTTACAAGGAATATGACAGTCTGTACATTTTAGAGAGGAATGACAAAAAAACTCGTTGTTTTTGCGTTTATGGCTGTTTTCGTGAGCTATTGCCCATAGTTTTGGGGTTCTAGACTGATTTACAAGGTCCATGACACTCAGTACATGTTTGAGAGGCATGACAAAAAACTCATCGTTTTTGCGTTTTAGGGTTATTTTTGTGTTTTAGGGCCGTTTTCATAACCTATTGCCCACAGTTTTGGGGTTCCAGAGTGATTTACAACGTCCATGACACTCTGTACATGTTTGAGAGGCATGGCCAAAAACTCGTCATTTTTGCGTTTTAGGGCCATTTTCATGAGCTATTACCCATTGATTTGGGGTTCCGTGGAGATTTACAAGGAATATGACAGTCTGTACATTTTAGAGAGGAATGATGAAAAAATTGTCATTTTTGCGTTTATGGCCATTTTCGTGAGCTATTGCCCACAATTTTGGGGTTCCAGGGTGATCTACAACGCCCATGACACTCAGTACATGTTTCAGAGGCATGACCAAAAACTCGTCTTTTTGGCGTTTCAGGGCCATTTTCATGAGCTATTACCCATTGTTTTGGGGTTCCGAGGAGAATTACAAGGAATATGATAGTCTGTACATTTAGAGAGGAATGACAAAAAAAACTTATTGTTTTTATGTTTATGGCCCTTTTCGTGAGCTATTGTCCACAGTTTTGGGGTTTCGGGGAGATCTACAAGGCCCGTGACAGTCAGTACATGTTTGAGAGGCGTGACCAAAAACTCGTCATTTTTGCGTTTTAGGGCCGTTTTCATGAGCTATTGCCCACAGTTTTGGGGTTCCGGAGTGATTTACAAGGTCCATGACACTCAGTACATGTTAGAGAGGCATGGCCAAAAGCTCGTCGTTTTTGCGTTTTAGGGCCGTTTTCGTGAGCTATTGCCCATTGTTTTTGGGTTCCGGTGATATTTACAAGGAATATGACAGTCTGTACATTTTAGAGAGGAATGACGTTTTTTGTTGTTTTTGCGTTTTGGGGCCGTTTTCGTGGGCTATTGCCCATTGTTTTGGGGTTCCGTGGAGATTTACAAGAAATATGACAGTCTGTACATTTTAGAGAGGAATGACAAAAAATTGTCGTTTTTGCGTTTATGGCCGTTTTCGTGAACAATTGCCCACTGTTTTGGGGTTTCGGGGTGATCTACAAGGCCCATGACACTCAGTGCTTGTTTGAGAGGCATGACCAAAAACTCGTCGTTTTTGCGTTTTAGGGCTGTTTTCTTGAGCTATCGCCCATTGTTTAGGGGTTATGTGGAGATTTACAAGGAATATGACAGTCTGTACATTTTAGAGAGGAATGAAAAAAAACTCGTTGTTTTTGCGTTTATGGCTGTTTTTGTGAGCTATTGCCCATAGTTTTGGGGTTCTAGACAGATTTACAAGGTCCATGACACTCAGTACATGTTCGAGAGGCATGACAAAAAACTCGTCATTTTTGCGTTTTAGGGTTGTTTTTGTGAGCTATTGCCCACAGTTTTGGGGTGACAGGTTGATTTATAAGGAATATGACAGTCTGTACATTTAGAGAGGAATGACAAAAAAACTTGTCATGTTTGTGTTTATGGCCGTTTTCGTGAGCTATTGCCCACAGTTTTGGGGTGCCGGGGTGATTTACAAGGCCCATGCCACTCAGTACATGTTTGAGAGGCGTGACCAAAAACTCGTCATTTTTGCGTTTTAGGGCTGTTTTCATAAGCTATCGCCCACAGTTTTGGGGTTCCGGAGTGATTTACAAGGTCCATGACACTCAGTACATGTTTGAGAGGCAAGGCCAAAAACTCATCATTTTTGCGTTTTAGGGCCGTTTTCATGAGCAATTACCCATTGATTTGGAATTCCGTGGAGATTTACAAGGAATATGACAGTCTGTACATTTTAGAGAGGAATGACGAAAAAATTGTCGTTTTTGCGTTTATGGCCATTTTCGTGACCTATTGCCCACAATTTTGGGGTTCCAGGGTGATCTACAACGCCCATGACACTCAGTACATGTTTGAGAGGCATGACCAAAAACTCGTCTTTTTGGCGTTTCAGGGCCATTTTCATGAGCTATTACCCATTGTTTTGGGGTTCCGAGGAGAATTACAAGGAATCTGACAGTCTGTACATTTAGAGAGGAATGACAAAAAAACTTGTTGCTTTTATGTTTATGGCCCTTTTCTTGAGCTATTGTCCACAGTTTTAGGGTTTCGGGGTGATCTACAAGGCCCATGACAGTCAGTACATGTTTGAGAGGCGTGACCAAAAACTCGTCGTTTTTTCATTTTATGGCCGTTTTCATGAGCTATTGCCCACAGTTTTGGGGTTCCGGAGTGATTTACAAGGTCCATGACACTCAGTACATGTTTGAGAGGCATGGCCAAAAGCTCATCGTTTTTGCGTTTTAGGGCCATTTTCGTGAGCTATTGCCCATTGTTTTTGGGTTCCAGTGATATTTACAAGGAATATGACAGTCTGTACATTTTAGAGAGGAATGACTTTTTTTGTTGTTTTTGCGTTTATGGCAGTTTTCGTGAGGTATTGCCCACAGTTTTGGGGTTCTGAGCTGATTTACAAGGCCCATGACACTCAGTACATGTTTGAGAGGCGTGACGAAAAACTCGTCGTTTCTGTGTTTTATGGCTGTTTTCATGAGCTATTGCCCACAATTTTGGGGTTTCGGAGTGATTTACAAGATCCATGACACTAAGTACATGTTTGAGAGGCATGGCCAAAACCTCGTCGTTTTTGCGTTTTAGGGCTGTTTTCGTGGGCTATTGCCCATTGTTTTGGGGCTCCGTGGAGATTTACAAGAAATATGACAGTCTGTACATTTTAGAGAGGAATGACAAAAAAACTTGTCATTTTTGCGTTTATGGCCGTTTTCATAACCTATTGCCCACAGTTTTGGGGTTCCGGAGTGATTTACAACGTCCATGACACTCAGTACATGTTTGAGAGGCATGGCCAAAAACTCGTCATTTTTGCGTTTTAGGGCCGTTTTCATGAGCTATTACCCATTGATTTGGGGTTCCGTGGAGATTTACAAGGAATATGACAGTCTGTGCATTTTAGAGAGGAATGACGAAAAAATTTGTCGTTTTTGCGTTTATGGCCATTTTCGTGAGCTATTGCCCACAATTTTGGGGTTCCAGGGTGATCTACAACGCCCATGACACTCAGTACATGTTTGAGAGGCATGACCAAAAACTCGTCTTTTTGGCGTTTCAGGGCCATTTTCATGAGCTATTACCCATTGTTTTGGGGTTCCGAGGAGAATTACAAGGAATATGATAGTCTGTACATTTAGAGAGGAATGACAAAAAAATTTATTGTTTGTATGTTTATGGCCCTTTTCGTGAGCTATTGTCCACAGTTTTGGGGTTTCGGGGTGATCTACAAGGCCCGTGACAGTCAGTACATGTTTGAGAGGCGTGACCAAAAACTCGTCATTTTTGCGTTTTAGGGCCGTTTTCATGAGCTATTGCCCACAGTTTTGGGGTTCCGGAGTGATTTACAAGGTCCATGACACTCAGTACATGTTAGAGAGGCATGGCCAAAAGCTCGTCGTTTTTGCGTTTTAGGGCCATTTTCGTGAGCTATTGCCCATTGTTTTTGGGTTCCGGTGATATTTACAAGGAATATGACAGTCTGTACATTTTAGAGAGGAATGATGTTTTTTTGTTGTTTTTGCGTTTATGGCAGTTTTTCTGAGGTATTGCCCACAGTTTTGGGGTTCTGAGCTGATTTACAAGGCCCATGACACTCAGTACATGTTTGAGAGGCGTGACGAAAAACTTGTCGTTTCTGTGTTTTATGGCTGTTTTCATGAGCTATTGCCCACAATTTTGGGGTTTCGGAGTGATTTACAAGATCCATGACACTAAGTACATGTTTGAGAGGCATGGCCAAAACCTCGTCGTTTTTGCGTTTTAGGGCCGTTTTCGTGGGCTATTGCCCATTGTTTTGGGGTTCCGTGGAGATTTACAAGAAATATGACAGTCTGTACATTTTAGAGAGGAATGACAAAAAATTGTCGTTTTTGCGTTTATGGCCGTTTTCGTGAACTATTGCCCACTGTTTTGGGGTTTCGGGGTGATCTACAAGGCCCATGACACTCAGTGCATGTTTAAGAGGCGTGACCAAAAACTCGTCGTTTTTGCGTTTTAGGGCTGTTTTCTTGAGCTATCGCCCATTGTTTAGGGGTTATGTGGAGATTTACAACGAATATGACAGTCTGTACATTTTAGAGAGGAATGAAATAAACTCGTTGTTTTTGCGTTTATGGCTGTTTTTGTGAGCTATCGCCCATAGTTTTGGGGTTCTAGACTGATTTACAAGGTCCATGACACTCAGTACATGTTTGAGAGGCATGGCAAAAAACTCGTCATTTTTCCGTTTTAGGGTTGTTTTTGTGAGCTATCGCCCACAGTTTTGGGGTGACAGGTTGATTTATAAGGAATATGACAGTCTATACATTTTAGAGAGGAATGACAAAAAAACATGTCATTTTTGCGTTTATGGCCATTTTCATGAGCTATTGCCCACAGTTTTGGGGTGCCGGGGTGATTTACAAGGCCCATGCCACAAAGTACATGTTTGAGAGGCGTGACCAAAAACTCGTCGTTTTTGTGTTTTAGGGCCGTTTTCATAACCTATTGCCCACAGTTTTGGGGTTCCGGAGTGATTTACAAGGTCCATGACGCTCAGTACATGTTTGAGAGGCATGGCCAAAAACTCATCATTTTTGCGTTTTAGGGCCGTTTTCATGAGTTATTACCCATTGATTTGGGATTCCGTGGAGATTTTCAAGGAATATGACAGTCTGTACATTTTAGAGAGGAATGACGAAAAAATTGTCGTTTTTGTGTTTATGGCCATTTTCGTGAGCTATTGCCCACAATTTTGGGTTTCCAGGGTGATCTACAACGCCCATGACACTCAGTATATGTTTGAGAGGCATGACCAAAAACTCGTCTTTTTGGCGTTTCAGGGCCATTTTCATGAGCTATTACCCATTGTTTTTGGGTTCCGAGGAGAATTACAAGGAATCTGACAGTCTGTACATTTAGAGAGGAATGACAAAAAAACTTGTTGTTTTTATGTTTATGGCCCTTTTCATGAGCTATTGTCCACAGTTTTAGGGTTTCGGGGTGATCTACAAGGCCCATGACAGTCAGTACATGTTTGAGAGGAATGACGAAAAAATCGTCGTTTTTGCGTTTTAGGGTTGTTTTTGTGAGCTATCGCCCACAGTTTTGGGGTGACAGGTTGATTTATAAGGAATATGACAGTCTGTACATTTTAGAGAGGAATGACAAAAAACATGTCATTTTTGCGTTTATGGCCATTTTCGTGAGCTATTGCCCACAGTTTTGGGGTGCCGGGGTGATTTACAAGGCCCATGCCACTCAGTACATGTTTGAGAGGCGTGACGAAAAACTCGTCGTTTCTGTGATTTATGGCTATTTTCATGAGCTATTGCCCACAATTTTGGGGTTTCGGAGTGATTTACAAGATCCATGACACTAAGTACATGTTTGAGAGGCATGGCCAAAACCTCGTCGTTTTATCGTTTTAGGGCCGTTTTCGTGGGCTATTGCCCATTGTTTTGGGGTTCCGTGGAGAATTACAAGAAATATGACAGTCTGTACATTTTAGAGAGGAATGACAAAATATTGTCGTTTTTGCGTTTATGGCCGTTTTCGTGAACTATTGCCCACTGTTTTGGGGTTTCGGGGTGATCTACAAGGCCCATGACACTCAGTGCATGTTTGAGAGGCATGACCAAAAACTCGTCGTTTTTGCGTTTTATGGCTGTTTTCTTGAGCGATCGCCCATTGTTTAGGGGTTATGTGGAGATTTACAAGGAATATGTCAGTCTGTACATTTTAGAGAGGAATGAAAAAAAACTCGTTGTTTTTGCGTTTATGGCTGTTTTTGTGAGCTATTGCCCATAGTTTTGGGGTTCTAGACTGATTTACAAGGTCCATGACACTCAGTACATGTTTGAGAGGCATGACAAAAAACTCGTCATTTTTGCGTTTTAGGGTTGTTTTTGTGAGCTATCGCCCACAGTTTTGGGGTGACAGGTTGATTTATACGGAATATGACAGTCTGTACATTTTAGAGAGGAATGACAAAAAAACATGTCATTTTTGCGTTTATGGCCATTTTCGTGAGCTATTGCCCACAGTTTTGGGGTGCCGGGGTGATTTACAAGGCCCATGCCACTCAGTACATGTTTGAGAGGCGTGACCAAAAACTCGTCGTTTTTGCGTTTTAGGGCTGTTTTCATAAGCTATCGCCCATTGTTTAGGGGTTATGTGGAGATTTACAAGGAATATGACAGTCTGTACATTTTAGAGAGGAATGACAAAAAAACTCGTTGTTTTTGCGTTTATGGCCATTTTCGTGAGCTATTGCCCATAGTTTTGGGGTTCTAGACTGATTTACAAGGTCCATGACACTCAGTACATGTTTGAGAGGCATGACAAAAAACTCGTCGTTTTTGCGTTTTAGGGTTGTTTTTGTGAGCTATTGCCCACAGTTTTGGGGTGACGGGTTGATTTATAAGGAATATGACAGTCTGTACATTTAGAGAGGAATGACAAAAAAACTTGTCATGTTTGTGTTTATGGCCGTTTTCGTGAGCTATTGCCCACAGTTTTGGGGTGCCGGGGTGATTTACAAGGCCCATGCCACTAAGTACATGTTTGAGAGGCGTGACCAAAAACTCGTCGTTTTTGTGTTTTAGGGCCGTTTTCATAACCTATTGCCCACAGTTTTGGGGTTCCGGAGTGATTTACAAGGTCCATGACACTCAGTACATGTTTGAGAGGCAAGGCCAAAAACTCACCATTTTTGCGTTTTAGGGCCGTTTTCATGAGCTATTACCCATTAATTTGGGATTCCATGGAGATTTACAAGGAATATGACAGTCTGTACATTTTAGAGAGGAATGACGAAATTTTTTGTCATTTTTGCGTTTATGGCCATTTTCGTGAGCTATTGCCCACAATTTTGGGGTTCCAGGGTGATCTACAACGCCGATGACACTCAGTACATGTTTGAGAGGCATGACCAAAAACTCGTCTTTTTGGCGTTTCAGGGCCATTTTCATGAGTTATTACCCATTGTTTTGGGGTTTCGAGGAGAATTACAAGGAATCTGACAGTCTGTACATTTAGAGAGGAATGACAAAAAAACTTGTTGTTTTTATGTTTATGGCCCTTTTCATGAGCTATTGTCCACAGTTTTAGGGTTTCGGGGTGATCTACAAGGCCCATGACAGTCAGTACATGTTTGAGAGGCGTGACCAAAAACTCATAGTTTTTTCGTTTTAGGGCCGTTTTCATGAGCTATTGCCCACAGTTTTGGTGTTCCGGAGTGATTTACAAGGTCCATGACACTCAGTACATGTTTGAGTGGCATGGCCAAAAGCTCATCGTTTTTGCGTTTTAGGGCCATTTTCGTGAGCTATTGCCCATTGTTTTTGGGTTCCAGTGATATTTACAAGGAATATGACAGTCTGTACATTTTAGAGAGGAATGACTTTTTTTGTTGTTTTTGCGTTTATGGCAGTTTTCGTGAGGTATTGCCCACAGTTTTGGGGTTCTGAGCTGATTTACAAGGCCCATGACACTCAGTACATGTTTGAGAGGCGTGACGAAAAACTTGTCGTTTCTGTGTTTTATGGCTGTTTTCATGAGCTATTGCCCACAATTTTGGGGTTTCGGAGTGATTTACAAGATCCATGACACTAAGTACATGTTTGAGAGGCATGGCCAAAACCTCATCGTTTTTGCGTTTTAGGGCTGTTTTCGTGGGCTATTGCCCATTGTTTTGGGGTTCCGTGGAGATTTACAAGAAATATGATAGTCTGTACATTTTAGAGAGGAATGACAAAAAAAAACTTGTCATTTTTGCGTTTATGGCCGTTTTCGTGAACTATTGCCCACTGTTTTGGGGTTTCGGGGTGATCTACAAGGCCCATGACACTCAGTGCATGTTTGAGAGGCATGACCAAAAACTTGTCGTTTTTGCGTTTTAGGGCTGTTTTCATGAGCTATCGCCCATTGTTTAGGGGTTATGTGGAGATTTACAAGGAATATGACAGTTTGTACATTTTAGAGAGGAATGACAAAAAAACTCGTTGTTTTTGCGTTTATGGCTGTTTTCGTGAGCTATTGCCCATAGTTTTGGGGTTCTAGACTGATATACAAGGTCCATGACGCTCAGTATATGTTTGAGAGGCATGACAAAAAACTGATCGTTTTTGCGTTTTAGGGTTGTTTTTGTAAGCTATTGCCCACAGTTTTGGGGTGACGGGTTGATTTATAAGAAATATGACAGTCTGTACATTTTAGAGAGGAATGACAAAAAAACATGTCATTTTTGCGTTTATGGCCGTTTTCGTGAATTCTTGCCCATAGTTTTGGGGTGCCAGGGTGATTTACAAGGCCCATGCCACTCAGTACATGTTTGAGAGGCGTGACCAAAAACTCATCGTTTTTGTGTTTTAGGGCCGTTTTCATAACCTATTGCCCACAGTTTTGGAGTTCTAGAGTGATTTACAAGGTCCATGACACTCAGTACATGTTTGAGAGGCATGGCCAAAAACTCGTTATTTTTGTGTTTTAGGGCCGTTTTAATGAGCTATTACCCATTGATTTGGGGTTCCGTGGAGATTTACAAGAAATATGACAGTCTGTACATTTTAGAGAGGAATGACAAAAAAAATTGTCATTTTTGCGTTTATGGCCGTTTTCGTGAACTATTGCCCACCGTTTTGGGGTTTCGGGGTGATCTACAAGGCCCGTGACACTCAGTGCATGTTTGAGAGGCATGACCAAAAACTTGTCGTTTTTTGCGTTTTAGGGCTGTTTTCATGAGCTATCGCCCATTGTTTAGGGGTTATGTGGAGATTTACAAGGAATATGACAGTCTGTACATTTTAGAGAGGAATGACAAAAAAACTCGTTGTTTTTGCGTTTATGGCTGTTTTCGTGAGCTATTGCCCATAGTTTTGGGGTTCTAGACTGATTTACAAGGTCCATGACACTCAGTACATGTTTGAGAGGCATGACAAAAAACTCATCATTTTTGCGTTTTAGGGTTATTTTTGTGAGCTATTGCCCACAGTTTTGGGGTGACGGGTTGATTTATAAGGAATATGACAGTCTGTACATTTTAGAGAGGAATGACAAAAAAAACATGTTATTTTTGCGTTTATGGCCGTTTTCGTGAGCTATTGCCCACAGTTTTGGGGTGCCGGGGTGATTTACAAGGCCCATGCCACTCAGTACATGTTTGAGAGGCGTGACCAAAAACTCATCGTTTTTGCGTTTTAGGGCTGTTTTCATGAGCTATCGCCCATTGTTTAGGGGTTATGTGGAGATTTACAAGAAATATGATCGTCTGTACATTTTAGAGAGGAATGACAAAAAACTCATTGTTTTTGTGTTTATGGCCGTTTTCGTGAGCTATTGCCCATAGTTTTGGGGTTCTAGACTGATTTACAAGGTCCATGACACTCAGTACATGTTTGAGAGGCATGACAAAAAACTCGTCGTTTTTGCGTTTTAGGGTTGTTTTTGTGAGCTATTGCCCACAGTTTTGGGGTGACAGGTTGATTTATAAGGAATATGACAGTCTATACATTTTAGAGAGGAATGACAAAAAAACTTGTCATGTTTGCGTTTATGGCCGTTTTTGTGAGCTATTGCCCACAGTTTTGGGGTGCCGGGGTGATTTACAAGGCCCATGCCACTCAGTACATGTTTGAGAGGCGTGACCACAAACTCGTCGTTTTTGTGTTTTAGGGCCATTTTCATAACCTATTGCCCACAGTTTTGGGGTTCCGGAGTGATTTACAAGGTCCATGACACTCAGTACATGTTTGAGAGGGATGGCCAAAAACTCGTCATTTTTGCGTTTTAGGGCCGTTTTCATGAGCTATTACCCATTGATTTGGGGTTCCATGGAGATTTACAATGAATGTGACAGTCTGTACATTTTAGAGAGGAATGACGAAATTTTTTGTCATTTTTGCGTTTATGGCCATTTTCGTGAGCTATTGCCCACAATTTTGGGGTTCCAGGGTGATCTACAACGCCGATGACACTCAGTACATGTTTGAGAGGCATGACCAAAAACTCGTCTTTTTGGCGTTTCAGGGCCATTTTCATTAGCTATTACCCATTGTTTTGGGGTTCCGAGGAGAATTACAAGGAATCTGATAGTCTGTACATTTAGAGAGGAATGACAAAAAAACTTGTTGTTTTTATGTTTATGGCCCTTTTCATGAGCTATTGTCCACAGTTTTAGGGTTTCGGGGTGATCTACAAGGCCCATGACAGTCAGTACATGTTTGAGAGGCGTGACCAAAAACTCATCGTTTTTTCGTTTTAGGGCCGTTTTCATGAGCTATTGCCCACAGTTTTGGTGTTCCGGAGTGATTTACAAGGTCCATGACACTCAGTACATGTTTGAGAGGCATGGCCAAAAGCTCATCGTTTTTGCGTTTTAGGGCCATTTTCGTGAGCTATTGCCCATTGTTTTTGGGTTCCAGTGATATTTACAAGGAATATGACAGTCTGTACATTTTAGAGAGGAATGACTTTTTTTGTTTGTTTTGCGTTTATGGCAGTTTTCGTGAGGTATTGCCCACAGTTTTGGGGTTCTGAGCTGATTTACAAGGCCCATGACACTCAGTACATGTTTGAGAGGCGTGACGAAAAACTTGTCGTTTCTGTGTTTTATGGCTGTTTTCATGAGCTATTGCCCACAATTTTGGGGTTTCGGAGTGATTTACAAGATCCATGACACTAAGTACATGTTTGAGAGGCATGGCCAAAACCTCATCGTTTTTGCGTTTTAGGGCTGTTTTCGTGGGCTATTGCCCATTGTTTTGGGGTTCCGTGGAGATTTACAAGAAATATGATAGTCTGTACATTTTAGAGAGGAATGACAAAAAAAACTTGTCATTTTTGCGTTTATGGCCGTTTTCGTGAACTATTGCCCACTGTTTTGGGGTTTCGGGGTGATCTACAAGGCCCATGACACTCAGTGCATGTTTGAGAGGCATGACCAAAAACTTGTCGTTTTTGCGTTTTAGGGCTGTTTTCATGAGCTATCGCCCATTGTTTAGGGGTTATGTGGAGATTTACAAGGAATATGACAGTCTGTACATTTTAGAGAGGAATGACAAAAAAAACTCGTTGTTTTTGCGTTTATGGCTGTTTTCGTGAGCTATTGCCCATAGTTTTGGGGTTCTAGACTGATATACAAGGTCCATGACACTCAGTATATGTTTGAGAGGCATGACAAAAAACTCATAGTTTTTGCGTTTTAGGGTTGTTTTTGTAAGCTATTGCCCACAGTTTTGGGGTGACGGGTTGATTTATAAGAAATATGACAGTCTGTACATTTTAGAGAGGAATGACAAAAAAACATGTCATTTTTGCGTTTATGGCCGTTTTCGTGAATTATTGCCCATAGTTTTGGGGTGCCAGGGTGATTTACAAGGCCCATGCCACTCAGTACATGTTTGAGAGGCGTGACCAAAAACTTATCGTTTTTGTGTTTTAGGGCCGTTTTCATAACCTATTGCCCACAGTTTTGGAGTTCTAGAGTGATTTACAAGGTCCATGACACTCAGTACATGTTTGAGAGGCATGGCCAAAAATTCGTTATTTTTGTGTTTTAGGGCCGTTTTAATGAGCTGTTACCCATTGATTTGGGGTTCCGTGGAGATTTACAAGAAATATGACAGTCTGTACATTTTAGAGAGGAATGACAAAAAAATTGTCATTTTTGCGTTTATGGCCGTTTTCGTGAACTATTGCCCACCGTTTTGGGGTTTCGGGGTGATCTACAAGGCCCGTGACACTCAGTGCATGTTTGAGAGGCATGACCAAAAACTTGTCGTTTTTTGCGTTTTAGGGCTGTTTTCATGAGCTATCGCCCATTGTTTAGGGGTTATGTGGAGATTTACAAGAAATATGACAGTCTATACATTTTAGAGAGGAATGACAAAAAAACTCGTTGTTTTTGCGTTTATGGCTGTTTTCGGGAGCTATTGCCCATAGTTTTGGGGTTCTAGACTGATTTACAAGGTCCATGACACTCAGTACATGTTTGAGAGGCATGACAAAAAACTCATCATTTTTGCGTTTTAGGGTTATTTTTGTGAGCTATTGCCCACAGTTTTGGGGTGACGGGTTGATTTATAAGGAATATGATAGTCTGTACATTTTAGAGAGGAATGACAAAAAAAACATGTTATTTTTGCGTTTATGGCCGTTTTCGTGAGCTATTGCCCACAGTTTTGGGGTGCCGGGGTGATTTACAAGGCCCATGCCACTCAGTACATGTTTGAGAGGCGTGACCAAAAACTCATCGTTTTTGCGTTTTAGGGCTGTTTTCATGAGCTATCGCCCATTGTTTAGGGGTTATGTGGAGATTTACAAGAAATATGATCGTCTGTACATTTTAGAGAGGAATGACAAAAAACTCATTGTTTTTGTGTTTATGGCCGTTTTCGTGAGCTATTGCCCATAGTTTTGGGGTTCTAGACTGATTTACAAGGTCCATGACACTCAGTACATGTTTGAGAGGCATGACAAAAAACTCGTCGTTTTTGCGTTTTAGGGTTGTTTTTGTGAGCTATTGCCCACAGTTTTGGGGGTGACAGGTTGATTTATAAGGAATATGACAGTCTATACATTTTAGAGAGGAATGACAAAAAAACTTGTCATGTTTGCGTTTATGGCCGTTTTTGTGAGCTATTGCCCACAGTTTTGGGGTGCCGGGGTGATTTACAAGGCCCATGCCACTCAGTACATGTTTGAGAGGCGTGACCACAAACTCGTCGTTTTTGTGTTTTAGGGCCATTTTCATAACCTATTGCCCACAGTTTTGGGGTTCCGGAGTGATTTACAAGGTCCATGACACTCAGTACATGTTTGAGAGGGATGGCCAAAATCTCGTCATTTTTGCGTTTTAGGGCCGTTTTCATGAGCTATTACCCATTGATTTGGGGTTCCATGGAGATTTACAATGAATGTGACAGTCTGTACATTTTAGAGAGGAATGACGAAATTTTTTGTCATTTTTGCGTTTATGGCCATTTTCGTGAGCTATTGCCCACAATTTTGGGGTTCCAGGGTGATCTACAACGCCGATGACACTCAGTACATGTTTGAGAGGCATGACCAAAAACTCGTCTTTTTGGCGTTTCAGGGCCATTTTCATGAGCTATTACCCATTGTTTTGGGGTTCCGAGGAGAATTACAAGGAATCTGATAGTCTGTACATTTAGAGAGGAATGACAAAAAAACTTGTTGTTTTTATGTTTATGGCCCTTTTCATGAGCTATTGTCCACAGTTTTAGGGTTTCGGGGTGATCTACAAGGCCCATGACAGTCAGTACATGTTTGAGAGGCGTGACCAAAAACTCATCGTTTTTTCGTTTTAGGGCCGTTTTCATGAGCTATTGCCCACAGTTTTGGTGTTCCGGAGTGATTTACAAGGTCCATGACACTCAGTACATGTTTGAGAGGCATGGCCAAAAGCTCATCGTTTTTGCGTTTTAGGGCCATTTTCGTGAGCTATTGCCCATTGTTTTTGGGTTCCAGTGATATTTACAAGGAATATGACAGTCTGTACATTTTAGAGAGGAATGACTTTTTTTGTTGTTTTTGCGTTTATGGCAGTTTTCGTGAGGTATTGCCCACAGTTTTGGGGTTCTGAGCTGATTTACAAGGCCCATGACACTCAGTACATGTTTGAGAGGCGTGACGAAAAACTTGTCGTTTCTGTGTTTTATGGCTGTTTTCATGAGCTATTGCCCACAATTTTGGGGTTTCGGAGTGATTTACAAGATCCATGACACTAAGTACATGTTTGAGAGGCATGGCCAAAACCTCATCGTTTTTGCGTTTTAGGGCTGTTTTCGTGGGCTATTGCCCATTGTTTTGGGGTTCCGTGGAGATTTACAAGAAATATGATAGTCTGTACATTTTAGAGAGGAATGACAAAAAAAACTTGTCATTTTTGCGTTTATGGCCGTTTTCGTGAACTATTGCCCACTGTTTTGGGGTTTCGGGGTGATCTACAAGGCCCATGACACTCAGTGCATGTTTGAGAGGCATGACCAAAAACTCGTCATTTTTGCGTTTTAGGGCTGTTTTCATAAGCTATCGCCCATTGTTTACGGGTTATGTGGAGATTTACAAGGAATATGACAGTCTGTACATTTTAGAGAGGAATGACAAAAAAACTCATTGTTTTTGCGTTTATGGCCGTTTTCGTGAGCTATTGCCCATAGTTTTGGGGTTCTAGACTGATTTACAAGGTCCATGACACTCAGTACATGTTTGAGAGGCATGACAAAAAACTCGTCGTTTTTGCGTTTTAGGGTTGTTTTTGTGAGCTATTGCCCACAGTTTTGGGGTGACGGGTTGATTTATAAGGAATATGACAGTCTGTACATTTAGAGAGGAATGACAAAAAAACTTGTCATGTTTGTGTTTATGGCCGTTTTCGTGAGCTATTGCCCACAGTTTTGGGGTGCCGGGGTGATTTACAAGGCCCATGCCACTAAGTACATGTTTGAGAGGCGTGAGCAAAAACTCATCGTTTTTGTGTTTTAGGGCCGTTTTCATAACCTATTGCCCACAGTTTTGGGGTTCCGGAGTGATTTACAAGGTCCATGACGCTCAGTACATGTTTGAGAGGCATGGCCAAAAACTCATCATTTTTGCGTTTTAGGGCCGTTTTCATGAGTTATTACCCATTGATTTGGGATTCCGTGGAGATTTTCAAGGAATATGACAGTCTGTACATTTTAGAGAGGAATGACGAAAAAATTGTCGTTTTTGTGTTGATGGCCATTTTCGTGAGATATTGCCCACAATTTTGGATTTCCAGGGTGATCTACAACGCCCATGACACTCAGTACATGTTTGAGAGGCATGACCAAAAACTCGTCTTTTTGGCGTTTCAGGGCCATTTTCATGAGCTATTACCCATTGTTTTTGGGTTCCGAGGAGAATTACGAGGAATCTGACAGTCTGTACATTTAGAGAGGAATGACAAAAAAACTTGTTGTTTTTATGTTTATGGCCCTTTTCATGAGCTATTGTCCACAATTTTAGGGTTTCGGGGTGATCTACAAGGCCCATGACAGTCAGTACATGTTTGAGAGGCGTGACGGAAAACTCGTCATTTTTGCGTTTTAGGGTTGTTTTTGTGAGCTATCGCCCACAGTTTTGGGGTGACAGGTTGATATATAAGGAATATGACAGTCTGTACATTTTAGAGAGGAATGACAAAAAACATGTCATTTTTGCGTTTATGGCCATTTTCGTGAGCTATTGCCCACAGTTTTGGGGTGCCGGGGTGATTTACAAGGCCCATGCCACTCAGTACATGTTTGAGAGGCGTGACGAAAAACTCGTCGTTTCTGTGTTTTATGGCTATTTTCATGAGCTATTGCCCACAATTTTGGGGTTTCGGAGTGATTTACAAGATCCATGACACTAAGTACATGTTTGAGAGGCATGGCCAAAACCTCGTCGTTTTTGCGTTTTAGGGCCGTTTTCGTGGGCTATTGCCCATTGTTTTGGGGTTCCGTGGAGAATTACAAGAAATATGACAGTCTGTACATTTTAGAGAGGAATGACAAAATATTGTCGTTTTTGCGTTTATGGCCGTTTTCGTGAACTATTGCCCACTGTTTTGGGGTTTCGGGGTGATCTACAAGGCCCATGACACTCAGTGCATGTTTGAGAGGCATGACCAAAAACTCGTCGTTTTTGCGTTTTAGGGCTATTTTCTTGAGCTATCGCCCATTGTTTAGGGGTTATGTGGAGATTTACAAGGAATATGACAGTCTGTACATTTTAGAGAGGAATGAAAAAAAACTCGTTGTTTTTGCGTTTATGGCTGTTTTTGTGAGCTATTGCCCATAGTTTTGGGGTTCTAGACTGATTTACAAGGTCCATGATACTCAGTTCATGTTTGAGAGGCATGACAAAAAAACTCGTCATTTTTGCGTTTTAGGGTTGTTTTTGTGAGCTATCGCCCACAGTTTTGGGGTGACGGGTTGATTTATACGGAATATGACAGTCTGTACATTTTAGAGAGGAATGACAAATAAACATGTCATTTTTGCGTTTATGGCCATTTTCGTGAGCTATTGCCCACAGTTTTGGGGTGCCGGGGTGATTTACAAGGCCCATGCCACTCAGTACATGTTTGAGAGGCGTGACCAAAAACTCGTCGTTTTTGCGTTTTAGGGCTGTTTTCATAAGCTATCGCCCATTGTTTAGGGGTTATGTGGAGATTTACAAGGAATATGACAGTCTGTACATTTTAGAGAGGAATGACAAAAAAAACTCGTTGTTTTTGCGTTTATGGCCATTTTCGTGAGCTATTGCCCATAGTTTTGGGGTTCTAGACTGATTTACAAGGTCCATGACACTCAGTACATGTTTGAGAGGCATGACAAAAAACTCGTCGTTTTTGCGTTTTAGGGTTGTTTTTGTGAGCTATTGCCCACAGTTTTGGGGTGACGGGTTGATTTATAAGGAATATGGCAGTCTGTACATTTAGAGAGGAATGACAAAAAACCTTGTCATGTTTGTGTTTATGGCCGTTGTCGTGAGCTATTGCCCACAGTTTTGGGGTGCCTGGGTGATTTACAAGGCCCATGCCACTAAGTACATGTTTGAGAGGCGTGACCAAAAACTCGTCGTTTTTGTGTTTTAGGGCCGTTTTCATAACCTATTGCCCACAATTTTGGGGTGCCGGGGTGATTTACAAGGTCCATGACACTCAGTGCATGTTTGAGAGGCAAGGCCAAAAACTCATCATTTTTGCGTTTTAGGGCCGTTTTCATGAGCTATTACCCATTGATTTGGGATTCCGTGGAGATTTACAAGGAATATGACAGTCTGTACATTTTAGAGAGGAATGACGAAAAAATTGTCTTTTTTTCGTTTATGGCCATTTTCGTGAGCTATTGCCCACAATTTTGGGGTTCCAGGGTGATCTACAACGCCCATGACACTCAGTACATGTTTGAGAGGCATGACCAAAAACTCGTCTTTTTGGCGTTTCAGGGCCATTTTCATGAGCGACCCATTGTTTTGGGGTTCCGAGGAGAATTACAAGGAATCTGACAGTCTGTACATTTAGAGAGGAATGACAAAAAAACTTGTTGTTTTTATGTTTATGGCCCTTTTCATGAGCTATTGTCCACAGATTTAGGGTTTCGGGGTGATCTACAAGGCCCATGACAGTCAGTACATGTTTGAGAGGCGTGACCAAAAACTCATCGTTTTTTCGTTTTAGGGCCGTTTTCATGAGCTATTGCCCACAGTTTTGGTGTTCCGGAGTGATTTACAAGGTCCATGACACTCAGTACATGTTTGAGAGGCATGGCCAAAAGCTCATCGTTTTTGCGTTTTAGGGCCATTTTCGTGAGCTATTGCCCATTGTTTTTGGGTTCCAGTGATATTTACAAGGAATATGACAGTCTGTACATTCTAGAGAGGAATGACTTTTTTTGTTGTTTTTGCGTTTATGGCAGTTTTCGTGAGCTATTGCCCACAGTTTTGGGGTTCTGAGCTGATTTACAAGGCCCATGACACTCAGTACATGTTTGAGAGGCGTGACGAAAAACTTGTCGTTTCTGTGTTTTATGGCTGTTTTCATGAGCTATTGCCCACAATTTTGGGGTTTCGGAGTGATTTACAAGATCCATGACACTAAGTACATGTTTGAGAGGCATGGCCAAAACCTCATCGTTTTATGGCTGTTTTCATGAGCTATTGCCCACAATTTTGGGGTTCCGGAGTGATTTACAAGGTCCATGACACTCAGTACATGTTTGAGAGGCATGGCCAAAAGCTCGTCGTTTTTGCGTTTTAGGGCCGTTTTCGTGAGATATTGCCCATTGTTTTTGGGTTCCGGTGATATTTACAAGGAATATGACAGTCTGTACATTTTAGAGAGGAATGACGTTTTTTTGTTGTTTTTGCGTTTATGGCAGTTTTCGTGAGGTATTGCCCACAGTTTTGGGGTTCTGAGCTGATTTACAAGGCCCATGACACCTAGTACATGTTTGAGAGGCGTGACGAAAAACTCGTCGTTTCTGTGTTTTATGGCTGTTTTCATGAGCTATTGCCCACAATTTTGGTGTTTCAGAGTGATTTACAAGATCCATGACACTAAGTACATGTTTGAGAGGCATGGCCAAAACCTCGTCGTTTTTGCGTTTTAGGGCCGTTTTCGTGGGCTATTGCCCATTATTTTGGGGTTCTATGGAGATTTACAAAAATATGACAGTCTGTATATTTTAGAGAGGAATGACAAAAAAAATTGTCGTTTCTGCGTTTATGGCCGTTTTCGTGAACTATTGCCCACTGTTTTGGGGTTTCGGGGTGATCTACAAGGCCCATGACACTCAGTGCATGTTTGAGAGGCATGACAAAAAACTCGTCGTTTTTGCGTTTTAGGGCTGTTTTCATGAGCTATCGCCCATTGTTTAGGGGTTATGTGGAGATTTACAAGAAATATGACAGTCTGTACATTTTAGAGAGGAATGACAAAAAAACTCGTTGTTTTTGCATTTATGGCTGTTTTCGAGAGCTATTGCCCATAGTTTTGGGATTCTAGACTGATTTACAAGGTCCATGACACTCAGTACATGTTTGAGAGGCATGACAAAAAACTCATCGTTTTTGCGTTTTAGGGTTGTTTTTGTAAGCTATTGCCCACAGTTTTGGGGTGACGGGTTGATTTATAAGGAATATGACAGTCTATACATTTTAGAGAGGAATGACAAAAAAAACATGTCATTTTTGCGTTTATGGCCGTTTTCGTGAATTATTGCCCACAGTTTTGGGGTGCCGGGGTGATTTACAAGGCCCATGCTACTCAGTACATGTTTGAGAGGCGTGACCAAAAACTCATCGTTTTTGTGTTTTAGGGCCGTTTTCATAACCTATTGCCCACAGTTTTGGGGTTCCGGAGTGATTTACAAGGTCCATGACACTCAGTACATGTTTGAGAGGCATGGCCAAAAACTCGTTATTTTTGCGTTTTAGGGCCGTTTTCATGAGCTATTACCCATTGATTTGGGGTTCCGTGGAGAATTACAAGAAATATGATAGTCTGTACATTTTAGAGAGGAATGACAAAAAAAATTGTCATTTTTGCGTTTATGGCCGTTTTCGTGAACTATTGCCCACTGTTTTGGGGTTTCGGGGTGATCTACAAGGCCCATGACACTCAGTGCATGTTTGAGAGGCATGACCAAAAACTTGTCGTTTTTGCGTTTTAGGGCTGTTTTCATGAGCTATCGCCCATTGTTTACGAGTTATGCGGAGATTTACAAGGAATATGACAGTTTGTACATTTTAGAGAGGAATGACAAAACAACTCGTTGTTTTTGCGTTTATGGCTGTTTTCGTGAGCTATTGCCCATAGTTTTGGGTTTCTAGACTGATTTACAAGGTCCATGACACTCAGTACATGTTTGAGAGGCATGACAAAAAACTCGTCGTTTTTGCGTTTTAGGGTTGTTTTTGTGAGCTATTGCCCACAGTTTTGGGGTGACAGGTTGATTTATAAGGAATATGACAGTCTATACATTTTAGAGAGGAATGACAAAAAAACTTGTCATGTTTGCGTTTATGGCCGTTTTTGTGAGCTATTGCCCACAGTTTTGGGGTGCCAGGGTGATCTACATGGCCCATGACAGTCAGTACATGTTTGAGAGGCGTGACCAAAAACTCGTCTTTTTGGCGTTTCAGGGGCATTTTCATGAGCTATTACCCATTGTTTTGGGGTTCCGAGGAGAATTACAAGGAATATGACAGTCTGTACATTTAGAGAGGAATGAGAAAAAAAACTTGTTGTTTTTATGTTTATGGCCCTTTTCGTGAGCTATTGTCCACAGTTTTGGGGTTTCGGGGTGATCTACAAGGCCCATGACAGTCAGTACATGTTTGAGAGGCGTGACCAAAAACTCATCGTTTTTTCATTTTAGGGCCGTTTTCATGACCTATTGCCCACAGTTTTGGGGTTCCGGAGTGATTTACAAGGTCCATGACACTCAGTACATGTTTGAGAGGCATGGCCAAAAGCTCGTCGTTTTTGCGTTTTAGGGCCGTTTTCGTGAGATATTGCCCATTGTTTTTGGGTTCCGGTGATATTTACAAGGAATATGACAGTCTGTACATTTTAGAGAGGAATGACGTTTTTTTGTTGTTTTTGCGTTTATGGCAGTTTTCGTGAGGTATTGCCCACAGTTTTGGGGTTCTGAGCTGATTTACAAGGCCCATGACACCTAGTACATGTTTGAGAGGCGTGACGAAAAACTCGTCGTTTCTGTGTTTTATGGCTGTTTTCATGAGCTATTGCCCACAATTTTGGTGTTTCAGAGTGATTTACAAGATCCATGACACTAAGTACATGTTTGAGAGGCATGGCCAAAACCTCGTCGTTTTTGCGTTTTAGGGCCGTTTTCGTGGGCTATTGCCCATTATTTTGGGGTTCTATGGAGATTTACAAAAAATATGACAGTATGTATATTTTAGAGAGGAATGACAAAAAAAATTGTCGTTTCTGCGTTTATGGCCGTTTTCGTGAACTATTGCCCACTGTTTTGGGGTTTCGGGGTGATCTACAAGGCCCATGACACTCAGTGCATGTTTGAGAGGCATGACAAAAAACTCGTCGTTTTTGCGTTTTAGGGCTGTTTTCATGAGCTATCGCCCATTGTTTAGGGGTTATGTGGAGATTTACAAGAAATATGACAGTCTGTACATTTTAGAGAGGAATGACAAAAAAACTCGTTGTTTTTGCATTTATGGCTGTTTTCGAGAGCTATTGCCCATAGTTTTGGGATTCTAGACTGATTTACAAGGTCCATGACACTCAGTACATGTTTGAGAGGCATGACAAAAAACTCATCGTTTTTGCGTTTTAGGGTTGTTTTTGTAAGCTATTGCCCACAGTTTTGGGGTGACGGGTTGATTTATAAGGAATATGGCAGTCTATACATTTTAGAGAGGAATGACAAAAAAAACATGTCATTTTTGCGTTTATGGCCGTTTTCGTGAATTATTGCCCACAGTTTTGGGGTGCCGGGGTGATTTACAAGGCCCATGCTACTCAGTACATGTTTGAGAGGCGTGACCAAAAACTCATCGTTTTTGTGTTTTAGGGCCGTTTTCATAACCTATTGCCCACAGTTTTGGGGTTCCGGAGTGATTTACAAGGTCCATGACACTCAGTACATGTTTGAGAGGCATGGCCAAAAACTCGTTATTTTTGCGTTTTAGGGCCGTTTTCATGAGCTATTACCCATTGATTTGGGGTTCCGTGGAGAATTACAAGAAATATGATAGTCTGTACATTTTAGAGAGGAATGACAAAAAAAATTGTCATTTTTGCGTTTATGGCCGTTTTCGTGAACTATTGCCCACTGTTTTGGGGTTTCGGGGTGATCTACAAGGCCCATGACACTCAGTGCATGTTTGAGAGGCATGACCAAAAACTTGTCGTTTTTGCGTTTTAGGGCTGTTTTCATGAGCTATCGCCCATTGTTTAGGGGTTATGTGGAGATTTACAAGGAATATGATAGTCTGTACATTTTAGAGAGGAATGATAAAAAACTCGTTGTTTTTGCGTTTATGGCTGTTTTCGTGAGCTATTACCCATAGTTTTGGGTTTCTAGACTGATTTACAAGGTCCATGACACTCAGTACATGTTTGAGAGGCATGACAAAAAATTCATCGTTTTTGCGTTTTAGGGTTGTTTTTGTGTTTTAGGGCCGTTTTCATAACCTATTGCCCACAGTTTTGGGGTTCCGGAGTGATTTACAATGTCCATGACAGTCAGTACATGTTTGAGAGGCATGGCCAAAAACTCGTCATTTTTGCGTTTTAGGGCCGTTTTCATGAGCTATTACCCATTGATTTGGGGTTCCGTGGAGATTTACAAGGAATATGACAGTCTGTACATTTTAGAGAGGAATGACGCAAAAATTTGTCGTTTTTGCGTTTTAGGGTTGTTTTTGTAAGCTATTGCCCACAGTTTTGGGGTGACGGGTTGATTTATAAGGAATATGACAGTCTGTACATTTTAGAGCGGAATGACAAAAAAACATGTCATTTTCGCGTTTATGGCCATTTTCGTGAAGTATTGCCCACAGTTTTGGGGTGCCGGGGTGATTTACAAGGCCCATGCCACTCAGTACATGTTTGAGAGGCGTGACCAAAAACTCATCGTTTTTGTGTTTTAGGGCCGTTTTCATAACCTATTGCCCACAGTTTTGGGGTTCCGGAGTGATTTACAAGGTCCATGACACTCAGTACATGTTTGAGATGCATGGCCAAAAACTCGTTATTTTTGCGTTTTAGGGCCGTTTTCATGAGCTATTACCCATTGATTTGGGGTTCCGTGGAGATTTACAAGAAATATGACAATCTGTACATTTTAGAGAGGAATGACAAAAAAATTTGTCATTTTTGCGTTTATGGCCGTTTTCGTGAACTATTGCCCACTGTTTTGGGGTTTCGGGGTGATCTACAAGGCCCATGACACTCAGTGCATGTTTGAGAGGCATGACCAAAAACTTGTCGTTTTTGCATTTTAGGGCTGTTTTCATGAGCTATCACTCATTGTTTACGAGTTATGTGGAGATTTACAAGGAATATGACAGTTTGTACATTTTAGAGAGGAATGGCAAAAAAACTCGTTGTTTTTGCGTTTATGGCTGTTTTCGTGAGCTATTGCCCATAGTTTTGGGGTTCTAGACTGATTTACAAGGTCCATGACACTCAGTACATGTTTGAGAGGCATGGCCAAAAACTCATCATTTTTGCGTTTTAGGGCCGTTTTCATGAGCTATTACCCATTGATTTGGGGTTCCGTGGAGATTTACAAGGAATATGACAGTCTGTACATTTTAGAGAGGAATGACGCAAAAATTTGTCGTTTTAGCGTTTATGGCCATTTTCGTGAGCTATTGCCCACAATTTTCGGGTTCCAGGGTGATCTACAACGCCCATGACACTCAGTACATGTTTGAGAGGCATGACCAAAAACTCGTCTTTTTGGCGTTTCAGGGCCATTTTCATGAGCTATTACCCATTGTTTTGGGGTTCCGAGGAGAATTACAAGGAATATGACAGTCTGTACATTTAGAGAGGAATGACAAAAAAAACTTGTTGTTTTTATGTTTATGGCCCTTTTCGTGAGCTATTGTCCACAGTTTTGGGGTTTCGGGGTGATCTAGAAGGCCCATGACAGTCAGTACATGTTTGAGAGGCGTGACCAAAAACTCATCTTTTTGGCGTTTCAGGGCCATTTTCATGAGCTATTACCCATTGTTTTGGGGTTCCGAGGAGAATTATAAGGAATATGACAGTTTGTACATTTAGAGAGGAATGACAAAAAAACTTGTTGTTTTTATGTTTATGGCCCTTTTCGTGAGCTATTGTCCACAGTTTTGGGGTTTCGGGGTGATCTACAAGGCCCATGACAGTCAGTACATGTTTGAGAGGCGTGACCAAAAACTCGTCGTTTTTTCATTTTAGGGCCGTTTTCATGACCTATTGCCCACAGTTTTGGGGTTCCGGAGTGATTTACAAGGTCCATGACACTCAGTACATGTTTGAGAGGCATGGCCAAAAGCTCGTCGTTTTTGCGTTTTAGGGCCGTTTTCGTGAGATATTGCCCATTGTTTTTGGGTTCCGGTGATATTTACAAGGAATATGACAGTCTGTACATTTTAGAGAGGAATGACGTTTTTTTGTTGTTTTTGCGTTTATGGTAGTTTTCGTGAGGTATTGCCCACAGTTTTGGGGTTCTGAGCTGATTTACAAGGCCCATGACACTCAGTACATGTTTGAGAGGCGTGACGAAAAACTCATCGTTTCTGTGTTTTATGGCTGTTTTCATGAGCTATTGCCCACAATTTTGGTGTTTCAGAGTGATTTACAAGATCCATGACACTAAGTACATGTTTGAGAGGCATGGCCAAAACCTCGTCGTTTTTGCGTTTTAGGGCCGTTTTCGTGGGCTATTGCCCATTATTTTGGGGTTCTGTGGAGATTTACAAAAAATATGACAGTCTGTATATTTTAGAGAGGAATGACAAAAAAAATTGTCGTTTTTGCGTTTATGGCCGTTTTCGTGAACTATTGCCCACTGTTTGGGGGTTTCGGGGTGATCTACAAGGCCCATGACACTCAGTGCATGTTTGAGAGGCATGACCAAAAACTCGTCGTTTTTGCGTTTTAGGGCTGTTTTCATGAGCTATCGCCCATTGTTTAGGGGTTATGTGGAGATTTACAAGAAATATGACAGTCTGTACATTTTAGAGAGGAATGACAAAAAAACTCGTTGTTTTTGCGTTTATGGCTGTTTTTGTGAGCTATTGCCCATAGTTTTGGGGTTCTAGACTGATTTACAAGGTCTATGACACTCAGTACATGTTTGAGAGGCATGACAAAAAACTCATCGTTTTTGCGTTTTAGGGTTGTTTTTGTAAGCTATTGCCCATAGTTTTGGGGTGACGGGTTGATTTATAAGGAATATGACAGTCTATACATTTTAGAGAGGAATGACAAAAAAACATGTCATTTTTGCGTTTATGGCCGTTTTCGTGAATTATTGCCCACAGTTTTGGGGTGCCGGGGTGATTTACAAGGCCCATGCTACACAGTACATGTTTGAGAGGCGTGACCAAAAACTCATCGTTTTTGTGTGTTAGGGCCGTTTTCATAACCTATTGCCCACAGTTTTGGGGTTCCAGAGTGATTTACAAGGTCCATGACACTCAGTACATGTTTGAGAGGCATGGCCAAAAACTCGTTATTTTTGCGTTTTAGGGCCGTTTTCATGAGCACCCATTGATTTGGGGTTCCGTGGAGAATTACAAGAAATATGATAGTCTGTACATTTTAGAGAGGAATGACAAAAAAATTTGTCATTTTTGCGTTTATGGCCGTTTTCGTGAACTATTGCCCACTGTTTTGGGGTTTCAGGGTGATCTACAAGGCCCATGACACTCAGGGCATGTTTGAGAGGCATGACCAAAAACTTGTCGTTTTTGCGTTTTAGGGCTGTTTTCATGAGCTATCGCCCATTGTTTAGGGGTTATGTGGAAATTTACAAGGAATATGACAGTCTGTACATTTTAGAGAGGAATGACAAAAAAACTCGTTGTTTTTGCGTTTATGGCTGTTTTCGTGAGCTATTGCCCATAGTTTTGGGGTTCTAGACTGATTTACAAGGTCCATGACACTCAGTACATGTTTGAGAGGCATGACAAAAAACTCATCGTTTTTGCGTTTTAGGGTTGTTTTTGTAAGCTATTGCCCACAGTTTTGGGGTGACGGGTTGATTTATAAGGAATATGACAGTCTGTACATTTTAGAGCGGAATGACAAAAAAACATGTCATTTTTGCGTTTATGGCCATTTTCGTGAAGTATTGCCCACAGTTTTGGGGTGCCGGGGTGATTTACAAGGCCCATGCCACTCAGTACATGTTTGAGAGGCGTCACCAAAAACTCATCGTTTTTGTGTTTTAGGGCCGTTTTCATAACCTATTGCCCACAGTTTTGGGGTTCCGGAGTGATTTACAAAGTCCATGACACTCAGTACATGTTTGAGAGGCATGGCCAAAAACTCGTTATTTTTGCGTTTTAGGGCCGTTTTCATGAGCTATTACCCATTGATTTGGGGTTCCGTGGAGATTTACAAGAAATATGACAATCTGTACATTTTAGAGAGGAATGACAAAAAAATTGTCATTTTTGCGTTTATGGCCGTTTTCATGAACTATTGCCCACTGTTTTGGGGTTTCGGGGTGATCTACAAGGCCCATGACACTCAGTGCATGTTTGAGAGGCATCACCAAAAACTTGTCGTTTTTGCATTTTAGGGCTGTTTTCATGAGCTATCACTCATTGTTTACGAGTTATGCGGAGATTTACAAGGAATATGACAGTTTGTACATTTTAGAGAGGAATGACAAAACAACTCGTTGTTTTTGCGTTTATGGCTGTTTTCGTGAGCTATTGCCCATAGTTTTGGGTTTCTAGACTGATTTACAAGGTCCATGACACTCAGTACATGTTTGAGAGGCATGACAAAAAACTCATCGTCTTTGCGTTTTAGGGTTGTTTTTGTAAGCTATTGCCCACAGTTTTGGGGTGACGGGTTGATTTATAAGGAATATGACAGTCTGTAGATTTTAGAGCGGAATGACAAAAAAACATGTCATTTTTGCGTTTATGGCCGTTTTCGTGAATTATTGCCCACAGTTTTGGGGTGCCGGGGTGATTTACAAGGCCCATGCCACTCAGTACATGTTTGAGAGGCGTGACCAAAACCTCATCGTTTTTGTGTTTTAGGGCCGTTTTCATAACCTATTGCCCACAGTTTTGGGGTTCCGGAGTGATTTACAAGGTCCATGACACAGTACATGTTTGAGAGGCATGGCCAAAAACTCGTTATTTTTGCGTTTTAGGGCCGTTTTCATGAGCTATTACCCATTGATTTGGGGTTCCGTGGAGATTTACAAGAAATATGACAATCTGTACATTTTAGAGAGGAATGACAAAAAAATTTGTCATTTTTGCGTTTATGGCCGTTTTCGTGAACTATTGCCCACTGTTTTGGGGTTTCGGGGTGATCTACAAGGCCCATGACACTCAGTGCATGTTTGAGAGGCATGACCAAAAACTTGTCGTTTTTGCATTTTAGGGCTGTTTTCATGAGCTATCACTCATTGTTTAGGGGTTATGCGGAGATTTACAAGGAATATGACAGTCTGTACATTTTAGAGAGGAATGACAAAAAAACTCGTTGTTTTTGCATTTATGGCTGTTTTCGTGAGCTATTGCCCATAGTTTTGGGGTTCTAGACTGATTTACAAGGTCCATGACACTCAGTACATGTTTGAGAGGCATGACAAAAAACTCATCGTTTTTGCGTTTTAGGGTTGTTTTTGTAAGCTATTGCCCACAGTTTTGGGGTGACGGGTTGATTTATAAGGCATATGATAGTCTGTACATTTTAGAGCGGAATGACAAAAAAACATGTCATTTTTGCGTTTATGGCCGTTTTCGTGAATTATTGCCCACAGTTTTGGGGTGCCGGGGTGATTTACAAGGCCCATGCCACTCAGTACATGTTTGAGAGGCGTGACCAAAAACTCATCGTTTTTGTGTTTTAGGGCCGTTTTCATAACCTATTGCCCACAGTTTTGGGGTTCCGGAGTGATTTACAAGGTCCATGACACTCAGTACATGTTTGAGATGTATGGCCAAAAACTCGTTATTTTTGCGTTTTAGGGCCGTTTTCATGAGCTATTACCCATTGATTTGGGGTTCCGTGGAGATTTACAAGAAATATGACAATCTGTACATTTTAGAGAGGAATGACAAAAAAATTTGTCATTTTTGCGTTTATGGCCGTTTTCGTGAACTATTGCCCACTCTTTTGGGGTTTTGGGGTGATCTACAAGGCCCATGACACTCAGTGCATGTTTGAGAGGCATGACCAAAAACTTGTCGTTTTTGCATTTTAGGGCTGTTTTCATGAGCTATCGCCCATTGTTTAGGGGTTATGTGGAGATTTACAAGGAATATGATAGTCTGTACATTTTAGAGAGGAATGACAAAAAACTCATTGTTTTTGCGTTTATGGCCGTTTTCGTGAGCTATTGCCCATAGTTTTGGGGTTCTAGACTGATTTACAAGGTCCATGACACTCAGTACATGTTTGAGAGGCATGACAAAAAACTCGTCATTTTTGCATTTTAGGGTTGTTTTTGTGAGCTATTGCCCACAGTTTTGGGGTGACAGGTTGATTTATAAGGAATATGACAGTCTATACATTTTAGAGAGGAATGACAAAAAAACTTGTCATGTTTGCGTTTATGGCTGTTTTTGTGAGCTATTGCCCACAGTTTTGGGGTGCCGGGGTGATTTACAAGGCCCATGCCACTCAGTACATGTTTGAGAGGCGTGACCACAAACTCGTCGTTTTTGTGTTTTAGGGCCGTTTTCATAACCTATTGCCCACAGTTTTGGGGTTCCGGAGTGATTTAAAAGGTCCATGACACTCAGTACATGTTTGAGAGGCATGGCCAAAAACTCATCATTTTTGCGTTTTAGGGCCGTTTTCATGAGCTATTACCCATTGATTTGGGGTTCCGTGGAGATTTACAAGGAATATGACAGTCTGTACATTTTAGAGAGGAATGACGAAAAAATTTGTCGTTTTTGCGTTTATGGCCATTTTCGTGAGCTATTGCCCACAATTTTGGGGTTCCAGGGTGATCTACAACGTCCATGACACTCATTACATGTTTGAGAGGCATGACCAAAAACTTGTCTTTTTGGCGTTTCAGGGCCATTTTCATGAGCTATTACCCATTGTTTTGGGGTTCCGAGGAGAATTACAAGGAATATGACAGTCTGTACATTTAGAGAGGAATGACAAAAAAAACTTGTTGTTTTTATGTTTATGGCCATTTTCATGAGCTATTGTCCACGGTTTTGGGGTTTCGGGGTGATCTACAAGGCCCATGACAGTCAATACATGTTTGAGAGGCGTGACCAAAAACTCGTAGTTTTTTCATTTTAGGGCCGTTTTCATGACCTATTGCCCACAGTTTTGGGGTTCCGGAGTGATTTACAAGGTCCATGACACTCAGTACATGTTTGAGAGGCCTGGCCAAAACCTCGTCGTTTTTGCGTTTTAGGGCCGTTTTCGTGGGTTATTGCCCATTGTTTTGGGGTTCTGTGGAGATTTACAAAAAATATGACAGTCTGTATATTTTAGAGAGGAATGACAAAAAAAATTGTCATTTTTGCGTTTATGGCCGTTTTTGTGAACTATTGCCCACTATTTTGGGGTTTCGGGGTGATCTACAAGGCCCATGACACTCAGTGCATGTTTGAGAGGCATGACCAAAAACTTGTCGTTTTTGCGTTTTAGGGCTGTTTTCATGAGCTATCGCCCATTGTTTAGGGGTTATGTGGAGATTTACAAGGAATATGATAGTCTGTACATTTAGAGAGGAATGACAAAAAAATTTTTATTGTTTTTATGTTTATGGCCCTTTTCGTGAGCTATTGTCCACAGTTTTGGGGTTTCGGGGTGATCTACAAGGCCCGTGACAGTCAGTACATGTTTGAGAGGCATGACCAAAAACTCGTCATTTTTGCGTTTTAGGGCCGTTTTCATGAGCTATTGCCCACAGTTTTAGGGTTCCGGAGTGATTTACAAGGTCCATGACACTCAGTACATGTTTGAGAGGCATGGCCAAAAGCTCATCGTTTTTGCGTTTTAGGGCCGTTTTCGTGAGATATTGCCCATTGTTTTTGGGTTCCGGTGATATTTACAAGGAATATGACAGTCTGTACATTTTAGAGAGGAATGACATTTTTTTGTTGTTTTTGCGTTTATGGCAGTTTTCGTGAGGTATTGCCCACAATTTGGGGTTCTGAGCTGATTTACAAGGCCCATGACACTCAGTACATGTTTGAGAGGCGTGACGAAAAACTCGTCGTTTCTGTGTTTTATGGCTGTTTTCATGAGCTATTGCCCACAATTTTGGTGTTTCAGAGTGATTTACAAGATCCATGACACTAAGTGCATGTTTGAGAGGCATGGCCAAAACCTTGTCGTTTTTGCGTTTTAGGGCCGTTTTCGTGGGCTATTGCCCATTATTTTGGGGTTCTGTGGAGATTTACAAAAAATATGACAGTCTGTATATTTTAGAGAGGAATGACAAAAAAATTTGTCATTTTTGCGTTTATGGCCGTTTTCGTTAACTATTGCCCACTGTTTTGGGGTTTCGGGGTGATCTACAAGGCCCATGACACTCAGTGCATGTTTGAGAGGCATGACCAAAAACTCGTCGTTTTTGCGTTTTAGGGCTGTTTTCATGAGCTATCGCCCATTGTTTAGGGGTTATGTGGAGATTTACAAGAAATATGACAGTCTGTACATTTTAGAGAGGAATGACAAAAAAACTCGTTGTTTTTGCATTTATGGCTGTTTTCGAGAGCTATTGCCCATAGTTTTGGGGTTCTAGACTGATTTACAAGGTCCATGACACTCAGTACATGTTTGAGAGGCATGGCCAAAAGCTCGTCGTTTTTGCGTTTTAGGGCCGTTTTCGTGAGATATTGCCCATTGTTTTGGGGTTTCGGTGATATTTACAAGGAATATGACAGTCTGTACATTTTAGAGAGGAATGCCGTTTTTTTGTTGTTTTTGCGTTTATGGCAGTTTTCTTGAGGTATTGCCCACAGTTTTGGGGTTCTGAGCTGATTTACAAGGCCCATGACACTCAGTACATGTTTGAGAGGCGTGACGAAAAACTCGTCATTTCTGTGTTTTATGGCTATTTTCATGAGCTATTGCCCACAATTTTGGTGTTTCAGAGTGATTTACAAGATCCATGACACTAAGTACATGTTTGAGAGGCATGGCCAAAACCTCGTCGTTTTTGCGTTTTAGGGCCGTTTTCGTGGGTTATTGCCCATTGTTTTGGGGTTCTGTGGAGATTTACAAAAAATATGACAGTCTGTATATTTTAGAGAGGAATGACAAAAAAAATTGTCGTTTTTGCGTTTATGGCTGTTTTCGTGAACTATTGCCCACTGTTTTGGGGTTTCAGGGTGATCTACAAAGCCCATGACACTCAGTGCATGTTTGAGAGGCATGACCAAAAACTCGTCGTTTTTGCGTTTTAGGGCTGTTTTCATGAGCTATCGCCCATTGTTTAGGGGTTATGTGGAGATTTACAAGAAATATGACAGTCTGTACATTTTAGAGAGGAATGACAAAAAAACTCGTTGTTTTTGCGTTTATGGCTGTTTTTGTGAGCTATTGCCCATAGTTTTGGGGTTCTAGACTGATTTATAATGTCCATGACACTCAGTACATGTTTGAGAGGCATGACAAAAAACTCATCGTTTTTGCGTTTTAGGGTTGTTTTTGTAAGCTATTGCCCACAGTTTTGGGGTGACGGGTTGATTTATTAGGAATATGACAGTCTGTACATTTTAGAGAGGAATGACAAAAAAAACATGTCATTTTTGCGTTTATGGCCGTTTTCGTGAGCTATTGCCCACAGTTTTGGGGTGCCGGTGTGATTTACAAGGCCCATGCCACTCAGTACATGTTTGAGAGGCGTGACCAAAAACTCATCGTTTTTGCGTTTTAGGGCTGTTTTCATGAGCTATCGCCCATTGTTTAGGGGTTATGCGGAGATTTACAAGGAATATGACAGTCTGTACATTTTAGAGAGGAATGACAAAAAAACTCATTGTTTTTGTGTTTATGGCCGTTTTCGTGAGCTATTGCCCATAGTTTTGGGGTTCTAGACTGATTTACAAGGTCCATGCACTCAGTACATGTTTGAGAGGCATGACAAAAAACTCGTCGTTTTTGCGTTTTAGGGTTGTTTTTGTGAGCTATGGCCCACTTGGGGGTGACGGGTTGATTTATAAGGAATATGACAGTCTGTACATTTTAGAGAGGAATGACAAAAAAACTTGTCATGTTTGCGTTTATGGCCGTTTTCGTGAGCTATTGCCCACAGTTTTGGGGTGCCGGGGTGATTTACAAGGCCCATGCCACTCAGTACATGTTTGAGAGGCGTGACCACAAACTCGTCGTTTTTGTGTTTTAGGGCCGTTTTCATAACCCATTGCCCATAGTTTTGGGGTTCCGGAGTGATTTACAATGTCCATGACAGTCAGTACATGTTTGAGAGGCATGGCCAAAAACTCGTCATTTTTGCGTTTTAGGGCTGTTTTCATGAGCTATTACCCATTGATTTGGGGTTCCGTGGAGAATTACAAGGAATATGATAGTCTGTACATTTTAGAGAGGAATGACAAAAAAATTTGTCATTTTTGCGTTTATGGCCGTTTTCGTGAGCTATTGCCCACTGTTTTGGGGTTTCAGGGTGATCTACAAGGCCCATGACACTCAGTACATGTTTGAGAGGCATGACCAAAAACTCGTCTTTTTGGCGTTTCAGGGCTGTTTTCATGAGCTATTACCCATTGTTTTGGGGTTCTGAGGAGAATTACAAGGAATATGATAGTCTGTACATTTAGAGAGGAATGACAAAAAAAAACTTATTGTTTTTATGTTTATGGCCCTTTTCGTGAGCTATTGTCCACAGTTTTGGGGTTTCGGGGTGATCTACAAGGCCCGTGACAGTCAGTACATGTTTGAGAGGCGTGACCAAAAACTCGTCATTTTTGCGTTTTAGGGCCGTTTTCATGAGCTATTGCCCACAGTTTTAGGGTTCCGGAGTGATTTACAAGGTCCATGACACTCAGTACATGTTTGAGAGGCATGGCCAAAAGCTCATCGTTTTTGTGTTTTAGGGCCGTTTTCGTGAGATATTGCCCATTGTTTTTGGGTTCCGGTGATATTTACAAGGAATATGACAGTTTGTACATTTTAGAGAGGAATGACGTTTTTTTGTTGTTTTTGCGTTTATGGCAGTTTTCGTGAGGTATTGCCCAAAATTTGGGGTTCTGAGCTGATTTACAAGGCCCATGACACTCAGTACATGTTTGAGAGGCGTGACGAAAAACTCGTCGTTTCTGTGTTTTATGGCTGTTTTCATGAGCTATTGCCCACAATTTTGGTGTTTCAGAGTGATTTACAAGATCCATGACACTAAGTACATGTTTGAGAGGCATGGCCAAAACCTTGTCGTTTTTGCGTTTTAGGGCCGTTTTCGTGGGCTATTGCCCATTATTTTGGGGTTCTGTGGAGATTTACAAAAAATATGACAGTCTGTATATTTTAGAGAGGAATGACAAATTTTTTTGTCATTTTTGCGTTTATGGCCGTTTTCGTTAACTATTGCCCACTGTTTTGGGGTTTCGGGGTGATCTACAAGGCCCATGACACTCAGCGCATGTTTGAGAGGCATGACCAAAAACTTGTCGTTTTTGCGTTTTAGGGCTGTTTTCATGAGCTATCGCCCATTGTTTAGGGGTTATGTGGAGATTTACAAGAAATATGACAGTCTGTACATTTTAGAGAGGAATGACGAAAAAACTCGTTGTTTTTGCATTTATGGCTGTTTTCGAGAGCTATTGCCCATAGTTTTGGGGTTCTAGACTGATTTACAAGGTCCATGACACTCAGTACATGTTTGAGAGGCATGGCCAAAAGCTCGTCGTTTTTGCGTTTTAGGGCCGTTTTCGTGAGATATTGCCCATTGTTTTGGGGTTTCGGTGATATTTACAAGGAATATGACAGTCTGTACATTTTAGAGAGGAATGCCATTTTTTTGTTGTTTTTGCGTTTATGGCAGTTTTCGTGAGGTATTGCCCACAGTTTTGGGGTTCTGAGCTGATTTACAAGGCCCATGACACTCAGTACATGTTTGAGAGGCGTGACGAAAAACTCGTCATTTCTGTGTTTTATGGCTATTTTCATGAGCTATTGCCCACAATTTTGGTGTTTCAGAGTGATTTACAAGATCCATGACACTAAGTACATGTTTGAGAGGCATGGCCAAAACCTCGTCGTTTTTGCGTTTTAGGGCCGTTTTCGTGGGTTATTGCCCATTGTTTTGGGGTTCTGTGGAGATTTACAAAAAATATGACAGTCTGTATATTTTAGAGAGGAATGACAAAAAAAATTGTCGTTTTTTGCGTTTATGGCCGTTTTCGTGAACTATTGCCCACTGTTTTGGGGTTTCGGGGTGATCTACAAAGCCCATGACACTCAGTGCATGTTTGAGAGGCATGACCAAAAACTCGTCGTTTTTGCGTTTTAGGGCTGTTTTCATGAGCTATCGCCCATTGTTTAGGGGTTATGTGGAGATTTACAAGAAATATGACAGTCTGTACATTTTAGAGAGGAATGACAAAAAAACTCGTTGTTTTTGCGTTTATGGCTGTTTTCGTGAGCTATTGCCCATAGTTTTGGGGTTCTAGACTGATTTATAATGTCCATGACACTCAGTACATGTTTGAGAGGCATGACAAAAAACTCATCGTTTTTGCGTTTTAGGGTTGTTTTTGTAAGCTATTGCCCACAGTTTTGGGGTGACGGGTTGATTTATAAGGAATATGACAGTCTGTACATTTTAGAGAGGAATGACAAAAAAAACATGTCATTTTTGCGTTTATGGCCGTTTTCGTGAGCTATTGCCCACAGTTTTGGGGTGCCGGGGTGATTTAAAAGGCCCGTGCCACTCAGTACATGTTTGAGAGGCGTGACCAAAAACTCATCGTTTTTGCGTTTTAGGGCTGTTTTCATGAGCTATCGCCCATTGTTTAGGGGTTATGCGAAGATTTACAAGGAATATGACAGTCTGTACATTTTAGAGAGGAATGACAAAAAAACTCATTGTTTTTGTGTTTATGGCCGTTTTCGTGAGCTATTGCCCATAGTTTTGGGGTTCTAGACTGATTTACAAGGTCCATGCACTCAGTACATGTTTGAGAGGCATGACAAAAAACTCGTCGTTTTTGCGTTTTAGGGTTGTTTTTGTGAGCTATGGCCCACTTGGGGGTGACGGGTTGATTTATAAGGAATATGACAGTCTGTACATTTTAGAGAGGAATGACAAAAAAACTTGTCATGTTTGCGTTTATGGCCGTTTTCGTGAGCTATTGCCCACAGTTTTGGGGTGCCGGGGTGATTTACAAGGCCCATGCCACTCAGTACATGTTTGAGACACGTGACCACAAACTCGTCGTTTTTGTGTTTTAGGGCCGTTTTCATAACCCATTGCCCATAGTTTTGGGGTTCCGGAGTGATTTACAAGGTCCATGCCACTCAGTACATGTTTGAGAGGCATGGCCAAAAACTCGTCATTTTTGTGTTTTAGGGCCGTTTTCATGAGCTATTACCCATTGATTTGGGGTTCCGTGGAGAATTACAAGAAATATGATAGTCTGTACATTTTAGAGAGGAATGACAAAAAATTGTCATTTTTGCGTTTATGGCCGTTTTTGTGAACTATTCCCACTGTTTTGGGGTTTCGGGGTGATCTACAAGGGCCATGACACTCAGTGCATGTTTGAGAGGCATGACCAAAAACTTGTCGTTTTTGCGTTTTAGGGCTGTTTTCATGAGCTATCGCCCATTGTTTAGGGGTTATGTGGAGATTTACAAGGAATATGACAGTCTGTACATTTTAGAGAGGAATGATAAAAAACTCGTTATTTTTGCGTTTATGGCTGTTTTCGTGAGCTATTACCCATAGTTTTGGGTTTCTAGACTGATTTACAAGGTCCATGACACTCAGTACATGTTTGAGAGGCATGACAAAAAACTCATCGTTTTTGCGTTTTAGGGTTGTTTTTGTGTTTTAGGGCCGTTTTCATAACCTATTGCCCACAGTTTTGGGGTTCCGGAGTGATTTACAATGTCCATGACACTCAGTACATGTTTGAGAGGCATGGCCAAAAACTCGTCATTTTTGCGTTTTAGGGCCGTTTTCATGAGCTATTACCCATTGATTTGGGGTTCCGTGGAGATTTACAAGGAATATGACAGTCTGTACATTTTAGAGAGGAATGACGAAAAAATTTGTCGTTTTTGCGTTTATGGCCATTTTCGTGAGCTATTGCCCACAATTTTGGGGTTCCAGGGTGATCTACAACGCCCATGACACTCAGTACATGTTTGAGAGGCATGACCAAAAACTCGTCTTTTTGGTGTTTCAGGGCCATTTTCATGAGCTATTACCCATTGTTTTGGGGTTCCGAGGAGAATTACAAGGAATATGATAGTCTGTACATTTAGAGAGGAATGACAAAAAAAAACTTATTGTTTTTATGTTTATGGCCCTTTTCGTGAGCTATTGTCCACAGTTTTGGGGTTTCGGGGTGATCTACAAGGCCCGTGACAGTCAGTACATGTTTGAGAGGCGTGACCAAAAACTCGTCATTTTTGCGTTTTAGGGCCGTTTTCATGAGCTATTGCCCACAGTTTTAGGGTTCCGGAGTGATTTACAAGGTCCATGACACTCAGTACATGTTTGAGAGGCATGGCCAAAAGCTCATCGTTTTTGCGTTTTAGGGCCGTTTTCGTGAGATATTGCCCATTGTTTTTGGGTTCCGGTGATATTTACAAGGAATATGACAGTCTGTACATTTTAGAGAGGAATGACGTTTTTTTGTTGTTTTTTGCGTTTATGGCAGTTTTCGTGAGGTATTGCCCACAATTTGGGGTTCTGAGCTGATTTACAAGGCCCATGACACTCAGTACATGTTTGAGAGGCGTGACGAAAAACTCGTCGTTTCTGTGTTTTATGGCTGTTTTCATGAGCAATTGCCCACAATTTTGGTGTTTCAGAGTGATTTACAAGATCCATGACACTAAGTACATGTTTGAGAGGCATGGCCAAAACCTTGTCGTTTTTGCGTTTTAGGGCCGTTTTCGTGGGCTATTGCCCATTATTTTGGGGTTCTGTGGAGATTTACAAAAAATATGACAGTCTGTATATTTTAGAGAGGAATGACAAAAAAATTTGTCATTTTTGCGTTTATGGCCGTTTTCGTTAAGTATTGCCCACTGTTTTGGGGTTTCGGGGTGATCTACAAGGCCCATGACACTCAGCGCATGTTTGAGACGCATGACCAAAAACTCGTCGTTTTTGCGTTTTAGGGCTGTTTTCATGAGCTATCGCCCATTGTTTAGGGGTTATGTGGAGATTTACAAGAAATATGACAGTCTGTACATTTTAGAGAGGAATGACGAAAAAACTCGTTGTTTTTGCATTTATGGCTGTTTTCGAGAGCTATTGCCCATAGTTTTGGGGTTCTAGACTGATTTACAAGGTCCATGACACTCAGTACATGTTTGAGAGGCATGGCCAAAAGCTCGTCGTTTTTGCGTTTTAGGGCCGTTTTCGTGAGATATTGCCCATTGTTTTGGGGTTTCGGTGATATTTACAAGGAATATGACAGTCTGTACATTTTAGAGAGGAATGCCGTTGTTTTGTTGTTTTTGCGTTTATGGCAGTTTTCGTGAGGTATTGCCCACAGTTTTGGGGTTCTGAGCTGATTTACAAGGCCCATGACACTCAGTACATGTTTGAGAGGCGTGACGAAAAACTCGTCATTTCTGTGTTTTATGGCTATTTTCATGAGCTATTGCCCACAATTTTGGTGTTTCAGAGTGATTTACAAGATCCATGACACTAAGTACATGTTTGAGAGGCATGGCCAAAACCTCGTCGTTTTTGCGTTTTAGGGCCGTTTTCGTGGGTTATTGCCCATTGTTTTGGGGTTCTGTGGAGATTTACAAAAAATATGACAGTCTGTATATTTTAGAGAGGAATGACAAAAAAAATTGTCGTTTTTGCGTTTATGGCCGTTTTCGTGAACTATTGCCCACTGTTTTGGGGTTTCGGGGTGATCTACAAAGCCCATGACACTCAGTGCATGTTTGAGAGGCATGACCAAAAACTCGTCGTTTTTGCGTTTTAGGGCTGTTTTCATGAGCTATCGCCCATTGTTTAGGGGTTATGTGGAGATTTACAAGAAATATGACAGTCTGTACATTTTAGAGAGGAATGACAAAAAAACTCGTTGTTTTTGCGTTTATGGCTGTTTTCGTGAGCTATTGCCCATAGTTTTGGGGTTCTAGACTGATTTATAATGTCCATGACACTCAGTACATGTTTGAGAGGCATGACAAAAAACTCATCGTTTTTGCGTTTTAGGGTTGTTTTTGTAAGCTATTGCCCACAGTTTTGGGGTGACGGGTTGATTTATAAGGAATATGACAGTCTGTACATTTTAGAGAGGAATGACAAAAAAAAACATGTCATTTTTGCGTTGATGGCCGTTTTCGTGAGCTATTGCCCACAGTTTTGGGGTGCCGGGGTGATTTACAAGGCCCATGCCACTCAGTACATGTTTGAGAGGCGTGACCAAAAACTCATCGTTTTTGCGTTTTAGGGCTGTTTTCATGAGCTATCGCCCATTGTTTAGGGGTTATGTGGAGATTTACAAGGAATATGACAGTCTGTACATTTTAGAGAGGAATGACAAAAAAACTCATTGTTTTTGTGTTTATGGCCGCTTTCGTGAGCTATTGCCCATAGTTTTGGGGTTCTAGACTGATTTACAAGGTCCATGCACTCAGTACATGTTTGAGAGGCATCACAAAAAACTCGTCGTTTTTGTGTTTTAGGGTTGTTTTTGTGAGCTATGGCCCACTTGGGGGTGACGGGTTGATTTATAAGGAATATGACAGTCTGTACATTTTAGAGAGGAATGACAAAAAAACTTGTCATGTTTGCGTTTATGGCCGTTTTCGTGAGCTATTGCCCACAGTTTTGGCGTGCCGGGGTGATTTACAAGGCCCATGCCACTCAGTACATGTTTGAGACACGTGACCACAAACTCGTCGTTTTTGTGTTTTAGGGCCGTTTTCATAACCCATTGCCCATAGTTTTGGGGTTCCGGAGTGATTTACAAGGTCCATGACACTCAGTACATGTTTGAGAGGCATGGCCAAAAACTCGTCATTTTTGCGTTTTAGGGCCGTTTTCATGAGCTATTACCCATTGATTTGGGGTTCCGTGGAGAATTACAAGAAATATGATAGTCTGTACATTTTAGAGAGGAATGACAAAAAAATTGTCATTTTTGCGTTTATGGCCGTTTTTGTGAACTATTGCCCACTGTTTTGGGGTTTCGGGGTGATCTACAAGGCCCATGACACTCAGTGCATGTTTGAGAGGCATGACCAAAAACTTGTCGTTTTTGCGTTTTAGGGCTGTTTTCATGAGCTATCGCCCATTGTTTAGGGGTTATGTGGAGATTTACAAGGAATATGAGAGTCTGTACATTTTAGAGAGGAATGATAAAAAACTCGTTGTTTTTGCGTTTATGGCTGTTTTCGTGAGCTATTACCCATAGTTTTGGGGTTCTAGACTGATTTACAAGGTCCATGACACTCAGTACATGTTTGAGAGGCATGACAAAAAACTCATCGTTTTTGCGTTTTAGGGTTGTTTTTGTGTTTTAGGGCCGTTTTCATAACCTATTGCCCACAGTTTTGGGGTTCCGGAGTGATTTACAATGTCCATGACACTCAGTACATGTTTGAGAGGCATGGCCAAAAACTCGTCATTTTTGCGTTTTAGGGCCGTTTTCATGAGCTATTACCCATTGATTTGGGGTTCCGTGGAGATTTACAAGTAATATGACAGTCTGTGCATTTTAGAGAGGAATGACGAAAAAATTTGTCGTTTTTGCGTTTATGGCCATTTTCGTGAGCTATTGCCCACAATTTTGGGGTTCCAGGGTGATCTACAACGCCCATGACACTCAGTACATGTTTGAGAGGCATGACCAAAAACTCGTCTTTTTGGCGTTTCAGGGCCATTTTCATGAGCTATTACCCATTGTTTTGGGGTTCCGAGGAGAATTACAAGGAATATGATAGTCTGTACATTTAGAGAGGAATGACAAAAAAAAACTTATTGTTTTTATGTTTATGGCCCTTTTCGTGAGCTATTGTCCACAGTTTTGGGGTTTCGGGGTGATCTACAAGGCCCGTGACAGTCAGTACATGTTTGAGAGGCGTGACCAAAAACTCGTCATTTTTGCGTTTTAGGGCCGTTTTCATGAGCTATTGCCCACAGTTTTAGGGTTCCGGAGTGATTTACAAGGTCCATGACACTCAGTACATGTTTGAGAGGCATGGCCAAAAGCTCATCGTTTTTGCGTTTTAGGGCCATTTTCGTGAGATATTGCCCATTGTTTTTGGGTTCCGGTGATATTTACAAGGAATATGAAAGTCTGTACATTTTAGAGAGGAATGACGTTTTTTGTTGTTTTTGCGTTTATGGCAGTTTTCGTGAGGTATTGCCCACAATTTGGGGTTCTGAGCTGATTTACAAGGCCCATGACACTCAGTACATGTTTGAGAGGCGTGACGAAAAACTCGTCGTTTCTGTGTTTTATGGCTGTTTTCATGAGCTATTGCCCACAATTTTGGTGTTTCAGAGTGATTTACAAGATCCATGACACTAAGTACATGTTTGAGAGGCATGGCCAAAACCTTGTCGTTTTTGCGTTTTAGGGCCGTTTTCGTGGGCTATTGCCCATTATTTTGGGGTTCTGTGGAGATTTACAAAAAATATGACAGTCAGTTATATTTTAGAGAGGAATGACAAAAAAATTTGTCATTTTTGCGTTTATGGCCGTTTTCGTTAACTATTGCCCACTGTTTTGGGGTTTTGGGGTGATCTACAAGGCCCATGACACTCAACGCATGTTTGAGAGGCATGACCAAAAACTCATCGTTTTTGCGTTTTAGGGCTATTTTCATGAGCTATCGCCCATTGTTTAGGGGTTATGTGGAGATTTACAAGAAATATGACAGTCTGTACATTTTAGAGAGGAATGACAAAAAAACTCGTTGTTTTTGCATTTATGGCTGTTTTCGAGAGCTATTGCCCATAGTTTTGGGGTTCTAGACTGATTTACAAGGTCCATGACACTCAGTACATGTTTGAGAGGCATGGCCAAAAGCTCGTCGTTTTTGCGTTTTAGGGCCGTTTTCGTGAGATATTGCCCACTGTTTTTGGGTTTTGGTGATATTTACAAGGAATATGACAGTCTGTACATTTTAGAGAGGAATGACGTTTTTTTGTTGTTTTTGCGTTTATGGCAGTTTTCGTGAGGTATTGCCCACAGTTTTGGGGTTCTGAGCTGATTTACAAGGCCCATGACACTCAGTACATGTTTGAGAGGCGTGACGAAAAACTCGTCGTTTCTGTGTTTTATGGCTGTTTTCATGAGCTATTGCCCACAATTTTTGTGTTTCAGAGTGATTTACAAGATCCATGACACTAAGTACATGTTTGAGAGGCATGGCCAAAACCTTGTCGTTTTTGCGTTTTAGGGCCGTTTTCGTGGGCTATTGCCCATTATTTTGGGGTTCTGTGGAGATTTACAAAAAATATGACAGTCTGTATATTTTAGAGAGGAATGACAAAAAAAATTGTCGTTTTTGCGTTTATGGCCGTTTTCGTGAACTATTGCCCACTGTTTTGGGGTTTCGGGATGATCTACAAGGCCCATGACACTCAGTGCATGTTTGAGAGGCATGACCAAAAACTCATCGTTTTTGCGTTTTAGGGCTGTTTTCATGAGCTATCGCCCATTGTTTAGGGGTTATGTGGAGATTTACAAGAAATATGACAGTCTGTACATTTTAGAGAGGAATGACAAAAAAACTCGTTGTTTTTGCGTTTATGGCTGTTTTCGTGAGCTATTGCCCATAGTTTTGGGGTTCTAGACTGATTTATAATGTCCATGACACTCAGTACATGTTTGAGAGGCATGACAAAAAACTCATCGTTTTTGCGTTTTAGGGTTGTTTTTGTAAGCTATTGCCCACAGTTTTGGGGTGACGGGTTGATTTATAAGGAATATGACAGTCTGTACATTTTAGAGAGGAATGACAAAAAAACATGTCATTTTTGCGTTTATGGCCGTTTTCGTGAGCTATTGCCCACAGTTTTGGGGTGCCGGGGTGATTTACAAGGCCCATGCCACTCAGTACATGTTTGAGAGGCGTGACCAAAAACTCGTCGTTTTTGCGTTTTAGGGCTGTTTTCATGAGCTATCGCCCATTGTTTAGGGGTTATGTGGAGATTTACAAGGAATATGACAGTCTGTACATTTTAGAGAGGAATGACAAAAAAACTCATTGTTTTTGCGTTTAGGGCCGTTTTCGTGAGATATTGCCCATTGTTTTTGGGTTCCGATGATATTTACAAGGAATATGACAGTCTGTACATTTTAGAGAGGAATGACGTTTTTGTTGTTGTTTTTGCGTTTATGGCAGTTTTCGTGAGCTATTGCCCACAGTTTTGGGGTTCTGAGCTGATTTACAAGGCCCATGACACTCAGTACATGTTTGAGAGGCGTGACGAAAAACTCGTCGTTTCTGTGTTTTATGGCTGTTTTCATGAGCTATTGCCCACAATTTTGGTGTTTCAGAGTGATTTACAAGATCCATGACACTAAGTACATGTTTGAGAGGCATGGCCAAAACCTTGTCGTTTTTGCGTTTTAGGGCCGTTTTCGTGGGCTATTGCCCATTATTTTGGGGTTCTGTGGAGATTTACAAAAAATATGACAGTCAGTTATATTTTAGAGAGGAATGACAAAAAAATTTGTCATTTTTGCGTTTATGGCCGTTTTCGTTAACTATTGCCCACTGTTTTGGGGTTTTGGGGTGATCTACAAGGCCCATGACACTCAACGCATGTTTGAGAGGCATGACCAAAAACTCATCGTTTTTGCGTTTTAGGGCTATTTTCATGAGCTATCGCCCATTGTTTAGGGGTTATGTGGAGATTTACAAGAATATGACAGTCTGTACATTTTAGAGAGGAATGACAAAAAAACTCGTTGTTTTTGCATTTATGGCTGTTTTCGAGAGCTATTGCCCATAGTTTTGGGGTTCTAGACTGATTTACAAGGTCCATGACACTCAGTACATGTTTGAGAGGCATGGCCAAAAGCTCGTCGTTTTTGCGTTTTAGGGCCGTTTTCGTGAGATATTGCCCACTGTTTTTGGGTTTTGGTGATATTTACAAGGAATATGACAGTCTGTACATTTTAGAGAGGAATGACGTTTTTTTTGTTGTTTTTGCGTTTATGGCAGTTTTCGTGAGGTATTGCCCACAGTTTTGGGGTTCTGAGCTGATTTACAAGGCCCATGACACTCAGTACATGTTTGAGAGGCGTGACGAAAAACTCGTCGTTTCTGTGTTTTATGGCTGTTTTCATGAGCTATTGCCCACAATTTTTGTGTTTCAGAGTGATTTACAAGATCCATGACACTAAGTACATGTTTGAGAGGCATGGCCAAAACCTTGTCGTTTTTGCGTTTTAGGGCCGTTTTCGTGGGCTATTGCCCATTATTTTGGGGTTCTGTGGAGATTTACAAAAAATATGACAGTCTGTATATTTAGAGAGGAATGACAAAAAAAATTGTCGTTTTTTGCGTTTATGGCCGTTTTCGTGAACTATTGCCCACTGTTTTGGGGTTTCGGGATGATCTACAAGGCCCATGACACTCAGTGCATGTTTGAGAGGCATGACCAAAAACTCATCGTTTTTGCGTTTTAGGGCTGTTTTCATGAGCTATCGCCCATTGTTTAGGGGTTATGTGGAGATTTACAAGAAATATGACAGTCTGTACATTTTAGAGAGGAATGACAAAAAAACTCGTTGTTTTTGCGTTTATGGCTGTTTTCGTGAGCTATTGCCCATAGTTTTGGGGTTCTAGACTGATTTATAATGTCCATGACACTCAGTACATGTTTGAGAGGCATGACAAAAAACTCATCGTTTTTGCGTTTTAGGGTTGTTTTTGTAAGCTATTGCCCACAGTTTTGGGGGTGACGGGTTGATTTATAAGGAATATGACAGTCTGTACATTTTAGAGAGGAATGACAAAAAAACATGTCATTTTTGCGTTTATGGCCGTTTTCGTGAGCTATTGCCCACAGTTTTGGGGTGCCGGGGTGATTTACAAGGCCCATGCCACTCAGTACATGTTTGAGAGGCGTGACCAAAAACTCGTCGTTTTTTGCGTTTTAGGGCTGTTTTCATGAGCTATCGCCCATTGTTTAGGGGTTATGTGGAGATTTACAAGGAATATGACAGTCTGTACATTTTAGAGAGGAATGACAAAAAAACTCATTGTTTTTGCGTTTAGGGCCGTTTTCGTGAGATATTGCCCATTGTTTTTGGGTTCCGATGATATTTACAAGGAATATGACAGTCTGTACATTTTAGAGAGGAATGACGTTTTTGTTGTTGTTTTTGCGTTTATGGCAGTTTTCGTGAGCTATTGCCCACAGTTTTGGGGTTCTGAGCTGATTTACAAGGCCCATGACACTCAGTACATGTTTGAGAGGCGTGACGAAAAACTCGTCGTTTCTGTGTTTTATGGCTGTTTTCATGAGCTATTGCCCACAATTTTTGTGTTTCAGAGTGATTTACAAGATCCATGACACTAAGTACATGTTTGAGAGGCATGGCCAAAACCTTGTCGTTTTTGCGTTTTAGGGCCGTTTTCGTGGGCTATTGCCCATTATTTTGGGGTTCTGTGGAGATTTACAAAAAATATGACAGTCTGTATATTTTAGAGAGGAATGACAAAAAAATTGTCGTTTTTGCGTTTATGGCCTTTTTCGTTAACTATTGCCCACTGTTTTGGGGGTTTCGGGGTGATCTACAAGGCCCATGACACTCAGTGCATGTTTGAGAGGCATGACCAAAAACTCGTCGTTTTTGCGTTTTAGGGATGTTTTCATGAGCTATCGCCCATTGTTTAGGGGTTATGTGGAGATTTACAAGAAATATGACAGTCTGTACATTTTACAGAGGAATGACAAAAAAACTCATTGTTTTTGCGTTTAGGGCCGTTTTCGTGAGATATTGCCCATTGTTTTTGGGTTCCGATGATATTTACAAGGAATATGACAGTCTCTACATTTTAGAGAGGAATGACGTTTTTTTGTTGTTTTTGCGTTTATGGCAGTTTTCGTGAGGTATTGCCCACAGTTTTGGGGTTCTGAGCTGATTTACAAGGCCCATGACACTCAGTACATGTTTGAGAGGCGTGATGAAAAACTCGTCGTTTCTGTGTTTTATGGCTGTTTTCATGAGCTATTGCCCACAATTTTTGTGTTTCAGAGTGATTTACAAGATCCATGACACTAAGTACATGTTTGAGAGGCATGGCCAAAACCTTGTCGTTTTTGCGTTTTAGGGCCGTTTTCGTGGGCTATTGCCCATTATTTTGGGGTTCTGTGGAGATTTACAAAAAATATGACAGTCTGTATATTTTAGAGAGGAATGACAAAAAAATTGTCGTTTTTGCGTTTATGGCCTTTTTCGTTAACTATTGCCCACTGTTTTGGGGTTTCGGGGTGATCTACAAGGCCCATGACACTCAGTGCATGTTTGAGAGGCATGACCAAAAACTCGTCGTTTTTGCGTTTTAGGGCTGTTTTCATGAGCTATCGCCCATTGTTTAGGGGTTATGTGGAGATTTACAAGAAATATGACAGTCTATACATTTTACAGAGGAATGACAAAAAAACTCGTTGTTTTTGCGTTTATGGCTGTTTTCGTGAGCTATTGCCCATAGTTTTGGGGTTCTAGACTGATTTATAATGTCCATGACACTCAGTACATGTTTGAGAGGCATGACAAAAAAACTCATCGTTTTTGCGTTTTAGGGTTGTTTTTGTAAGCTATTGCCCACAGTTTTGGGGTGACGGGTTGATTTATAAGGAATATGACAGTCTGTACATTTTAGAGAGGAATGACAAAAAAAACATGTCATTTTTGCGTTTATGGCCGTTTTCGTGAGCTATTGCCCACAGTTTTGGGGTGCCGGGGTGATTTACAAGGCCCATGCCACTCAGTACATGTTTGAGAGGCGTGACCAAAAACTCGCCGTTTTTGCGTTTTAGGGCTGTTTTCATGAGCTATCGCCCATTGTTTAGGGGTTATGTGGAGATTTACAAGGAATATGACAGTCTGTACATTTTAGAGAGGAATGACAAAAAAACTCATTGTTTTTGCGTTTATGGCCGTTTTTGTGAGCTATTGCCCATAGTTTTGGGGTTCTAGACTGATTTACAAGGTCCATGCACTCAGTACATGTTTGAGAGGCATGACAAAAAACTCGTCGTTTTTGCGTTTTAGGGTTGTTTTTGTGAGCTATTGCCCACTTGGGGGTGACGGGTTGATTTATAAGGAATATGACAGTCTGTACATTTTAGAGAGGAATGACAAAAAAACTTGTCATGTTTGCGTTTATGGCCGTTTTCATTAGCTATTGCCCACAGTTTTGGGGTGCCGGGGTGATTTACAAGGCCCATGCCACTCAGTACATGTTTGAGAGGCGTGACCACAAACTCGTCATTTTTGTGTTTTCGGGCCGTTTTCATAACCTATTGCCCATAGTTTTGGGCTTCCGGAGTGATTTACAAGGTCCATGACACTCAGTACATGTTTGAGAGGCATGGCCAAAAACTCATCATTTTTGCGTTTTAGGGCCGTTTTCATGAGCTATTACCCATTGATTTGGGGTTCCGTGGAGAATTACAAGAAATATGATAGTCTGTACATTTTAGAGAGGAATGACAAATTTTATTGTCATTTTTGCGTTTATGGCCGTTTTTGTGAACTATTGCCCACTGTTTTGGGGTTTCGGGGTGATCTACAAGGCCCATGACACTCAGTGCATGTTTGAGAGGCATGACCAAAAACTTGTCGTTTTTTGCGTTTTAGGGCTGTTTTCATGAGCTATCGCCCATTGTTTAGGGGTTATGTGGAGATTTACAAGGAATATGATAGTCTGTACATTTTAGAGTGGAATGACAAAAAACTCATTGTTTTTGCGTTTATGGCCGTTTTCGTGAGCTATTGCCCATAGTTTGTGGGGTTCTAGACTGATTTACAAGGTCCATGACACTCAGTACATGTTTGAGAGGCATGACAAAAAACTCATCGTTTTTGCGTTTTAGGGTTGTTTTTGTGTTTTAGGGCCGTTTTCATAACCTATTGCCCACAGTTTTGGGGTTCCGGAGTGATTTACAACGTCCATGACACTCAGTACATGTTTGAGAGGCATGGCCAAAAACTCGTCATTTTTGCGTTTTAGGGCCGTTTTCATGAGCTATTACCCATTGATTTGGGGTTCCGTGGAGATTTACAAGGAATATGACAGTCTGTACATTTTAGATAGGAATGACGAAAAAATTTGTCGTTTTTGCGTTTATGGCCATTTTCGTGAGCTATTGCCCACAATTTTGGGGTTCCAGGGTGATCTACAACGCCCATGACACTCAGTACATGTTTGACAGGCATGACCAAAAACTCGTCTTTTTGGCGTTTCAGGGCCATTTTCATGGGCTATTACCCATTGTTTTGGGGTTCCGAGGAGAATTACAAGGAATATGATAGTCTGTACATTTAGAGAGGAATGACAAAAAAAACTTATTGTTTTTATGTTTATGGCCCTTTTCGTGAGCTATTGTCCACAGTTTTGGGGTTTCGGGGTGATCTACAAGGCCGTGACAGTCAATACATGTTTGAGAGGCGTGACCAAAAACTCGTCATTTTTGCATTTTAGGGCCGTTTTCATGAGCTATTGCCCACAGTTTTGGGGTTCCGGAGTGATTTACAAGGTCCATGACACTCAGTACATGTTTGAGAGGCATGGCCAAAAGCTCATCGTTTTTTGCGTTTTAGGGCCGTTTTCGTGAGATATTGCCCATTGTTTTTGGGTTCCGGTGATATTTACAAGGAATATGACAGTCTGTACATTTTAGAGAGGAATGACGTTTTTTTGTTGTTTTTCGTTTATGGCAGTTTTCGTGATGTATTGCCCACAATTTGGGGTTCTGAGCTGATTTACAAGGCCCATGACACTCAGTACATGTTTGAGAGGCGTGACGAAAAACTCGTCGTTTCTGTGTTTTATGGCTGTTTTCATGAGCTATTGCCCACAATTTTGGTGTTTCAGAGTGATTTACAAGATCCATGACACTAAGTACATGTTTGAGAGGCATGGCCAAAACCTCGTCGTTTTTGCGTTTTAGGGCCGTTTTCGTGGGTTATTGCCCATTATTTTGGGGTTCTGTGGAGATTTACAAAAAATATGGCAGTCTGTATATTTTAGAGAGGAATGACAAAAAAAATTGTCGTTTTTGCGTTTATGGCCGTTTTCGTGAACTATTGCCCACTGTTTTGGGGTTTCGGGGTGATCTACAAGGCCCATGACACTCAGTGCATGTTTGAGAGGCATGACCAAAAACTCGTCGTTTTTGCGTTTTAGGCCTGTTTTCATGAGCTATCGCCCATTGTTTAGGGGTTATGTGGAGATTTACAAGAAATATGACAGTCTGTACATTTTAGAGAGGAATGACAAAAAAACTCGTTGTTTTTGCGTTTATGGCTGTTTTCGTGAGCTATTGCCCATAGTTTTGGGGTTCTAGACTGATTTATAATGTCCATGACACTCAGTACATGTTTGAGAGGCATGACAAAAAACTCATCGTTTTTGCGTTTTAGGGTTGTTTTTGTAAGCTATTGCCCACAGTTTTGGGGGTGACGGGTTGATTTATAAGGAATATGACAGTCTGTACATTTTAGAGAGGAATGACAAAAAAAACATGTCATTTTTGCGTTTATGGCCGTTTTCGTGAGCTATTGCCCACAGTTTTGGGGTGCCGGGGTGATTTACAAGGCCCATGCCACTCAGTACATGTTTGAGAGGCGTGACCAAAAACTCGTCGTTTTTGCGTTTTAGGGCTGTTTTCATGAGCTATCGCCCATTGTTTAGGGGTTATGTGGAGATTTACAAGGAATATGACAGTCTGTACATTTTAGAGAGGAATGACAAAAAAACTCATTGTTTTTGCGTTTAGGGCCGTTTTCGTGAGATATTGCCCATTGTTTTTGGGTTCCGATGATATTTACAAGGAATATGACAGTCTGTACATTTTAGAGAGGAATGACGTTTTTGTTGTTGTTTTTGCGTTTATGGCAGTTTTCGTGAGCTATTGCCCACAGTTTTGGGGTTCTGAGCTGATTTACAAGGCCCATGACACTCAGTACATGTTTGAGAGGCGTGACGAAAAACTCGTCGTTTCTGTGTTTTATGGCTGTTTTCATGAGCTATTGCCCACAATTTTTGTGTTTCAGAGTGATTTACAAGATCCATGACACTAAGTACATGTTTGAGAGGCATGGCCAAAACCTTGTCGTTTTTGCGTTTTAGGGCCGTTTTCGTGGGCTATTGCCCATTATTTTGGGGTTCTGTGGAGATTTACAAAAAATATGACAGTCTGTATATTTTAGAGAGGAATGACAAAAAAATTGTCGTTTTTGCGTTTATGGCCTTTTTCGTTAACTATTGCCCACTGTTTTGGGGTTTTGGGGTGATCTACAAGGCCCATGACACTCAGTGCATGTTTGAGAGGCATGACCAAAAACTCGTCGTTTTTGCGTTTTAGGGATGTTTTCATGAGCTATCGCCCATTGTTTAGGGGTTATGTGGAGATTTACAAGAAATATGACAGTCTGTACATTTTACAGAGGAATGACAAAAAAACTCATTGTTTTTGCGTTTAGGGCCGTTTTCGTGAGATATTGCCCATTGTTTTTGGGTTCCGATGATATTTACAAGGAATATGACAGTCTCTACATTTTAGAGAGGAATGACGTTTTTTTGTTGTTTTTGCGTTTATGGCAGTTTTCGTGAGGTATTGCCCACAGTTTTGGGGTTCTGAGCTGATTTACAAGGCCCATGACACTCAGTACATGTTTGAGAGGCGTGATGAAAAACTCGTCGTTTCTGTGTTTTATGGCTGTTTTCATGAGCTATTGCCCACAATTTTTGTGTTTCAGAGTGATTTACAAGATCCATGACACTAAGTACATGTTTGAGAGGCATGGCCAAAACCTTGTCGTTTTTGCGTTTTAGGGCCGTTTTCGTGGGCTATTGCCCATTATTTTGGGGTTCTGTGGAGATTTACAAAAAATATGACAGTCTGTATATTTTAGAGAGGAATGACAAAAAAAATTGTCGTTTTTGCGTTTATGGCCTTTTTCGTTAACTATTGCCCACTGTTTTGGGGTTTCGGGGTGATCTACAAGGCCCATGACACTCAGTGCATGTTTGAGAGGCATGACCAAAAACTCGTCGTTTTTGCGTTTTAGGGCTGTTTTCATGAGCTATCACCCATTGTTTAGGGGTTATGTGGAGATTTACAAGAAATATGACAGTCTGTACATTTTACAGAGGAATGACAAAAAAACTCGTTGTTTTTGCGTTTATGGCTGTTTTCGTGAGCTATTGCCCATAGTTTTGGGGTTCTAGACTGATTTATAATGTCCATGACACTCAGTACATGTTTGAGAGGCATGACAAAAAAACTCATCGTTTTTGCGTTTTAGGGTTGTTTTTGTAAGCTATTGCCCACAGTTTTGGGGTGACGGGTTGATTTATAAGGAATATGACAGTCTGTACATTTTAGAGAGGAATGACAAAAAAAACATGTCATTTTTGCGTTTATGGCCGTTTTCGTGAGCTATTGCCCACAGTTTTGGGGTGCCGGGGTGATTTACAAGGCCCATGCCACTCAGTACATGTTTGAGAGGCGTGACCAAAAACTCGCCGTTTTTGCGTTTTAGGGCTGTTTTCATGAGCTATCGCCCATTGTTTAGGGGTTATGTGGAGATTTACAAGGAATATGACAGTCTGTACATTTTAGAGAGGAATGACAAAAAAACTCATTGTTTTTGCGTTTATGGCCGTTTTTGTGAGCTATTGCCCATAGTTTTGGGGTTCTAGACTGATTTACAAGGTCCATGCACTCAGTACATGTTTGAGAGGCATGACAAAAAACTCGTCGTTTTTGCGTTTTAGGGTTGTTTTTGTGAGCTATTGCCCACTTGGGGGTGACGGGTTGATTTATAAGGAATATGACAGTCTGTACATTTTAGAGAGGAATGACAAAAAAACTTGTCATGTTTGCGTTTATGGCCGTTTTCATTAGCTATTGCCCACAGTTTTGGGGTGCCGGGGTGATTTACAAGGCCCATGCCACTCAGTACATGTTTGAGAGGCGTGACCACAAACTCGTCATTTTTGTGTTTTCGGGCCGTTTTCATAACCTATTGCCCATAGTTTCGGGCTTCCGGAGTGATTTACAAGGTCCATGACACTCAGTACATGTTTGAGAGGCATGGCCAAAAACTCATCATTTTTGCGTTTTAGGGCCGTTTTCATGAGCTATTACCCATTGATTTGGGGTTCCGTGGAGAATTACAAGAAATATGATAGTCTGTACATTTTAGAGAGGAATGACAAATTTTATTGTCATTTTTGCGTTTATGGCCGTTTTTGTGAACTATTGCCCACTGTTTTGGGGTTTCGGGGTGATCTACAAGGCCCATGACACTCAGTGCATGTTTGAGAGGCATGACCAAAAACTTGTCGTTTTTGCGTTTTAGGGCTGTTTTCATGAGCTATCGCCCATTGTTTAGGGGTTATGTGGAGATTTACAAGGAATATGATAGTCTGTACATTTTAGAGTGGAATGACAAAAAACTCATTGTTTTTGCGTTTATGGCCGTTTTCGTGAGCTATTGCCCATAGTTTTTGGGGTTCTAGACTGATTTACAAGGTCCATGACACTCAGTACATGTTTGAGAGGCATGACAAAAAACTCATCGTTTTTGCGTTTTAGGGTTGTTTTTGTGTTTTAGGGCCGTTTTCATAACCTATTGCCCACAGTTTTGGGGTTCCGGAGTGATTTACAACGTCCATGACACTCAGTACATGTTTGAGAGGCATGGCCAAAAACTCGTCATTTTTGCGTTTTAGGGCCGTTTTCATGAGCTATTACCCATTGATTTGGGGTTCCGTGGAGATTTACAAGGAATATGACAGTCTGTACATTTTAGATAGGAATGACGAAAAAATTTGTCGTTTTTGCGTTTATGGCCATTTTCGTGAGCTATTGCCCACAATTTTGGGGTTCCAGGGTGATCTACAACGCCCATGACACTCAGTACATGTTTGAGAGGCATGACCAAAAACTCGTCTTTTTGGCGTTTCAGGGCCATTTTCATGGGCTATTACCCATTGTTTTGGGGTTCCGAGGAGAATTACAAGGAATATGATAGTCTGTACATTTAGAGAGGAATGACAAAAAAAACTTATTGTTTTTATGTTTATGGCCCTTTTCGTGAGCTATTGTCCACAGTTTTGGGGTTTCGGGGTGATCTACAAGGCCGTGACAGTCAATACATGTTTGAGAGGCGTGACCAAAAACTCGTCATTTTTGCATTTTAGGGCCGTTTTCATGAGCTATTGCCCACAGTTTTGGGGTTCCGGAGTGATTTACAAGGTCCATGACACTCAGTACATGTTTGAGAGGCATGGCCAAAAGCTCATCGTTTTTGCGTTTTAGGGCCGTTTTCGTGAGATATTGCCCATTGTTTTTGGGTTCCGGTGATATTTACAAGGAATATGACAGTCTGTACATTTTAGAGAGGAATGACGTTTTTTTGTTGTTTTTCGTTTATGGCAGTTTTCGTGAGGTATTGCCCACAATTTGGGGTTCTGAGCTGATTTACAAGGCCCATGACACTCAGTACATGTTTGAGAGGCGTGACGAAAAACTCGTCGTTTCTGTGTTTTATGGCTGTTTTCATGAGCTATTGCCCACAATTTTGGTGTTTCAGAGTGATTTACAAGATCCATGACACTAAGTACATGTTTGAGAGGCATGGCCAAAACCTCGTCGTTTTTGCGTTTTAGGGCCGTTTTCGTGGGTTATTGCCCATTATTTTGGGGTTCTGTGGAGATTTACAAAAAATATGACAGTCTGTATATTTTAGAGAGGAATGACAAAAAAATTGTCGTTTTTGCGTTTATGGCCGTTTTCGTGAACTATTGCCCACTGTTTTGGGGTTTCGGGGTGATCTACAAGGCCCATGACACTCAGTGCATGTTTGAGAGGCATGACCAAAAACTCGTCGTTTTTGCGTTTTAGGCCTATTTTCATGAGCTATCGCCCATTGTTTAGGGGTTATGTGGAGATTTACAAGAAATATGACAGTCTGTACATTTTAGAGAGGAATGACAAAAAAACTCGTTGTTTTTGCGTTTATGGCTGTTTTCGTGAGCTATTGCCCATAGTTTTGGGGTTCTAGACTGATTTATAATGTCCATGACACTCAGTACATGTTTGAGAGGCATGACAAAAAACTCATCGTTTTTGCGTTTTAGGGTTGTTTTTGTAAGCTATTGCCCACAGTTTTGGGGTGACGGGTTGATTTATAAGGAATATGACAGTCTGTACATTTTAGAGAGGAATGACAAAAAAAACATGTCATTTTTGCGTTTATGGCCGTTTTGGTGAGCTATTGCCCACAGTTTTGGGGTGCCGGGGTGATTTACAAGGCCCATGCCACTCTGTACATGTTTGAGAGGCGTGACCAAAAACTCGTCGTTTTTGCGTTTTAGGGCTGTTTTCATGAGCTATCGCCCATTGTTTAGGGGTTATGTGGAGATTTACAAGGAATATGACAGTCTGTATATTTTAGAGAGGAATGACAAAAAAACTCATTGTTTTTGCGTTTAGGGCCGTTTTCGTGAGATATTGCCCATTGTTTTTGGGTTCCGATGATATTTACAAGGAATATGACAGTCTGTACATTTTAGAGAGGAATGACGTTTTTTTGTTGTTTTTGCGTTTATGGCAGTTTTCGTGAGGTATTGCCCACAGTTTTGGGGTTCTGAGCTGATTTACAAGGCCCATGACACTCAGTACATGTTTGAGAGGCGTGACGAAAAACTCGTCGTTTCTGTGTTTTATGGCTGTTTTCATGAGCTATTGCCCACAATTTTTGTGTTTCAGAGTGATTTACAAGATCCATGACACTAAGTACATATTTGAGAGGCATGGCCAAAACCTTGTCGTTTTTGCGTTTTAGGGCCGTTTTCGTGGGCTATTGCCCATTATTTTGGGGTTCTGTGGAGATTTACAAAAAATATGACAGTCTGTATATTTTAGAGAGGAATGACAAAAAAAATTGTCGTTTTTGCGTTTATGGCCGTTTTCGTGAACTATTGCCCACTGTTTTGGGGTTTCGGGGTGATCTACAAGGCCCATGACACTCAGTGCATGTTTGAGAGGCATGACCAAAAACTCATCGTTTTTGCGTTTTAGGGCTGTTTTCATGAGCTATCGCCCATTGTTTAGGGGTTATGTGGAGATTTACAAGAAATATGACAGTCTGTACATTTTAGAGAGGAATGACAAAAAAAACTCGTTGTTTTTGCGTTTATGGCTATTTTCGTGAGCTATTGCCCATAGTTTTGGGGTTCTAGACTGATTTATAATGTCCATGACACTCAGTACATGTTTGAGAGGCATGACAAAAAACTCATCGTTTTTGCGTTTTAGGGTTGTTTTTGTAAGCTATTGCCCACAGTTTTGGGGTGACGGGTTGATTTATAAGGAATATGACAGTCTGTACATTTTAGAGAGGAATGACAAAAAAAACATGTCATTTTTGCGTTTATGGCCGTTTTCGTGAGCTATTGCCCACAGTTTTGGGGTGCCGGGGTGATTTACAAGGCCCATGCCACTCAGTACATGTTTGAGAGGCGTGACCAAAAACTCGTCGTTTTTGCGTTTTAGGGCTATTTTCATGAGCTATCGCCCATTGTTTAGGGGTTATGTGGAGATTTACAAGGAATATGACAGTCTGTACATTTTAGAGAGGAATGACAAAAAAACTCATTGTTTTTGCGTTTAGGGCCGTTTTCGTGAGATATTGCCCATTGTTTTTGGGTTCCGGTGATATTTACAAGGAATATGACAGTCTGTACATTTTAGAGAGGAATGACGTTTTTTTGTTGTTTTTGCGTTTATGGCAGTTTTCGTGAGGTATTGCCCACAGTTTTGGGGTTCTGAGCTGATTTACAAGGCCCATGACACTCAGTACATGTTTGAGAGGCGTGACGAAAAACTCGTCGTTTCTGTGTTTTATGGCTGTTTTCATGAGCTATTGCCCACAATTTTTGTGTTTCAGAGTGATTTACAAGATCCATGACACTAAGTACATGTTTGAGAGGCATGGCCAAAACCTTGTCGTTTTTGCGTTTTAGGGCCGTTTTCGTGGGCTATTGCCCATTATTTTGGGGTTCTGTGGAGATTTACAAAAAATATGATAGTCTGTATATTTTAGAGAGGAATGACAAAAAAATTGTCATTTTTGCGTTTATGGCCTTTTTCGTTAACTATTGCCCACTGTTTTGGGGTTTCGGGGTGATCTACAAGGCCCATGACACTCAGTGCATGTTTGAGAGGCATGACCAAAAACTCGTCGTTTTTGCATTTTAGGGCTGTTTTCATGAGCTATCGCCCATTGTTTAGGGGTTATGTGGAGATTTACAAGAAATATGACAGTCTGTACATTTTACAGAGGAATGACAAAAAAACTCGTTGTTTTTGCGTTTATGGCTGTTTTCGTGAGCTATTGCCCATAGTTTTGGGGTTCTAGACTGATTTATAATGTCCATGACACTCAGTACATGTTTGAGAGGCATGACAAAAAAACTCATCGTTTTTGCGTTTTAGGGTTGTTTTTGTAAGCTATTGCCCACGGTTTTGGGGTGACGGGTTGATTTATAAGGAATATGACAGTCTGTACATTTTAGAGAGGAATGACAAAAAAAACATGTCATTTTTGCGTTTATGGCCGTTTTCGTGAGCTATTGCCCACAGTTTTGGGGTGCCGGGGTGATTTACAAGGCCCATGCCACTCAGTACATGTTTGAGAGGCGTGACCAAAAACTCGCCGTTTTTGCGTTTTAGGGCTGTTTTCATGAGCTATCGCCCATTGTTTAGGGGTTATGTGGAGATTTACAAGGAATATGACAGTCTGTACATTTTAGAGAGGAATGACAAAAAAACTCATTGTTTTTGCATTTATGGCCGTTTTTGTGAGCTATTGCCCATAGTTTTGGGGTTCTAGACTGATTTACAAGGTCCATGCACTCAGTACATGTTTGAGAGGCATGACAAAAAACTCGTCGTTTTTGCGTTTTAGGGTTGTTTTTGTGAGCTATTGCCCACTTGGGGGTGACGGGTTGATTTATAAGGAATATGACAGTCTGTACATTTTAGAGAGGAATGACAAAAAAACTTGTCATGTTTGCGTTTATGGCCGTTTTCATGAGCTATTGCCCACAGTTTTGGGGTGCCGGGGTGATTTACAAGGCCCATGCCACTCAGTACATGTTTGAGAGGCGTGACCACAAACTCGTCATTTTTGTGTTTTCGGGCCAGTTTTCATAACCTATTGCCCATAGTTTTGGGGTTCCGGAGTGATTTACAAGGTCCATGACACTCAGTACATGTTTGAGAGGCATGGCCAAAAACTCATCATTTTTGCGTTTTAGGGCCGTTTTCATGAGCTATTACCCATTGATTTGGGGTTCCGTGGAGAATTACAAGAAATATGATAGTCTGTACATTTTAGAGAGGAATGACAAATTTTATTGTCATTTTTGCATTTATGGCCGTTTTTGTGAACTATTGCCCACTGTTTTGGGGTTTCGGGGTGATCTACAAGGCCCATGACACTCAGTGCATGTTTGAGAGGCATGACCAAAAACTTGTCGTTTTTGCGTTTTAGGGCTGTTTTCATGAGCTATCGCCCATTGTTTAGGGGTTATGTGGAGATTTACAAGGAATATGACAGTCTGTACATTTTAGAGAGGAATGACAAGAAACTCATTGTTTTTGCGTTTATGGCCGTTTTCGTGAGCTATTGCCCATAGTTTTGGGGTTCTAGACTGATTTACAAGGCCCATGCCACTCAGTACATGTTTGAGAGGCGTGACCAAAAACTCATCATTTTTGCGTTTTAGGGCTGTTTTCAAGAGCTATCGCCCATTGTTTAGGGGTTATGTGGAGATTTACAAGGAATATGATAGTCTGTACATTTTAGAGTGGAATGACAAAAAACTCATTGTTTTTGCGTTTATGGCCGTTTTCGTGAGCTATTGCCCATAGTTTTTGGGGTTCTAGACTGATTTACAAGGTCCATGACACTCAGTACATGTTTGAGAGGCATGACAAAAAACTCATCGTTTTTGCGTTTTAGGATTGTTTTTGTGTTTTAGGGCCGTTTTCATAACCTATTGCCCACAGTTTTGGGGTTCCGGAGTGATTTACAACGTCCATGACACTCAGTACATGTTTGAGAGGCATGGCCAAAAACTCGTCATTTTTGCGTTTTAGGGCCGTTTTCATGAGCTATTACCCATTGATTTGGGGTTCCGTGGAGATTTACAAGGAATATGACAGTCTGTACATTTTAGAGAGGAATGACGAAAAAATTTGTCGTTTTTGCGTTTATGGCCATTTTCGTGAGCTATTGCCCACAATTTTGGGGTTCCAGGGTGATCTACAACGCCCATGACACTCAGTACATGTTTGAGAGGCATGACCAAAAACTCGTCTTTTTGGCGTTTCAGGGCCATTTTCATGGGCTATTACCCATTGTTTTGGGGTTCCGAGGAGAATTACAAGGAATATGATAGTCTGTACATTTAGAGAGGAATGACAAAAAAAAACTTATTGTTTTTATGTTTATGGCCCTTTTCGTGAGCTATTGTCCACAGTTCTGGGGTTTTGGGGTGATCTACAAGGCCCGTGACAGTCAATACATGTTTGAGAGGCGTGACCAAAAACTCGTCATTTTTGCATTTTAGGGCCGTTTTCATGAGCTATTGCCCACAGTTTTGGGGTTCCAGAGTGATTTACAAGGTCCATGACACTCAGTACATGTTTGAGAGGCATGGCCAAAAGCTCATCGTTTTTGCGTTTTAGGGCCATTTTCGTGAGATATTGCCCATTGTTTTTGGGTTCCGGTGATATTTACAAGGAATATGACAGTCTGTACATTTTAGAGAGGAATGACGTTTTTTTGTTGTTTTTGCGTTTATGGCAGTTTTCGTGAGGTATTGCCCACAATTTGGGGTTCTGAGCTGATTTACAAGGCCCATGACACTCAGTACATGTTTGAGAGGCGTGACGAAAAACTCGTCGTTTCTGTGTTTTATGGCTGTTTTCATGAGCTATTGCCCACAATTTTGGTGTTTCAGAGTGATTTACAAGATCCATGACACTAAGTACATGTTTGAGAGGCATGGCCAAAACCTTGTCGTTTTTGCGTTTTAGGGCCGTTTTCGTGGGCTATTGCCCATTATTTTGGGGTTCTGTGGAGATTTACAAAAAATATGACAGTCTGTATATTTTAGAGAGGAATGACAAAAAAAATTGTCGTTTTTGCGTTTATGGCCGTTTTCGTTAACTATTGCCCACTGTTTTGGGGTTTCGGGGTGATCTACAAGGCCCATGACACTCAGTGCATGTTTGAGAGGCATGACCAAAAACTCATCGTTTTTGCATTTTAGGCCTGTTTTCATGAGCTATCGCCCATTGTTTAGGGGTTATGTGGAGATTGACAAGAAATAGGACAGTCTGTACATTTCAGAGAGGAATGACAAAAAAAACTCGTTGTTTTTGCATTTATGGCTGTTTTCGAGAGCTATTGCCCATAGTTTTGGGGTTCTAGACTGATTTACAAGGTCCGTGACACTCAGTACATGTTTGACAGGCATGACAAAAAACTCATCGTTTTTGCGTTTTAGGGTTGTTTTTGTAAGCTATTGCCCACAGGTTTGGGGTGACGGGTTGATTTATAAGGAATATGACAGTCTATACATTTTAGAGAGGAATGACAAAAAAACATGTCATTTTTGCGTTTATGGCCGTTTTCATGAATTATTGCCCACAGTTTTGGGGTGCCGGGGTGATTTACAAGGCCCATGCCACTCAGTACATGTTTGAGAGGCGTGACCAAAAACTCATCGTTTTTGTGTTTTAGGGCCGTTTTCATAACCTATTGCCCACAGTTTTGGTGTTCTAGAGTGATTTACAAGGTCCATGACACTCAGTACATGTTTGAGAGGCATGGCCAAAAACTCGTTATTTTTGCGTTTTAGGGCCGTTTTCATGAGCTATTACCCATTGATTTGGGGTTCCGTGGAGAATTACAAGAAATATGATAGTCTGTACATTTTAGAGAGGAATGACAATTTTTTTTGTCATTTTTGTGTTTATGGCCGTTTTTGTGAACTATTGCCCACTGTTTTGGTGTTTCGGGGTGATCTACAAGGCCCATGACACTCAGTGCATGTTTGAGAGGCATGACCAAAAACTTGTCGTTTTTGCGTTTTAGGGCTGTTTTCATGAGCTATCGCCCATTGTTTAGGGGTTATGTGGAGATTTACAAGGAATATGACAGTCTGTACATTTTAGAGAGGAATGACAAAAAAACTCGTTGTTTTTGCATTTATGGCTGTTTTCGTGAGCTATTGCCCATAGTTTTGGGGTTCTAGACTGATTTACAAGGTCCATGACACTCAGTACATGTTTGAAAGGCATGACAAAAAACTCATCGTTTTTGCGTTTTAGGGTTGTTTTTGTAAGCTATTGCCCACAGTTTTGGGGTGACGGGTTGATTTATAAGGAATATGACAGTCTATACATTTTAGAGAGGAATGACAAAAAAACATGTCATTTTTGCGTTTATGGCCGTTTTCGTGAATTATTGCCCACGGTTTTGGGGTGCCGGGGTGATTTACAAGGCCCATGCCACTCAGTACATGTTTGAGAGGCGTGACCAAAAACTCATCGTTTTTGTGTTTTAGGGCCGTTTACATAACCTATTGCCCACAGTTTTGGTGTTCCGGAGTGATTTACAAGGTCCATGACACTCAGTACATGTTTGAGAGGCATGGCCAAAAACTCGTTATTTTTGCGTTTTAGGGCCGTTTTCATGAGCTATTACCCATTGATTTGGTGTTCCGTGGAGAATTACAAGAAATATGATAGTCTGTACATTTTAGAGAGGAATGACAAAAAAATTTCATTTTTGCGTTTATGGCCGTTTTCGTGAACTATTGCCCACTGTTTTGGGGTTTCGGGGTGATCTACAAGGCCCATGACACTCAGTGCATGTTTGAGAGGCATGACCAAAAACTTGTCGTTTTTGCGTTTTAGGGCTGTTTTCATGAGCTATCGCCCATTGTTTAGGGGTTATGTGGAGATTTACAAGGAATATGACAGTCTGTACATTTTAGAGAGGAATGACAAAAAAACTCGTTGTTTTTGCGTTTATGGCTGTTTTCGTGAGCTATTGCCCATAGTTTTGGGGTTCTAGACTGATTTACAAGGTCCATGACACTTAGTACATGTTTGAGAGGCATGACAAAAAACTCAACGTTTTTGCATTTTAGGGTTGTTTTTGTAAGCTATTGCCCACAGTTTTGGGGTGACGGGTTGATTTATAAGGAATATGACAGTCTGTACATTTTAGAGCAGAATGACAAAAAAACATGATATTTTTGCGTTTATGGCAGTTTTCATGAGGTATTGCCCACAGGTTTGGGGTTCTGAGCTGATTTACAAGGCCAATGACACTCAGTACATGTTTGAGAGGCGTGACGAAAAACTCGTCGTTTCTGTGTTTTATGGCTGTTTTCATGAGCTATTGCCCATAGTTTTGGGGTTTCAGAGTGATTTACAAGGTCCATGACACACAGTACATGTTTGAGAGGCATGGCCAAAAACTCATTATTTTTCCGTTTTAGGGCCGTTTTCATGAGCTATTACCCATTGATTTGGGGTTCCGTGGAGATTTACAAGAAATATGACAGTTTGTACATTTTAGAGAGGAATGACAAAAAAATTTGTCATTTTTGCGTTTATGGCCGTTTTCGTGAACTATTGCCCACTGTTTTGGGGGTTCGGGGTGATGTACAAGGCCCATGACACTCAGTGCATGTTTGAGAGGCATGACCAAAAACTCGTCGTTTTTGCGTTTTAGGGCTGTTTTCATGAGCTATCGCCCATTGTTTAGGGGTTATGTGGAGATTTACAAGGAATATGACAGTCTGTACATTTTAGAGAGGAATGACAAAAAACTCATTGTTTTTGCGTTTATGGCCGTTTTCGTGAGCTATTGCCCATAGTTTTGGGGTTCTAGACTGATTTACAAGGCCCATGCCACTCAGTACATGTTTGAGAGGCGTGACCAAAAACTCATCGTTTTTGCATTTTAGGGCTGTTTTCATGAGCTATCGCCCATTGTTTAGGGGTTATGTGGAGATTTACAAGGAATATGATAGTCTGTACATTTTAGAGTGGAATGACAAAAAACTCATTGTTTTTGCGTTTATGGCCGTTTTCGTGAGCTATTGCCCATAGTTTTGGGGTTCTAGACTGATTTACAAGGTCCATGACACTCAGTACATGTTTGAGAGGCATGACAAAAACTCATCGTTTTTGCGTTTTAGGGTTGTTTTTGTGTTTTAGGGCCGTTTTCATAACCTATTGCCCACAGTTTTGGGGTTCCGGAGTGATTTACAACGTCCATGACACTCAGTACATGTTTGAGAGGCATGGCCAAAAACTCGTCATTTTTGTGTTTTAGGGCCGTTTTCATGAGCTATTACCCATTGATTTGGGGTTCCGTGGAGATTTACAAGGAATATGACAGTCTGTACATTTTAGAGATGAATGACGAAAAAATTTGTCGTTTTTGCGTTTATGGCCATTTTCGTGAGCTATTGCCCACAATTTTGGGGTTCCAGGGTGATCTACAACGCCCATGACACTCAGTACATGTTTGAGAGGCATGACCAAAAACTCGTCTTTTTGGCGTTTCAGGGCCATTTTCATGGGCTATTACCCATTGTTTTGGGGTTCCGAGGAGAATTACAAGGAATATGATAGTCTGTACATTTAGAGAGGAATGACAAAAAAAACTTATTGTTTTTATGTTTATGGCCCTTTTCGTGAGCTATTGTCCACAGTTTTGGGGTTTCGGGGTGATCTACAAGGCCCGTGACAGTCAGTACATGTTTGAGAGGCGTGACCAAAAACTCGTCATTTTTGCATTTTAGGGCCGTTTTCATGAGCTATTACCCACAGTTTTGGGGTTCCAGAGTGATTTACAAGGTCCATGACACTCAGTACATGTTTGAGAGGCATGGCCAAAAGCTCATCGTTTTTGCGTTTTAGGGCCGTTTTCGTGAGATATTGCCCATTGTTTTTGGGTTCCGGTGATATTTACAAGGAATATGACAGTCTGTACATTTTAGAGAGGAATGACGTTTTTTTGTTGTTTTTGCGTTTATGGCAGTTTTCGTGAGGTATTGCCCACAGTTTTGGGGTTCTGAGCTGATTTACAAGGCCCATGACACTGAGTACATGTTTGAGAGGCGTGACGAAAAACTCGTCGTTTCTGTGTTTTATGGCTGTTTTCATGAGCTATTGCCCACAATTTTGGTGTTTCAGAGTGATTTACAAGATCCATGACACTAAGTACATGTTTGAGAGGCATGGCCAAAACCTTGTCGTTTTTGCGTTTTAGGGCCGTTTTCGTGGGCTATTGCCCATTATTTTGGGGTTCTGTGGAGATTTACAAAAAATATGACAGTCTGTATATTTTAGAGAGGAATGACAAAAAAAATTGTCGTTTTTGCGTTTATGGCCGTTTTCGTTAACTATTGCCCACTGTTTTGGGGTTTCGGGGTGATCTACAAGGCCCATGACACTCAGTGCATGTTTGAGAGGCATGACCAAAAACTCGTCGTTTTTTGCGTTTTAGGGCTGTTTTCATGAGCTATCGCCCATTGTTTAGGGGTTATGTGGAGATTTACAAGAAATATGACAGTCTGTACATTTTACAGAGGAATGACAAAAAAACTCGTTGTTTTTGCGTTTATGGCTGTTTTCGTGAGCTATTGCCCATAGTTTTGGGGTTCTAGACTGATTTATAATGTCCATGACACTCAGTACATGTTTGAGAGGCATGACAAAAAAACTCATCGTTTTTGCGTTTTAGGGTTGTTTTTGTAAGCTATTGCCCACAGTTTTGGGGTGACGGGTTGATTTATAAGGAATATGACAGTCTGTACATTTTAGAGAGGAATGACAAAAAAAACATGTCATTTTTGCGTTTATGGCCGTTTTCGTGAGCTATTGCCCACAGTTTTGGGGTGCCGGGGTGATTTACAAGGCCCATGCCACTCAGTACATGTTTGAGAGGCGTGACCAAAAACTCGTCGTTTTTGCGTTTTAGGGCTGTTTTCATGAGCTATCGCCCATTGTTTAGGGGTTATGTGGAGATTTACAAGGAATATGACAGTCTGTATATTTTAGAGAGGAATGACAATTTTTTTTGTCGTTTTTGCGTTTTAGGGTTGTTTTTGTAAGCTATTGCCCACAGTTTTGGGGTGACGGGTTGATTTATAAGGAATATGACAGTCTGTACATTTTAGAGCATAATGACAAAAAAACATGATATTTTTGCGTTTATGGCAGTTTTCATGAGGTATTGCCCACAGGTTTGGGGTTCTGAGCTGATTTACAAGGCCAATGACACTCAGTACATGTTTGAGAGGCGTGACGAAAAACTCGTCGTTTCTGTGTTTTATGGCTGTTTTCATGAGCTATTGCCCATAGTTTTGGGGTTTCGGAGTGATTTACAAGGTCCATGACACACAGTACATGTTTGAGAGGCATGGCCAAAAACTCATTATTTTTCCGTTTTAGGGCCGTTTTCATGAGCTATTACCCATTGATTTGGGGTTCCGTGGAGATTTACAAGAAATATGACAGTTTGTACATTTTAGAGAGGAATGACAAAAAAATTTGTCATTTTTGCGTTTATGGCCGTTTTCGTGAACTATTGCCCACTGTTTTGGGGGTTCGGGGTGATCTACAAGGCCCATGACACTCAGTGCATGTTTGAGAGGCATGACCAAAAACTCGTCGTTTTTGCGTTTTAGGGCTGTTTTCATGAGCTATCGCCCATTGTTTAGGGGTTATGTGGAGATTTACAAGGAATATGACATTCTGTACATTTTAGAGAGGAATGACAAAAAACTCATTGTTTTTGCGTTTATGGCCGTTTTCGTGAGCTATTGCCCATAGTTTTGGGGTTCTAGACTGATTTACAAGGCCCATGCCACTCAGTACATGTTTGAGAGGCGTGACCAAAAACTCATCGTTTTTGCGTTTTAGGGCTGTTTTCATGAGCTATCGCCCATTGTTTAGGGGTTATGTGGAGATTTACAAGGAATATGATAGTCTGTACATTTTAGAGTGGAATGACAAAAAACTCATTGTTTTTGCGTTTATGGCCGTTTTCGTGAGCTATTGCCCATAGTTTTGGGGTTCTAGACTGATTTACAAGGTCCATGACACTCAGTACATGTTTGAGAGGCATGACAAAAAACTCATCGTTTTTGCGTTTTAGGGTTGTTTTTGTGTTTTAGGGCCGTTTTCATAACCTATTGCCCACAGTTTTGGGGTTCCGGAGTGATTTACAACGTCCATGACACTCAGTACATGTTTGAGAGGCATGGCCAAAAACTCGTCATTTTTGCGTTTTAGGGCCGTTTTCATGAGCTATTACCCATTGATTTGGGGTTCCGTGGAGATTTACAAGGAATATGACAGTCTGTACATTTTAGAGATGAATGACGAAAAAATTTGTCGTTTTTGCGTTTATGGCCATTTTCGTGAGCTATTGCCCACAATTTTGGGGTTCCAGGGTGATCTACAACGCCCATGACACTCAGTACATGTTTGAGAGGCATGACCAAAAACTCGTCTTTTTGGCGTTTCAGGGCCATTTTCATGGGCTATTACCCATTGTTTTGGGGTTCCGAGGAGAATTACAAGGAATATGATAGTCTGTACATTTAGAGAGGAATGACAAAAAAAACTTATTGTTTTTATGTTTATGGCCCTTTTCGTGAGCTATTGTCCACAGTTTTGGGGTTTCGGGGTGATCTACAAGGCCCGTGACAGTCAGTACATGTTTGAGAGGCGTGACCAAAAACTCGTCATTTTTGCATTTTAGGGCCGTTTTCATGAGCTATTACCCACAGTTTTGGGGTTCCAGAGTGATTTACAAGGTCCATGACACTCAGTACATGTTTGAGAGGCATGGCCAAAAGCTCATCGTTTTTGCGTTTTAGGGCCGTTTTCGTGAGATATTGCCCATTGTTTTTGGGTTCCGGTGATATTTACAAGGAATATGACAGTCTGTACATTTTAGAGAGGAATGACGTTTTTTTGTTGTTTTTGCGTTTATGGCAGTTTTCGTGAGGTATTGCCCACAGTTTTGGGGTTCTGAGCTGATTTACAAGGCCCATGACACTCAGTACATGTTTGAGAGGCGTGACGAAAAACTCGTCGTTTCTGTGTTTTATGGCTGTTTTCATGAGCTATTGCCCACAATTTTGGTGTTTCAGAGTGATTTACAAGATCCATGACACTAAGTACATGTTTGAGAGGCATGGCCAAAACCTTGTCGTTTTTGCGTTTTAGGGCCGTTTTCGTGGGCTATTGCCCATTATTTTGGGGTTCTGTGGAGATTTACAAAAAATATGATAGTCTGTATATTTTAGAGAGGAATGACAAAAAAATTGTCGTTTTTGCGTTTATGGCCGTTTTCGTTAACTATTGCCCACTGTTTTGGGGTTTCGGGGTGATCTACAAGGCCCATGACACTCAGTGCATGTTTGAGAGGCATGACCAAAAACTCGTCGTTTTTGCGTTTTAGGGCTGTTTTCATGAGCTATCGCCCATTGTTTAGGGGTTATGTGGAGATTTACAAGAAATATGACAGTCTGTACATTTTACAGAGGAATGACAAAAAAACTCGTTGTTTTTGCGTTTATGGCTGTTTTCGTGAGCTATTGCCCATAGTTTTGGGGTTCTAGACTGATTTATAATGTCCATGACACTCAGTACATGTTTGAGAGGCATGACAAAAAACTCATCGTTTTTGCGTTTTAGGGTTGTTTTTGTAAGCTATTGCCCACAGTTTTGGGGTGACGGGTTGATTTATAAGGAATATGACAGTCTGTACATTTTAGAGAGGAATGACAAAAAAAACATGTCATTTTTGCGTTTATGGCCTTTTTCGTGAGCTATTGCCCACAGTTTTGGGGTGCCGGGGTGATTTACAAGGCCCATGCCACTCAGTACATGTTTGAGAGGCGTGACCAAAATCTCGTCGTTTTTGCGTTTTAGGGCTGTTTTCATGAGCTATCGCCCATTGTTTAGGGGTTATGTGGAGATTTACAAGGAATATGACAGTCTGTACATTTAGAGAGGAATGACAATTTTTTTTGTCGTTTTTGCGTTTTAGGGTTGTTTTTGTAAGCTATTGCCCACAGTTTTGGGGTGACGGGTTGATTTATAAGGAATATGACAGTCTGTACATTTTAGAGCAGAATGACAAAAAAACATGATATTTTTGCGTTTATGGCAGTTTTCATGAGGTATTGCCCACAGGTTTGGGGTTCTGAGCTGATTTACAAGGCCAATGACACTCAGTACATGTTTGAGAGGCGTGACGAAAAACTCGTCGTTTCTGTGTTTTATGGCTGTTTTCATGAGCTATTGCCCATAGTTTTGGGGTTTCGGAGTGATTTACAAGGTCCATGACACACAGTACATGTTTGAGAGGCATGGCCAAAAACTCATTATTTTTCCGTTTTAGGGCCGTTTTCATGAGCTATTACCCATTGATTTGGGGTTCCGTGGAGATTTACAAGAAATATGACAGTTTGTACATTTTAGAGAGGAATGACAAAAAAATTTGTCATTTTTGCGTTTATGGCCGTTTTCGTGAACTATTGCCCACTGTTTTGGGGGTTCGGGGTGATCTACAAGGCCCATGACACTCAGTGCATGTTTGAGAGGCATGACCAAAAACTCGTCGTTTTTGCGTTTTAGGGCTGTTTTCATGAGCTATCGCCCATTGTTTAGGGGTTATGTGGAGATTTACAAGGAATATGACAGTCTGTACATTTTAGAGAGGAATGACAAAAAACTCATTGTTTTTGCGTTTATGGTCGTTTTCGTGAGCTATTGCCCATAGTTTTGGGGTTCTAGACTGATTTACAAGGCCCATGCCACTCAGTACATGTTTGAGAGGCGTGACCAAAAACTCATCGTTTTTGCGTTTTAGGGCTGTTTTCATGAGCTATCGCCCATTGTTTAGGGGTTATGTGGAGATTTACAAGGAATATGATAGTCTGTACATTTTAGAGTGGAATGACAAAAAACTCATTGTTTTTGCGTTTATGGCCGTTTTCGTGAGCTATTGCCCATAGTTTTGGGGTTCTAGACTGATTTACAAGGTCCATGACACTCAGTACATGTTTGAGAGGCATGACAAAAAACTCATCGCTTTTGCGTTTTAGGGTTGTTTTTGTGTTTTAGGGCCGTTTTCATAACCTATTGCCCACAGTTTTGGGGTTCCGGAGTGATTTACAACGTCCATGACACTCAGTACATGTTTGAGAGGCATGGCCAAAAACTCGTCATTTTTGCGTTTTAGGGCCGTTTTCATGAGCTATTACCCATTGATTTGGGGTTCCGTGGAGATTTACAAGGAATATGACAGTCTGTACATTTTAGATAGGAATGACGAAAAAATTTGTCGTTTTTGCGTTTATGGCCATTTTCGTGAGCTATTGCCCACAATTTTGGGGTTCCAGGGTGATCTACAACGCCCATGACACTCAGTACATGTTTGAGAGGCATGACCAAAAACTCGTCTTTTTGGCGTTTCAGGGCCATTTTCATGGGCTATTACCCATTGTTTTGGGGTTCCGAGGAGAATTACAAGGAATATGATAGTCTGTACATTTAGAGAGGAATGACAAAAAAAACTTATTGTTTTTATGTTTATGGCCCTTTTCGTGAGCTATTGTCCACAGTTTTGGGGTTTCGGGGTGATCTACAAGGCCGTGACAGTCAATACATGTTTGAGAGGCGTGACCAAAAACTCGTCATTTTTGCATTTTAGGGCCGTTTTCATGAGCTATTGCCCACAGTTTTGGGGTTCCGGAGTGATTTACAAGGTCCATGACACTCAGTACATGTTTGAGAGGCATGGCCAAAAGCTCATCGTTTTTGCGTTTTAGGGCCGTTTTCGTGAGATATTGCCCATTGTTTTTGGGTTCCGGTGATATTTACAAGGAATATGACAGTCTGTACATTTTAGAGAGGAATGACGTTTTTTTGTTGTTTTTGCGTTTATGGCAGTTTTCGTGAGGTATTGCCCACAGTTTTGGGGTTCTGAGCTGATTTACAAGGCCCATGACACTCAGTACATGTTTGAGAGGCGTGACGAAAAACTCGTCGTTTCTGTGTTTTATGGCTGTTTTCATGAGCTATTGCCCACAATTTTGGTGTTTCAGAGTGATTTACAAGATCCATGACACTAAGTACATGTTTGAGAGGCATGGCCAAAACCTTGTCGTTTTTGCGTTTTAGGGCCGTTTTCGTGGGCTATTGCCCATTATTTTGGGGTTCTGTGGAGATTTACAAAAAATATGACAGTCTGTATATTTTAGAGAGGAATGACAAAAAAATTGTCGTTTTTGCGTTTATGGCCGTTTTCGTTAACTATTGCCCACTGTTTTGGGGTTTCGGGGTGATCTACAAGGCCCATGACACTCAGTGCATGTTTGAGAGGCATGACCAAAAACTCATCGTTTTTGCGTTTTAGGGCTGTTTTCATGAGCTATCGCCCATTGTTTAGGGGTTATGTGGAGATTTACAAGAAATATGACAGTCTGTACATTTTACAGAGGAATGACAAAAAAACTCGTTGTTTTTGCGTTTATGGCTGTTTTCGTGAGCTATTGCCCATAGTTTTGGGGTTCTAGACTGATTTATAATGTCCATGACACTCAGTACATGTTTGAGAGGCATGACAAAAAAACTCATCGTTTTTGCGTTTTAGGGTTGTTTTTGTAAGCTATTGCCCACAGTTTTGGGGTGACGGGTTGATTTATAAGGAATATGACAGTCTGTACATTTTAGAGAGGAATGACAAAAAAAACATGTCATTTTTGCGTTTATGGCCGTTTTCGTGAGCTATTGCCCACAGTTTTGGGGTGCCGGGGTGATTTACAAGGCCCATGCCACTCAGTACATGTTTGAGAGGCGTGACCAAAAACTCGTCGTTTTTGCGTTTTAGGGCTGTTTTCATGAGCTATCGCCCATTGTTTAGGGGTTATGTGGAGATTTACAAGGAATATGACAGTCTGTACATTTTAGAGAGAATGACAAAAAAACTCATTGTTTTTGCGTTTATGGCCGTTTTTGTGAGCTATTGCCCATAGTTTTGGGGTTCTAGACTGATTTACAAGGTCCATGCACTCAGTACATGTTTGAGAGGCATGACAAAAAACTCGTCGTTTTTGCGTTTTAGGGTTGTTTTTGTGAGCTATTGCCCACTTGGGGGTGACGGGTTGATTTATAAGGAATATGACAGTCTGTACATTTTAGAGAGGAATGACAAAAAAACTTGTCATGTTTGCGTTTATGGCCGTTTTCGTGAGCTATTGCCCACAGTTTTGGGGTGCCGGGGTGATTTACAAGGCCCTTGCCACTCAGTACATATTTGAGAGGCGTGACCACAAACTCGTCGTTTTTGTGTTTTCGGGCCGTTTTCATAACCTATTGCCCATAGTTTTGGGGTTCCGGAGTGATTTACAAGGTCCATGACACTCAGTACATGTTTGAGAGGCATGGCCAAAAACTCATCATTTTTGCGTTTTAGGGCCGTTTTCATGAGCTATTACCCATTGATTTGGGGTTCCGTGGAGAATTACAAGAAATATGATAGTCTGTACATTTTAGAGAGGAATGACAATTTTTTTTGTCATTTTTGCGTTTATGGCCGTTTTTGTGAACTATTGCCCACTGTTTTGGGGTTTCAGGGTGATCTACAAGGCCCATGACACTCAGTGCATGTTTGAGAGGCATGACCAAAAACTTGTCGTTTTTGCGTTTTAGGGCTGTTTTCATGAGCTATCGCCCATTGTTTAGGGGTTATGTGGAGATTTACAAGGAATATGACAGTCTGTACATTTTAGAGAGGAATGACAAAAAACTCATTGTTTTTGCGTTTATGGCCGTTTTCGTGAGCTATTGCCCATAGTTTTGGGGTTCTAGACTGATTTACAAGGCCCATGCCACTCAGTACATGTTTGAGAGGCGTGACCAAAAACTCATCGTTTTTGCGTTTTAGGGCTGTTTTCATGAGCTATCGCCCATTGTTTAGGGGTTATGTGGAGATTTACAAGGAATATGATAGTCTGTACATTTTAGAGTGGAATGACAAAAAACTCAATGTTTTTGCGTTTATGGCCGTTTTCGTGAGCTATTGCCCATAGTTTTGGGGTTCTAGACTGATTTACAAGGTCCATGACACTCAGTACATGTTTGAGAGGCATGACAAAAAACTCATCGTTTTTGCATTTTAGGGTTGTTTTTGTGTTTTAGGGCCGTTTTCATAACCTATTGCCCACAGTTTTGGAGTTCCGGAGTGATTTACAACGTCCATGACACTCAGTACATGTTTGAGAGGCATGGCCAAAAACTCGTCATTTTTGCGTTTTAGGGCCGTTTTCATGAGCTATTACCCATTGATTTGGGGTTCCGTGGAGATTTACAAGGAATATGACAGTCTGTACATTTTAGAGATGAATGACGAAAAATTTTGTCGTTTTTGCGTTTATGGCCATTTTCGTGAGCTATTGCCCACAATTTTGGGGTTCCAGGGTGATCTACAACGCCCATGACACTCAGTACATGTTTGAGAGGCATGACCAAAAACTCGTCTTTTTGGCGTTTCAGGGCCATTTTCATGGGCTATTACCCATTGTTTTGGGGTTCCGAGGAGAATTACAAGGAATATGATAGTCTGTACATTTAGAGAGGAATGACAAAAAAAACTTATTGTTTTTATGTTTATGGCCCTTTTCGTGAGCTATTGTCCACAGTTTTGGGGTTTCGGGGTGATCTACAAGGCCCGTGACAGTCAGTACATGTTTGAGAGGCGTGACCAAAAACTCGTCATTTTTGCATTTTAGGGCCGTTTTCATGAGCTATTACCCACAGTTTTGGGGTTCCAGAGTGATTTACAAGGTCCATGACACTCAGTACATGTTTGAGAGGCATGGCCAAAAGCTCATCGTTTTTGCGTTTTAGGGCCGTTTTCGTGAGATATTGCCCATTGTTTTTGGGTTCCGGTGATATTTACAAGGAATATGACAGTCTGTACATTTTAGAGAGGAATGACGTTTTTTTGTTGTTTTTGCGTTTATGGTAGTTTTCGTGAGGTATTGCCCACAGTTTTGGGGTTCTGAGCTGATTTACAAGGCCCATGACACTCAGTACATGTTTGAGAGGCGTGACGAAAAACTCGTCGTTTCTGTGTTTTATGGCTGTTTTCATGAGCTATTGCCCACAATTTTGGTGTTTCAGAGTGATTTACAAGATCCATGACACTAAGTACATGTTTGAGAGGCATGGCCAAAACCTTGTCGTTTTTGCGTTTTAGGGCCGTTTTCGTGGGCTATTGCCCATTATTTTGGGGTTCTGTGGAGATTTACAAAAAATATGACAGTCTGTATATTTTAGAGAGGAATGACAAAAAAATTGTCGTTTTTGCGTTTATGGCCGTTTTCGTTAACTATTGCCCACTGTTTTGGGGTTTCGGGGTGATCTACAAGGCCCATGACACTCAGTGCATGTTTGAGAGGCATGACCAAAAACTCGTCGTTTTTGCGTTTTAGGGCTGTTTTCATGAGCTATCGCCCATTGTTTAGGGGTTATGTGGAGATTTACAAGAAATATGACAGTCTGTACATTTTACAGAGGAATGACAAAAAAACTCGTTGTTTTTGCGTTTATGGCTGTTTTCGTGAGCTATTGCCCATAGTTTTGGGGTTCTAGACTGATTTATAATGTCCATGACACTCAGTACATGTTTGAGAGGCATGACAAAAAAACTCATCGTTTTTGCGTTTTAGGGTTGTTTTTGTAAGCTATTGCCCACAGTTTTGGGGTGACGGGTTGATTTATAAGGAATATGACAGTCTGTACATTTTAGAGAGGAATGACAAAAAAAACATGTCATTTTTGCGTTTATGGCCGTTTTCGTGAGCTATTGCCCACAGTTTTGGGGTGCCGGGGTGATTTACAAGGCCCATGCCACTCAGTACATGTTTGAGAGGCGTGACCAAAAACTCGTCGTTTTTGCGTTTTAGGGCTGTTTTCATGAGCTATCGCCCATTGTTTAGGGGTTATGTGGAGATTTACAAGGAATATGACAGTCTGTACATTTTAGAGAGAATGACAAAAAAACTCATTGTTTTTGCGTTTATGGCCGTTTTTGTGAGCTATTGCCCATAGTTTTGGGGTTCTAGACTGATTTACAAGGTCCATGCACTCAGTACATGTTTGAGAGGCATGACAAAAAACTCGTCGTTTTTGCGTTTTAGGGTTGTTTTTGTGAGCTATTGCCCACTTGGGGGTGACGGGTTGATTTATAAGGAATATGACAGTCTGTACATTTTAGAGAGGAATGACAAAAAAACTTGTCATGTTTGCGTTTATGGCCGTTTTCGTGAGCTATTGCCCACAGTTTTGGGGTGCCGGGGGTGATTTACAAGGCCCTTGCCACTCAGTACATGTTTGAGAGGCGTGACCACAAACTCGTCGTTTTTGTGTTTTCGGGCCGTTTTCATAACCTATTGCCCATAGTTTTGGGGTTCCGGAGTGATTTACAAGGTCCATGACACTCAGTACATGTTTGAGAGGCATGGCCAAAAACTCATCATTTTTGCGTTTTAGGGCCGTTTTCATGAGCTATTACCCATTGATTTGGGGTTCCGTGGAGAATTACAAGAAATATGATAGTCTGTACATTTTAGAGAGGAATGACAATTTTTTTTGTCATTTTTGCGTTTATGGCCGTTTTTGTGAACTATTGCCCACTGTTTTGGGGTTTCGGGGTGATCTACAAGGCCCATGACACTTAGTGCATGTTTGAGAGGCATGACCAAAAACTTGTCGTTTTTGCGTTTTAGGGCTGTTTTCATGAGCTATCGCCCATTGTTTAGGGGTTATGTGGAGATTTACAAGGAATATGACAGTCTGTACATTTTAGAGAGGAATGACAAAAAACTCATTGTTTTTGCGTTTATGGCCGTTTTCGTGAGCTATTGCCCATAGTTTTGGGGTTCTAGACTGATTTACAAGGCCCATGCCACTCAGTACATGTTTGAGAGGCGTGACCAAAAACTCATCGTTTTTGCGTTTTAGGGCTGTTTTCATGAGCTATCGCCCATTGTTTAGGGGTTATGTGGAGATTTACAAGGAATATGATAGTCTGTACATTTTAGAGTGGAATGACAAAAAACTCAATGTTTTTGCGTTTATGGCCGTTTTCGTGAGCTATTGCCCATAGTTTTGGGGTTCTAGACTGATTTACAAGGTCCATGACACTCAGTACATGTTTGAGAGGCATGACAAAAAACTCATCGTTTTTGCGTTTTAGGGTTGTTTTTGTGTTTTAGGGCCGTTTTCATAACCTATTGCCCACAGTTTTGGGGTTCCGGAGTGATTTACAACGTCCATGACACTCAGTACATGTTTGAGAGGCATGGCCAAAAACTCGTCATTTTTGCGTTTTAGGGCCGTTTTCATGAGCTATTACCCATTGATTTGGGGTTCCGTGGAGAATTACAAGAAATATGATAGTCTGTACATTTTAGAGAGGAATGACAATTTTTTTTGTCATTTTTGCGTTTATGGCCGTTTTTGTGAACTATTGCCCACTGTTTTGGGGTTTCGGGGTGATCTACAAGGCCCATGACACTTAGTGCATGTTTGAGAGGCATGACCAAAAACTTGTCGTTTTTGCGTTTTAGGGCTGTTTTCATGAGCTATCGCCCATTGTTTAGGGGTTATGTGGAGATTTACAAGGAATATGACAGTCTGTACATTTTAGAGAGGAATGACAAAAAACTCATTGTTTTTGCGTTTATGGCCGTTTTCGTGAGCTATTGCCCATAGTTTTGGGGTTCTAGACTGATTTACAAGGCCCATGCCACTCAGTACATGTTTGAGAGGCGTGACCAAAAACTCATCGTTTTTGCGTTTTAGGGCTGTTTTCATGAGCTATCGCCCATTGTTTAGGGGTTATGTGGAGATTTACAAGGAATATGATAGTCTGTACATTTTAGAGTGGAATGACAAAAAACTCAATGTTTTTGCGTTTATGGCCGTTTTCGTGAGCTATTGCCCATAGTTTTGGGGTTCTAGACTGATTTACAAGGTCCATGACACTCAGTACATGTTTGAGAGGCATGACAAAAAACTCATCGTTTTTGCGTTTTAGGGTTGTTTTTGTGTTTTAGGGCCGTTTTCATAACCTATTGCCCACAGTTTTGGGGTTCCGGAGTGATTTACAACGTCCATGACACTCAGTACATGTTTGAGAGGCATGGCCAAAAACTCGTCATTTTTGCGTTTTAGGGCCGTTTTCATGAGCTATTACCCATTGATTTGGGGTTCCGTGGAGATTTACAAGGAATATGACAGTCTGTACATTTTCGAGAGGAATGACGAAAAAATTTGTCGTTTTTGCGTTTATGGCCATTTTCGTGAGCTATTGCCCACAATTTTGGGGTTCCAGGGTGATCTACAACGCCCATGACACTCAGTAGATGTTTGAGAGGCATGACCAAACACTCGTCTTTTTGGCGTTTCAGGGCCATTTTCATGGGCTATTACCCATTGTTTTGGGGTTCCGAGGAGAATTACAAGGAATATGATAGTCTGTACATTTAGAGAGGAATGACAAAAAAAAACTTATTGTTTTTATGTTTATGGCCCTTTTCGTGAGCTATTGTCCACAGTTTTGGGGTTTCGGGGTGATCTACAAGGCCCGTGACAGTCAATACATGTTTGAGAGGGGTGACCAAAAACTCGTCATTTTTGCATTTTAGGGCCGTTTTCATGAGCTATTGCCCACAGTTTTGGGGTTCCGGAGTGATTTACAAGGTCCATGACACTCAGTACATGTTTGAGAGGCATGGCCAAAAGCTCATCGTTTTTGCGTTTTAGGGCCGTTTTCGTGAGATATTGCCCATTGTTTTTGGGTTCCGGTGATATTTACAAGGAATATGACAGTCTGTACATTTTAGAGAGGAATGACGTTTTTTTTGTTGTTTTTGCGTTTATGGCAGTTTTCGTGAGGTATTGCCCACAGTTTTGGGGTTCTGAGCTGATTTACAAGGCCCATGACACTCAGTACATGTTTGAGAGGCGTGACGAAAAACTCGTCGTTTCTGTGTTTTATGGCTGTTTTCATGAGCTATTGCCCACAATTTTGGTGTTTCAGAGTGATTTACAAGATCCATGACACTAAGTACATGTTTGAGAGGCATGGCCAAAACCTTGTCGTTTTTGCGTTTTAGGGCCGTTTTCATGGGCTATTGCCCATTATTTTGGGGTTCTGTGGAGATTTACAAAAAATATGACAGTCTGTATATTTTAGAGAGGAATGACAAAAAAAATTGTCGTTTTTGCGTTTATGGCCGTTTTCGTTAACTATTGCCCACTGTTTTGGGGTTTCGGGGTGATCTACAAGGCCCATGACACTCAGTGCATGTTTGAGAGGCGTGACCAAAAACTCGTCGTTTTTGCGTTTTAGGCCTGTTTTCATGAGCTATCGCCCATTGTTTAGGGGTTATGTGGAGATTTACAAGAAATAGGACAGTCTGTACATTTTAGAGAGGAATGACAAAAAAACTCGTTGTTTTTGCATTTATGGCTGTTTTCGAGAGCTATTGCCCATAGTTTTGGGGTTCTAGACTGATTTACAAGGTCCGTGACACTCAGTACATGTTTGACAGGCATGACAAAAAACTCATCGTTTTTGCGTTTTAGGGTTGTTTTTGTAAGCTATTGCCCACAGTTTTGGGGTGACGGGTTGATTTATAAGGAATATGACAGTCTATACATTTTAGAGAGGAATGAGAAAAAACATGTCATTTTTGCGTTTATGGCCGTTTTCGTGAATTATTGCCCACGGTTTTGGGGTGCCGGGGTGATCTACAAGGCCCATGCCACTCAGTATATGTTTGAGAGGCGTGACCAAAAACTCATCGTTTTTGTGTTTTAGGGACGTTTTCATAACCTATTGCCCACAGTTTTGGTGTCCCGGAGTGATTTACAAGGTCCATGACACTCAGTACATGTTTGAGAGGCATGGCCAAAAACTCGTTATTTTTGCGTTTTAGGGCCGTTTTCATGAGCTATTACCCATTGATTTGGGGTTCCGTGGAGAATTACAAGAAATATGATAGTCTGTACATTTTAGAGAGGAATGACAAAAAATTTGTCATTTTTGCGTTTATGGCCGTTTTCGTGAACTATTGCCCACTATTTTGGGGTTTCGGGGTGATCTACAAGGCCCATGACACTCAGTGCATGTTTGAGAGGCATGACCAAAAACTTGTCGTTTTTGCGTTTTAGGGCTGTTTTCATGAGCTATCGCCCATTGTTTAGGGGTTATGTGGAGATTTACAAGGAATATGACAGTCTGTACATTTTAGAGAGGAATGACAAAAAAACTCGTTGTTTTTGCATTTATGGTTGTTTTCGTGAGCTATTGCCCATAGTTTTGGGGTTCTAGACTGATTTACAAGGTCCATGACACTCAGTACATGTTTGAAAGGCATGACAAAAAACTCATCGTTTTTGCGTTTTAGGGTTGTTTTTGTAAGCTATTGCCCACAGTTTTGGGGTGACGGGTTGATTTATAAGGAATATGACAGTCTATACATTTTAGAGAGGAATGACAAAAAAACATGTCATTTTTGCGTTTATGGCCGTTTTCGTGAATTATTGCCCACAGTTTTGGGGTGTCGGGGTGATTTACAAGGCCCATGCCACTCAGTACATGTTTGAGAGGCGTGACCAAAAACTCATCGTTTTTGTGTTTTAGGGCCGTTTTCATAACCTATTGCCCACAGTTTTGGTGTTCCGGAGTGATTTACAAGGTCCATGACACTCAGTACATGTTTGAGAGGCATGGCCAAAAACTCGTTATTTTTGCGTTTTAGGGCCGTTTTCATGAGCTATTACCCATTGATTTGGGGTTCCGTGGAGAATTACAAGAAATATGATAGTCTGTACATTTTAGAGAGGAATGACAAAAAATTGTCATTTTTGCGTTTATGGCCGTTTTCGTGAACTATTGCCCACTGTTTTGGGGTTTCGGGGTGATCTACAAGGCCCATGACACTCAGTGCATGTTTGAGAGGCATGACCAAAAACTTGTCGTTTTTGCGTTTTAGGGCTGTTTTCATGAGCTATCGCCCATTGTTTAGGGGTTATGTGGAGATTTACAAGGAATATGACAGTCTGTACATTTTAGAGAGGAATGACAAAAAAACTCGTTGTTTTTGCGTTTATGGCTGTTTTCGTGAGCTATTGCCCATAGTTTTGGGGTTCTAGACTGATTTACAAGGTCCATGACACTCAGTACATGTTTGAGAGGCATGACAAAAAACTCATTGTTTTTGCGTTATAGGGTTGTTTTTGTAAGCTATTGCCCACAGTTTTGGGGTGACGGGTTGATTTATAAGGAATATGACAGTCTGTACATTTTAGAGCGGAATGACAAAAACACATGACATTTTTGCGTTTATGGCAGTTTTCATGAGGTATTGCCCACAGGTTTGGGGTTCTGAGCTGATTTACAAGGCCAATGACACTCAGTACATGTTTGAGAGGCGTGACGAAAAACTCGTCGTTTCTGTGTTTTATGGCTGTTTTCATGAGCTATTGCCCACAGTTTTGGGGTTTCGGAGTGATTTACAAGGTCCATGACACACAGTACATGTTTGAGAGGCATGGCCAAAAACTCATTATTTTTGCGTTTTAGGGCCGTTTTCATGAGCTATTACCCATTGATTTGGGGTTCCGTGGAGATTTACAAGAAATATGACAGTTTGTACATTTTATAGAGGAATGACAAAAAAAATTGTCATTTTTGCGTTTATGGCCATTTTCGTGAACTATTGCCCACTGTTTTGGGGTTTCGGGGTGATCTACAAGGCCCATGACACTCAGTGCATGTTTGAGAGGCATGACCAAAAACTCGTCGTTTTTGCGTTTTAGGGCTGTTTTCATGAGCTATCGCCCATTGTTTAGGGGTTATGTGGAGATTTACAAGGAATATGACAGTCTGTACATTTTAGAGAGGAATGACAAAAAACTCATTGTTTTTGCGTTTATGGCCGTTTTCGTGAGCTATTGCCCATAGTTTTGGGGTTCTAGACTGATTTACAAGGTCCATGACACTCAGTACATGTTTGAGAGGCATGACAAAAAACTCATCGTTTTTGCGTTTTAGGGTTGTTTCTGTGTTTTAGGGCCGTTTTCATAACCTATTGCCCACAGTTTTGGGGTTCCGGAGTGATTTACAACGTCCATGACACTCAGTACATGTTTGAGAGGCATGGCCAAAAACTCGTCATTTTTGCGTTTTAGGGCCGTTTTCATGAGCTATGACCCATTGATTTGGGGTTCCGTGGAGATTTACAAGGAATATGACAGTCTGTACATTTTAGAGAGGAATGACGAAAAAATTTGTCGTTTTTGCGTTTATGGCCATTTTCGTGAGCTATTGCCCACAATTTTGGGGTTCCAGGGTGATCTACAACGCCCATGACACTCAGTACATGTTTGAGAGGCATGACCAAAAACTCATCTTTTTGGCGTTTCAGGGCCATTTTCATGGGCTATTACCCATTGTTTTGGGGTTCCGAGGAGAATTACAAGGAATATGATAGTCTGTACGTTTAGAGAGGAATGACAAAAAAAACTTATTGTTTTTATGTTTATGGCCGTTTTCGTGAGCTATTGTCCACAGTTTTGGGGTTTCGGGGTGATCTACAAGGCCCGTGACAGTCAGTACATGTTTGAGAGGCGTGACCAAAAACTCGTCATTTTTGCATTTTAGGGCCGTTTTCATGAGCTATTGCCCACAGTTTTGGGGTTCCGGAGTGATTTACAAGGTCCATGACACTCAGTACATGTTTGAGAGGCATGGCCAAAAGCTCATCGTTTTTGCGTTTTAGGGCCATTTTCGTGAGATATTGCCCATTGTTTTTGGGTTCCGGTGATATTTACAAGGAATATGACAGTCTGTACATTTTAGAGAGGAATGACGTTTTTTTGTTGTTTTTGCGTTTATGGCAGTTTTCGTGAGGTATTGCCCACAGTTTTGGGGTTCTGAGCTGATTTACAAGGCCAATGACACTCAGTACATGTTTGAGAGGCGTGACGAAAAACTCGTCGTTTCTGTGTTTTATGGCTGTTTTCATGAGCTATTGCCCACAATTTTGGTGTTTCAGAGTGATTTACAAGATCCATGACACTAAGTACATGTTTGAGAGGCATGGCCAAAACCTTGTCGTTTTTGCGTTTTAGGGCCGTTTTCGTGGGCTATTGCCCATTATTTTGCGGTTCTGTGGAGATTTACAAAAAATATGACAGTCTGTATATTTTAGAGAGGAATGACAAAAAAAATTGTCGTTTTTGCGTTTATGGCCGTTTTCGTTAACTATTGCCCACTGTTTTGGGGTTTCGGGGTGATCTACAAGGCCCATGACACTCAGTGCATGTTTGAGAGGCATGACCAAAAACTCGTCGTTTTTGCGTTTTAGGCCTGTTTTCATGAGCTATCGCCCATTGTTTAGGGGTTATGTGGAGATTTACAAGAAATAGGACAGTCTGTACATTTCAGAGAGGAATGACAAAAAAACTCGTTGTTTTTGCATTTATGGCTGTTTTCGAGAGCTATTGCCCATAGTTTTGGGGTTCTAGACTGATTTACAAGGTCCGTGACACTCAGTACATGTTTGACAGGCATGACAAAAAACTCATAGTTTTTGCGTTTTAGGGTTGTTTTTGTAAGCTATTGCCCACAGTTTTGGGGTGACGGGTTGATTTATAAGGAATATGACAGTCTATACATTTTAGAGAGGAATGACAAAAAAACATGTCATTTTTGCGTTTATGGCCGTTTTCGTGAATTATTGCCCACAGTTTTGGGGTGCCGGGGTGATTTACAAGGCCCATGCCACTCAGTACATGTTTGAGAGGCGTGACCAAAAACTCATCGTTTTTGTGTTTTAGGGCCGTTTTCATAACCTATTGCCCACAGTTTTGGTGTTCCGGAGTGATTTACAAGGTCCATGACACTCAGTACATGTTTGAGAGGCATGGCCAAAAACTCGTTATTTTTGCGTTTTAGGGCCGTTTTCATGAGCTATTACCCATTCATTTGGGGTTCCGTGGAGAATTACAAGAAATATGATAGTCTGTACATTTTAGAGAGGAATGACAAAAAATTTGTCATTTTTGCGTTTATGGCCGTTTTCGTGAACTATTGCCCACTATTTTGGGGTTTCGGGGTGATCTACAAGGCCCATGACACTCAGTGCATGTTTGAGAGGCATGACCAAAAACTTGTCGTTTTTGCGTTTTAGGGCTGTTTTCATGAGCTATCGCCCATTGTTTAGGGGTTATGTGGAGATTTACAAGGAATATGACAGTCTGTACATTTTAGAGAGGAATGACAAAAAAACTCGTTGTTTTTGCGTTTATGGTTGTTTTCGTGAGCTATTGCCCATAGTTTTGGGGTTCTAGACTGATTTACAAGGTCCATGACACTCAGTACATGTTTGAAAGGCATGACAAAAAACTCATCGTTTTTGCGTTTTAGGGTTGTTTTTGTAAGCTATTGCCCACAGTTTTGGGGTGACGGGTTGATTTATAAGGAATATGACAGTCTATACATTTTAGAGAGGAATGACAAAAAAACATGTCATTTTTGCGTTTATGGCCGTTTTCGTGAATTATTGCCCACAGTTTTGGGGTGCCGGGGTGATTTACAAGGCCCATGCCACTCAGTACATGTTTGAGAGGCGTGACCAAAAACTCATCGTTTTTGTGTTTTAGGGCCGTTTTCATAACCTATTGCCCACAGTTTTGGTGTTCCGGAGTGATTTACAAGGTCCATGACACTCAGTACATGTTTGAGAGGCATAGCCAAAAACTCGTTATTTTTGCGTTTTAGGGCCGTTTTCATGAGCTATTACCCATTGATTTGGGGTTCCGTGGAGAATTACAAGAAATATGATAGTCTGTACATTTTAGAGAGGAATGACAAAAAATTGTCATTTTTGCGTTTATGGCCGTTTTCGTGAACTATTGCCCACTGTTTTGGGGTTTCGGGGTGATCTACAAGGCCCATGACACTCAGTGCATGTTTGAGAGTCATGACCAAAAACTTGTCGTTTTTGCGTTTTAGGGCTGTTTTCATGAGCTATCGCCCATTGTTTAGGGGTTATGTGGAGATTTACAAGGAATATGACAGTCTGTACATTTTAGAGAGGAATGACAAAAAAACTCGTTGTTTTTGCGTTTATGGCTGTTTTCGTGAGCTATTGCCCATAGTTTTGGGGTTCTAGACTGATTTACAAGGTCCATGACACTCAGTACATGTTTGAGAGGCATGACAAAAAACTCATCGTTTTTGCGTTTTAGGGTTGTTTTTGTAAGCTATTGCCCACAGTTTTGGGGTGACGGGTTGATTTATAAGGAATATGACAGTCTGTACATTTTAGAGCGGAATGACAAAAAAACATGACATTTTTGCGTTTATGGCAGTTTTCATGAGGTATTGCCCACAGGTTTGGGGTTCCGAGCTGATTTACAAGGCCAATGACACTCAGTACATGTTTGAGAGGCGTGACGAAAAACTCGTCGTTTCTGTGTTTTATGGCTGTTTTCATGAGCTATTGCCCACAGTTTTGGGGTTTCGGAGTGATTTACAAGGTCCATGACACACAGTACATGTTTGAGAGGCATGGCCAAAAACTCATTATTTTTGCGTTTTAGGGCCGTTTTCATGAGCTATTACCCATTGATTTGGGGTTCCGTGGAGATTTACAAGAAATATGACAGTTTGTACATTTTAGAGAGGAATGACAAAAAAAATTGTCATTTTTGCGTTTATGGCCATTTTCGTGAACTATTGCCCACTGTTTTGGGGTTTCGGGGTGATCTACAAGGCCCATGACACTCAGTGCATGTTTGAGAGGCATGACCAAAAACTCGTCGTTTTTGCGTTTTGGGGCTGTTTTCATGAGCTATCGCCCATTGTTTAGGGGTTATGTGGAGATTTACAAGGAATATGATAGTCTGTACATTTTAGAGAGGAATGACAAAAAACTCATTGTTTTTGCGTTTATGGCCGTTTTCGTGAGCTATTGCCCATAGTTTTGGGGTTCTAGACTGATTTACAAGGCCCATGCCACTCAGTACATGTTTGAGAGGCGTGACCAAAAACTCATCGTTTTTGCGTTTTAGGGCTGTTTTCATGAGCTATCGCCCATTGTTTAGGGGTTATGTGGAGATTTACAAGGAATATGATAGTCTGTACATTTTAGAGTGGAATGACAAAAAACTCATTGGTTTTGCGTTTATGGCCGTTTTCGTGAGCTATTGCCCATAGTTTTGGGGTTCTAGACTGATTTACAAGGTCCATGACACTCAGTACATGTTTGAGAGGCATGACAAAAAACTCATCGTTTTTGCGTTTTAGGGTTGTTTTTGTGTTTTAGGGCCGTTTTCATAACCTATTGCCCACAGTTTTGGGGTTCCGGAGTGATTTACAACGTCCATGACACTTAGTACATGTTTGAGAGGCATGGCCAAAAACTCGTCATTTTTGCGTTTTAGGGCCGTTTTCATGAGCTATTACCCATTGATTTGGGGTTCCGTGGAGATTTACAAGGAATATGACAGTCTGTACATTTTAGAGATGAATGACGAAAAAATTTGTCGTTTTTGCGTTTATGGCCATTTTCGTGAGCTATTGCCCACAATTTTGGGGTTCCAGGGTGATCTACAACGCCCATGACACTCAGTACATGTTTGAGAGGCATAACCAAAAACTCGTCTTTTTGGCGTTTCAGGGCCATTTTCATGGGCTATTACCCATTGTTTTGGGGTTCCGAGGAGAATTACAAGGAATATGATAGTCTGTACATTTAGAGAGGAATGACAAAAAAAAACTTATTGTTTTTATGTTTATGGCCCTTTTCGTGAGCTATTGTCCACAGTTTTGGGGTTTCGGGGTGATCTACAAGGCCCGTGACAGTCAGTACATGTTTGAGAGGCGTGACCAAAAACTCGTCATTTTTGCATTTTAGGGCCGTTTTCATGAGCTATTGCCCACAGTTTTGGGGTTCCGGAGTGATTTACAAGGTCCATGACACTCAGTACATGTTTGAGAGGCATGGCCAAAAGCTCATCGTTTTTGCGTTTTAGGGCCGTTTTCGTGAGATATTGCCCATTGTTTTTGGGTTCCGGTGATATTTACAAGGAATATGACAGTCTGTACATTTTAGAGAGGAATGACGTTTTTTTGTTGTTTTTGCGTTTATGGCAGTTTTCGTGAGGTATTGCCCACAGTTTTGGGGTTCTGAGCTGATTTACAAGGCCCATGACACTCAGTACATGTTTGAGAGGCGTGACGAAAAACTCATCGTTTCTGTGTTTTATTGGTGTTTTCATGAGCTATTGCCCACAATTTTGGTATTTCAGAGTGATTTACAAGATCCATGACACTAAGTACATGTTTGAAAGGCATGGCCAAAACCTTGTCGTTTTTGCGTTTTAGGGCCGTTTTCGTGGGCTATTGCCCATTATTTTGGGGTTCTGTGGAGATTTACAAAAAATATGACAGTCTGTATATTTTAGAGAGGAATGACAAATTTTTTTGTTGTTTTTGCGTTTATGGCCGTTTTCGTTAACTATTGCCCACTGTTTTGGGGTTTCGGGGTGATCTACAAGGCCCATGACACTCAGTGCATGTTTGAGAGGCATGACCAAAAACTCGTCGTTTTTGCGTTTTAGGGCTGTTTTCATGAGCTATCGCCCATTGTTTAGGGGTTATCTGGAGATTTACAAGAAATATGACGGTCTGTACATTTTAGAGAGGAATGACAAAAAAACTCGTTGTTTTTGCATTTATGGCTATTTTCGAGAGCTATTGCCCATAGTTTTGGGGTTCTAGACTGATTTACAAGGTCCGTGACACTCAGTACATGTTTGAGAGGCATGACAAAAAACTCATCGTTTTTGCGTTTTAGGGTTGTTTTTGTAAGCTATTGCCCACAGTTTTGGGGTGACGGGTTGATTTATAAGGAATATGACAGTCTATACATTTTAGAGAGGAATGACAAAAAAACATGTCATTTTTGCGTTTATGGCCGTTTTCGTGAATTATTGCCCACAGTTTTGGGGTGCCGGGGTGATTTACAAGGCCCATGCCACTCAGTACATGTTTGAGAGGCGTGACCAAAAACTCATCGTTTTTGTGTTTTAGGGCCGTTTTCATAACCTATTGCCCACAGTTTTGGTGTTCCGGAGTGATTTACAAGGTCCATGACACTCAGTACATGTTTGAGAGGCGTGGCCAAAAAGTCGTTATTTTTGCGTTTTAGGGCCGATTTCATGAGCTATTACCCATTGATTTGGGGTTCCGTGGAGAATTACAAGAAATATGATAGTCTGTACATTTTAGAGAGGAATGACAAAAAAATTGTCATTTTAGCGTTTATGGCCGTTTTCGTGAACTATTGCCCACTATTTTGGGGTTTCGGGGTGATCTACAAGGCCCATGACACTCAGTGCATGTTTGAGAGGCATGACCAAAAACTTGTCGTTTTTGCGTTTTAGGGCTGTTTTCATGAGCTATCGCCCATTGTTTAGGGGTTATGTGGAGATTTACAAGGAATATGACAGTCTGTACATTTTAGAGAGGAATGACAAAAAAACTCGTTGTTTTTGCGTTTATGGCTGTTTTCGTGAGCTATTGCCCATAGTTTTGGGGTTCTAGACTGATTTACAAGGTCCATGACACTCAGTACATGTTTGAGAGGCATGACAAAAAACTCATCGTTTTTGCGTTTTAGGGTTGTTTTTGTAAGCTATTGCCCACAGTTTTGGGGTGACGGGTTGATTTATAAGGAATATGACAGTCTGTACATTTTAGAGCGGAATGACAAAAAAACATGTCATTTTTGCGTTTATGGCAGTTTTCATGAGGTATTGCCCACAGGTTTGGGGTTCTGAGCTGATTTACAAGGCCAATGACACTCAGTACATGTTTGAGAGGCGTGACGAAAAACTCGTCGTTTCTGTGTTTTATGGCTGTTTTCATGAGCTATTGCCCACAGTTTTGGGGTTTCGGAGTGATTTACAAGGTCCATGACACACAGTACATGTTTGAGAGGCATGGCCAAAAACTCATTATTTTTGCGTTTTAGGGCCGTTTTCATGAGCTATTACCCATTGATTTGGGGTTCCGTGGAGATTTACAAGAAATATGACAGTTTGTACATTTTAGAGAGGAATGACAAAAAATTTTGTCATTTTTGCGTTTATGGCCGTTTTCGTGAACTATTGCCCACTGTTTTGGGGTTTCGGGGTGATCTACAAGGCCCATGACACTCAGTGCATGTTTGAGAGGCATGACCAAAAACTCGTCGTTTTTGCGTTTTAGGGCTGTTTTCATGAGCTATCGCCCATTGTTTAGGGGTTATGTGGAGATTTACAAGGAATATGACAGTCTGTACATTTTAGAGAGGAATGACAAAAAACTCATTGTTTTTGCGTTTATGGCCGTTTTCGTGAGCTATTGCCCATAGTTTTGGGGTTCTAGACTGATTTACAAGGCCCATGCCACTCAGTACATGTTTGAGAGGCGTGACCAAAAACTCATCGTTTTTGCGTTTTAGGGCTGTTTTCATGAGCTATCGCCCATTGTTTAGGGGTTATGTGGAGATTTACAAGGAATATGATAGTCTGTACATTTTAGAGTGGAATGACAAAAAACTCATTGTTTTTGCGTTTATGGCCGTTTTCGTGAGCTATTGCCCATAGTTTTGGGGTTCTAGACTGATTTACAAGGTCCATGACACTCAGTACATGTTTGAGAGGCATGACAAAAAACTCATCGTTTTTGCGTTTTAGGGTTGTTTTTGTGTTTTAGGGCCGTTTTCATAACCTATTGCCCACAGTTTTGGGGTTCCGGAGTGATTTACAACGTCCATGACACTCAGTACATGTTTGAGAGGCATGGCCAAAAACTCGTCATTTTTGCGTTTTAGGGCCATTTTCATGAGCTATTACCCATTGATTTGGGGTTCCGTGGAGATTTACAAGGAATATGACAGTCTGTACATTTTGGAGATGAATGACGAAAAAATTTGTCGTTTTTGCGTTTATGGCCATTTTGGTGAGCTATTGCCCACAATTTTGGGGTTCCAGGGTGATCTACAACGCCCATGACACTCAGTACATGTTTGAGAGGCATGACCAAAAACTCGTCTTTTTGGCGTTTCAGGGCCATTTTCATGGGCTATTACCCATTGTTTTGGGGTTCCGAGGAGAATTACAAGGAATATGATAGTCTGTACATTTAGAGAGGACTGACAAAAAAAAACTTATTGTTTTTATGTTTATGGCCCTTTTCGTGAGCTATTGTCCACAGTTTTGGGGTTTCGGGGTGATCTACAAGGCCCGTGACAGTCAGTACATGTTTGAGAGGCGTGACCAAAAACTCGTCATTTTTGCATTTTAGGGCCGTTTTCATGAGCTATTGCCCACAGTTTTGGGGTTCCGGAGTGATTTACAAGGTCCATGACACTCAGTACATGTTTGAGAGGCATGGCCAAAAGCTCATCGTTTTTGCGTTTTAGGGCCGTTTTCGTGAGATATTGCCCATTGTTTTTGGGTTCCGGTGATATTTACAAGGAATATGACAGTCTGTACATTTTAGAGAGGAATGACGTTTTTTTTGTTGTTTTTGCGTTTATGGCAGTTTTCGTGAGGTATTGCCCACAGTTTTGGGGTTCTGAGCTGATTTACAAGGCCCATGACACTCAGTACATGTTTGAGAGGCGTGACGAAAAACTCGTCGTTTCTGTGTTTTATGGCTGTTTTCATGAGCTATTGCCCACAATTTTGGTGTTTCAGAGTGATTTACAAGATCCATGACACTAAGTACATGTTTGAGAGGCATGGCCAAAACCTTGTCGTTTTTGCGTTTTAGGGCCGTTTTCGTGGGCTATTGCCCATTATTTTGGGGTTCTGTGGAGATTTACAAAAAATATGACAGTCTATATATTTTAGAGAGGAATGACAAAAAAAATTGTCGTTTTTGCGTTTATGGCCGTTTTCGTTAACTATTGCCCACTGTTTTGGGGTTTCGGGGTGATCTACAAGGCCCATGACACTCAGTGCATGTTTGAGAGGCATGACCAAAAACTCGTCGTTTTTGCGTTTTAGGGCTGTTTTCATGAGCTATCGCCCATTGTTTAGGGGTTATGTGGAGATTTACAAGAAATATGACAGTCTGTACATTTTAGAGAGGAATGACAAAAAAATTCGTTGTTTTTGCATTTATGGCTGTTTTCGAGAGCTATTGCCCATAGTTTTGGGGTTCTAGACTGATTTACAAGGTCCGTGACACTCAGTACATGTTTGAGAGGCATGACAAAAAACTCATCGTTTTTGCGTTTTAGGGTTGTTTTTGTAAGCTATTGCCCACAGTTTTGGGGTGACGGGTTGATTTATAAGGAATATGACAGTCTGTACATTTTAGAGCGGAATGACAAAAAAACATGTCATTTTTGCGTTTATGGCAGTTTTCATGAGGTATTGCCCACAGGTTTGGGTTTCTGTGTTTTATGGCTGTTTTCATGAGCTATTGCCTACAGTTTTGGGGTTTCGGAGTGATTTACAAGGTCCATGACACACAGTACATGTTTGAGAGGCATGGCCAAAAACTCATTATTTTTGCGTTTTAGGGCCGTTTTCATGAGCTATTACCCATTGATTTGGGGTTCCGTGGAGATTTACAAGAAATATGACAGTTTGTACATTTTAGAGAGGAATGACAAAAAAACATGTCATTTTTGCGTTTATGGCCGTTTTCGTGAATTATTGCCCACAGTTTTGGGGTGCCGGGGTGATTTACAAGGCCCATGCCACTCAGTACATGTTTGAGAGGCGTGACCAAAAACTCATCGTTTTTGTGTTTTAGGGCCGTTTTCATAACCTATTGCCCACAGTTTTGGTGTTCCGGAGTGATTTACAAGGTCCATGACACTCAGTACATGTTTGAGAGGCGTGGCCAAAAACTCGTTATTTTTGCGTTTTAGGGCCGATTTCATGAGCTATTACCCATTGATTTGGGGTTCCGTGGAGAATTACAAGAAATATGATAGTCTGTACATTTTAGAGAGGAATGACAAAAAAATTGTCATTTTAGCGTTTATGGCCGTTTTTGTGAACTATTGCCCACTATTTTGGGGTTTCGGGGTGATCTACAAGGCCCATGACACTCAGTGCATGTTTGAGAGGCATGACCAAAAACTTGTCGTTTTTGCGTTTTAGGGCTGTTTTCATGAGCTATCGCCCATTGTTTAGGGGTTATGTGGAGATTTACAAGGAATATGACAGTCTGTACATTTTAGAGAGGAATGACAAAAAAACTCGTTGTTTTTGCGTTTATGGCTGTTTTCGTGAGCTATTGCCCATAGTTTTGGGGTTCTAGACTGATTTACAAGGTCCATGACACTCAGTACATGTTTGAGAGGCATGACAAAAAACTCATCGTTTTTGCGTTTTAGGGTTGTTTTTGTAAGCTATTGCCCACAGTTTTGGGGTGACGGGTTGATTTATAAGGAATATGACAGTCTGTACATTTTAGAGCGGAATGACAAAAAAACATGTCATTTTTGCGTTTATGGCAGTTTTCATGAGGTATTGCCCACAGGTTTGGGGTTCTGAGCTGATTTACAAGGCCAATGACACTCAGTACATGTTTGAGAGGCGTGACGAAAAACTCGTCGTTTCTGTGTTTTATGGCTGTTTTCATGAGCTATTGCCCACAGTTTTGGGGTTTCGGAGTGATTTACAAGGTCCATGACACACAGTACATGTTTGAGAGGCATGGCCAAAAACTCATTATTTTTGCGTTTTAGGGCCGTTTTCATGAGCTATTACCCATTGATTTGGGGTTCCGTGGAGATTTACAAGAAATATGACAGTTTGTACATTTTAGAGAGGAATGACAAAAATTTTTGTCATTTTTGCGTTTATGGCCGTTTTCGTGAACTATTGCCCACTGTTTTGGGGTTTCGGGGTGATCTACAAGGCCCATGACACTCAGTGCATGTTTGAGAGGCATGACCAAAAACTCGTCGTTTTTGCGTTTTAGGGCTGTTTTCATGAGCTATCGCCCATTGTTTAGGGGTTATGTGGAGATTTACAAGGAATATGACAGTCTGTACATTTTAGAGAGGAATGACAAAAAACTCATTGTTTTTGCGTTTATGGCCGTTTTCGTGAGCTATTGCCCATAGTTTTGGGGTTCTAGACTGATTTACAAGGCCCATGCCACTCAGTACATGTTTGAGAGGCGTGACCAAAAACTCATCGTTTTTGCGTTTTAGGGCTGTTTTCATGAGCTATCGCCCATTGTTTAGGGGTTATGTGGAGATTTACAAGGAATATGATAGTCTGTACATTTTAGAGTGGAATGACAAAAAACTCATTGTTTTTGCGTTTATGGCCGTTTTCGTGAGCTATTGCCCATAGTTTTGGGGTTCTAGACTGATTTACAAGGTCCATGACACTCAGTACATGTTTGAGAGGCATGACAAAAAACTCATCGTTTTTGCGTTTTAGGGTTGTTTTTGTGTTTTAGGGCCGTTTTCATAACATATTGCCCACAGTTTTGGGGTTCCGGAGTGATTTACAACGTCCATGACACTCAGTACATGTTTGAGAGGCATGGCCAAAAACTCGTCATTTTTGCGTTTTAGGGCCATTTTCATGAGCTATTACCCATTGATTTGGGGTTCCGTGGAGATTTACAAGGAATATGACAGTCTGTACATTTTGGAGATGAATGACGAAAAAATTTGTCGTTTTTGCGTTTATGGCCATTTTGGTGAGCTATTGCCCACAATTTTGGGGTTCCAGGGTGATCTACAACGCCCATGACACTCAGTACATGTTTGAGAGGCATGACCAAAAACTCGTCTTTTTGGCGTTTCAGGGCCATTTTCATGGGCTATTACCCATTGTTTTGGGGTTCCGAGGAGAATTACAAGGAATATGATAGTCTGTACATTTAGAGAGGACTGACAAAAAAAAACTTATTGTTTTTATGTTTATGGCCCTTTTCGTGAGCTATTGTCCACAGTTTTGGGGTTTCGGGGTGATCTACAAGGCCCGTGACAGTCAGTACATGTTTGAGAGGCGTGACCAAAAACTCGTCATTTTTGCATTTTAGGGCCGTTTTCATGAGCTATTGCCCACAGTTTTGGGGTTCCGGAGTGATTTACAAGGTCCATGACACTCAGTACATGTTTGAGAGGCATGGCCAAAAGCTCATCGTTTTTGCGTTTTAGGGCCGTTTTCGTGAGATATTGCCCATTGTTTTTGGGTTCCGGTGATATTTACAAGGAATATGACAGTCTGTACATTTTAGAGAGGAATGACGTTTTTTTGTTGTTTTTGCGTTTATGGCAGTTTTCGTGAGGTATTGCCCACAGTTTTGGGGTTCTGAGCTGATTTACAAGGCCCATGACACTCAGTACATGTTTGAGAGGCGTGACGAAAAACTCGTCGTTTCTGTGTTTTATGGCTGTTTTCATGAGCTATTGCCCACAATTTTGGTGTTTCAGAGTGATTTACAAGATCCATGACACTAAGTACATGTTTGAGAGGCATGGCCAAAACCTTGTCGTTTTTGCGTTTTAGGGCCGTTTTCGTGGGCTATTGCCCATTATTTTGGGGTTCTGTGGAGATTTACAAAAAATATGACAGTCTATATATTTTAGAGAGGAATGACAAAAAAAATTGTCGTTTTTGCGTTTATGGCCGTTTTCGTTAACTATTGCCCACTGTTTTGGGGTTTCGGGGTGATCTACAAGGCCCATGACACTCAGTGCATGTTTGAGAGGCATGACCAAAAACTCGTCGTTTTTGCGTTTTAGGGCTGTTTTCATGAGCTATCGCCCATTGTTTAGGGGTTATGTGGAGATTTACAAGAAATATGACAGTCTGTACATTTTAGAGAGGAATGACAAAAAAATTCGTTGTTTTTGCATTTATGGCTGTTTTCGAGAGCTATTGCCCATAGTTTTGGGGTTCTAGACTGATTTACAAGGTCCGTGACACTCAGTACATGTTTGAGAGGCATGACAAAAAACTCATCGTTTTTGCGTTTTAGGGTTGTTTTTGTAAGCTATTGCCCACAGTTTTGGGGTGACGGGTTGATTTATAAGGAATATGACAGTCTGTACATTTTAGAGCGGAATGACAAAAAACATGTCATTTTTGCGTTTATGGCAGTTTTCATGAGGTATTGCCCACAGGTTTGGGTTTCTGTGTTTTATGGCTGTTTTCATGAGCTATTGCCTACAGTTTTGGGGTTTCGGAGTGATTTACAAGGTCCATGACACACAGTACATGTTTGAGAGGCATGGCCAAAAACTCATTATTTTTGCGTTTTAGGGCCGTTTTCATGAGCTATTACCCATTGATTTGGGGTTCCGTGGAGATTTACAAGAAATATGACAGTTTGTACATTTTAGAGAGGAATGACAAAAAAAATTGTCATTTTTGCGTTTATGGCCGTTTTCGTGAACTATTGCCCACTGTTTTGGGGTTTCGGGGTGATCTACAAGGCCCATGACACTCAGTGCATGTTTGAGAGGCATGACCAAAAACTCGTCGTTTTTGCGTTTTAGGGCTGTTTTCATGAGCTATCGCCCATTGTTTAGGGGTTATGTGGAGATTTATAAGGAATATGACAGTCTGTACATTTTAGAGAGGAATGAAAAAAAACTCGTTGTTTTTGTGTTTATGGCTGTTTTTGTGAGCTATTGCCCATAGTTTTGGGGTTCTAGACTGATTTACAAGGTCCATGACACTCAGTACATGTTTGAGAGGCATGACAAAAAACTCGTCATTTTTGCATTTTAGGGTTGTTTTTGTGAGCTATCGCCCACAGTTTTGGGGTGACAGGTTGATTTATAAGGAATATGACAGTCTGTACATTTTAGAGAGGAATGACAAAAAAACATGTCATTTTTGCGTTTATGGCCATTTTCGTGAGCTATTGCCCACAGTTTTGGGGTGCCGGGGTGATTTACAAGGCCCATGCCACTCAGTAAATGTTCGAGAGGCGTGACCAAAAACTCGTCGTTTTTGCGTTTTAGGGCTGTTTTCATAAGCTATCGCCCATTGTTTAGGGGTTATGTGGAGATTTACAAGGAATATGACAGTCTGTACATTTTAGAGAGGAATGACAAAAAAACTCGTTGTTTTTGCGTTTATGGCTGTTTTCGTGAGCTATTGCCCATAGTTTGGGGTTCTAGACTGATTTACAAGGTCCATGACACTTAGTACATGTTTGAGAGGCATGACAAAAAACTCGTCGTTTTAGGGTTGTTTTTGTAAGCTATTGCCCACAGTTTTGGGGTGACGGGTTGATTTATAAGGAATATGACAGTCTGTACATTTTAGAGCGGAATGACAAAAAAACATGTCATTTTTGCGTTTATGGCAGTTTTCATGAGGTATTGCCCACAGGTTTGGGTTTCTGTGTTTTATGGCTGTTTTCATGAGCTATTGCCTACAGTTTTGGGGTTTCGGAGTGATTTACAAGGTCCATGACACACAGTACATGTTTGAGAGGCATGGCCAAAAACTCATTATTTTTGCGTTTTAGGGCCGTTTTCATGAGCTATTACCCATTGATTTGGGGTTCCGTGGAGATTTACAAGAAATATGACAGTTTGTACATTTTAGAGAGGAATGACAAAAAAATTTGTCATTTTTGCGTTTATGGCCGTTTTCGTGAACTATTGCCCACTATTTTGGGGTTTCGGGGTGATCTACAAGGCCCACGACACTCAGTGCATGTTTGAGAGGCATGACCAAAAACTCGTCGTTTTTGCGTTTTAGGGCTGTTTTCATGAGCTATCGCCCATTGTTTAGGGGTTATGTGGAGATTTATAAGGAATATGACAGTCTGTACATTTTAGAGAGGAATGAAAAAAAACTCGTTGTTTTTGCGTTTATGGCTGTTTTTGTGAGCTATTGCCCATAGTTTTGGGGTTCTAGACTGATTTACAAGGTCCATGACACTCAGTACATGTTTGAGAGGCATGACAAAAAACTCGTCATTTTTGCATTTTAGGGTTGTTTTTGTGAGCTATCGCCCACAGTTTTGGGGGTGACAGGTTGATTTATAAGGAATATGACAGTCTGTACATTTTAGAGAGGAATGACAAAAAAACATGTCATTTTTGCGTTTATGGCCATTTTCGTGAGCTATTGCCCACAGTTTTGGGGTGCCGGGGTGATTTACAAGGCCCATGCCACTCAGTAAATGTTCGAGAGGCGTGACCAAAAACTCGTCGTTTTTGCGTTTTAGGGCTGTTTTCATAAGCTATCGCCCATTGTTTAGGGGTTATGTGGAGATTTACAAGGAATATGACAGTCTGTACATTTTAGAGAGGAATGACAAAAAAACTCGTTGTTTTTGCGTTTATGGCTGTTTTCGTGAGCTATTGCCCATAGTTTGGGGTTCTAGACTGATTTACAAGGTCCATGACACTTAGTACATGTTTGAGAGGCATGACAAAAAACTCGTCGTTTTAGGGTTGTTTTTGTAAGCTATTGCCCACAGTTTTGGGGTGACTGGTTGATTTATAAGGAATATGACAGTCTGTACATTTAGAGAGGAATGACAAAAAAACTTGTCATGTTTGTCTTTATGGCCGTTTTCGTGAGCTATTGCCCACAGTTTGGGGGTGCCGGGGTGATTTACAAGGCCCATGCCACTAAGTACATGTTTGAGAGGCGTGACCAAAAACTCGTCGTTTCTGTGTTTTATGGCTATTTTCATGAGCTATTGCCCACAGTTTTGGGGTTTCAGAGTGATTTACAAGGTCCATGACACTCAGTACATGTTTGAGAGGCATGGCCAAAAACTCGTTATTTTTGTGTTTTAGGGCCGTTTTAATGAGCTATTACCCATTGATTTGGGGTTCCGTGGAGATTTACAAGAAATATGACAGTCTGTACATTTTTGAGAGGAATGTAATTTTTTTTGTCATTTTTGCGTTTATGGCCGTTTTCGTGAACTATTGCCCACCGTTTTGGGGTTTCGGGGTGATCTACAAGGCCCATGACATTCAGTGCATGTTTGAGAGGCATGACCAAAAACTTGTCGTTTTTGCGTTTTAGGGCTGTTTTCAAGAGCTATCGCCCATTGTTTAGGGGTTATGTGGAGATTTACAAGGAATATGACAGTCTGTACATTTTAGAGAGGAATGACAAAAAAACTCGTTGTTTTTGCGTTTATGGCTGTTTTCGTGAGCTACTGCCCATAGTTTTGGGGTTCTAGACTGATTTACAAGGTCCATGACACTCAGTACATGTTTGAGAGGCATGACAAAAAACTCATCATTTTTGCGTTTTAGGGTTGTTTTTGTGAGCTATTGCCCACAGTTTTGGGGTGACTGGTTGATTTATAAGGAATATGACAGTCTGTACATTTTAGAGAGGAATGACAAAAAAACATGTTATTTTTGCGTTTATGGCCGTTTTCGTGAGCTATTGCCCATAGTTTTGGGGTGCCGGGGTGATTTACAAGGCCCATGCCACTCAGTACATGTTTGAGAGGCGTGACCAAAAACTCATCGTTTTTGCATTTTAGGGCTGTTTTCATGAGCTATCGCCCATTGTTTAGGGGTTATGTGGAGATTTACAAGGAATATGACTGTCTGTACATTTTAGAGAGAAATGATAAAAAAAACTTGTTGTTTTTACGTTTATGGCCCTTTTCGTGATCTATTGCCCACAGTTTTGGGGTTTCGGGGTGATCTACAAGGCCCATGACAGTCAGTCCATGTTTGATAGACGTGACAAAAACTCGTTGTTTTTGCATTTTAGGGCTGTTTTCATGAGCTATTGCCCACAGTTTTGGGGTTCCGGAGTGATTTACAAGGTCCATGCCACTCAGTACATGTTTGAGAGGCATGGCCAAAAACTTGTCATTTTTGTGTTTTAGGGCCGTTTTTGTGAGCTATTGCCCATTGTTTTTGGGTTCCGGTGATATTTACAAGGAATATGACAGTCTGTACATTTTAGAGAGGAATGCCGATTTTTTTTATTGTTTTTGCATTTATGGCAGCTTTCGTGAGCTATTGCCCACAGTTTTGGTGTTCTGAGCAGATTTACAAGGCCCATGACACTCAGTACATGTTTGAGAGGCATGACAACTCGTCGTTTTTGTGTTTTAGGGTTGTTTTTGTGAGCTATTGCCCACAGTTTTGGGGTTCCGGAGTGATTTACAAGATCCATGACACTAAGTACATGTTTGAGAGGCATGGCCAAAAACTCGGCATTTTTGCGTTTTAGGGCCGTTTTCATGAGCTATTGCCCATTGTTTTGGGGTTCCTTAGATTTACAAGAAATATGACATTCTGTACATTTTAGAGAGGAATAACGAAAAAATTGTTGTTTTTGCATTTATGGCCGTTTTCGTGAACTATTGCCCATAGTTTTGGGGTTCTGGGGTGATCTATAAGGCCCATGACACTCAGTACATGTTTGAGCGGCATGACCAAAAACTCGTCGTTTTTGCGTTTTAGGGCTGTTTTCATGAGCTATCGCCCATTGTTTAGGGGTTATGTGGAGATTTACAAGGAATATGACAGTCTGTACATTTTAGAGAGGAATGACAAAAAAACTCGTTGTTTTTGCGTTTATGGCCGTTTTCGTGAGCTATTGCCAATAGTTTTGGGGTTCTAGTCAGATTTAATAGGTCCATGACACTCAATACATGTTTGAGAGGCATGACAAAAACTCATCGTTTTTGTGTTTTAGGGCCGTTTTCATAACCTATTGCCCACAGTTTTGGGGTTCCGGAGTGATTTACAAGGTCCATGACAATAAGTACATGGTTGAGAGGCATGGCCAAAAACTCGCCATTTTTATGTTTTAGGGCCGTTTTCTTGAGCTATTACCCATTGTTTTGGGGTTCCATGGAGATTTACAAGGAATATGACAGTCTATACATTTTAGAGAGGAATGACGAAAAAAATTGTCGTTTTTGTGTTTATGGCCGTTTTTGTGAGCTATTGCCCACCATTTTGGGGTTCCAGGGTGATTTACAACGCCCATGACACTCAGTACATGTTTGAGAGGCATGACTAAAAACTCGTCGTTTTGGCGTTTAAGGGCCATTTTCATGAGCTATTGCCCATTGTTTTGGGGTTCCGTGGAGCTATTGCCCATGACACTCAGTACTTGTTGTTTTTGCGTTTATGGCCCTTTTCGTGATCTATTGCCCACAGTTTTGGGGTTTCGGGGTGATCTACAAGGCCCATGACAGTCAGTGCATGTTTGAGAGACGTGACCAAAAACTCGTCGTTTTTGCATTTTAGGGCCGTTTTCATGAGCTATTGCCCACAATTTTGGGGTTCCGGAGTGATTTACAAGGTCCATGACACTCAGTACATGTTTGAGAGGCATGGCCAAAAACTTGTCGTTTTTGCGTTTTAGGGCCGTTTTTGTGAGCTATTGCCCATTGTTTTTGGGTTCTGGTGATATTTACAAGGAATATGACAGTCTGTACATTTTAGAGAGGAATGCCGATTTTTTTTATTGTTTTTGCGTTTATGGTAGCTTTCGTGAGCTATTGCCCATAGTTTTGGTGTTGTGAGCAGATTTACAAGGCCCATGACACTTAGTACATGTTTGAGAGGCATGACAAAAAACTCATCGTTTTTGCATTTTAGGGTTGTTTTTGTGAACTATTGCCCACAGTTTTGGGGTTCCGAAGTGATTTACAAGATCCATGACACTAAGTACATGTTTGAGAGGCATGGCCAAAAACTCGTCATTTTTGCGTTTTAGGGCCGTTTTCATGGCCTATTGCCCATTGTTTTGGGGTTCCTTAGATTTACAAGAAATATGACATTCTGTACATTTTAGATAGGAATAACGAAAAAATTGTCGTTTTTGCATTTATGGCTGTTTTCATGAACTATTGCCCACAGTTTTGGGGTTCCGGGGTGATCTATAAGGCCCATGACACTCAGTACATGTTTGAGAGGCATGACCAAAAACTCGTCGTTTTTGCGTTTTAGGGCTGTTTTCATGAGTTATCGCCCATTGTTTAGCGGTTATGTGGAGATTTACAAGGAATATGACATTCTGTACATTTTAGAGAGGAATGACAAAAAAACTCGTTTTTTGCGTTTATGGCCGTTTTTGTGAGCTATTGCCCATAGTTTTGGGGTTCTGGACTGATGTACAAGGTCCATGACACTCAGTACATGTTTGAGAGGCCTGACAAAAAACTCGTCGTTTTTGCGTTTTAGGGTTGTTTTTGTGAGTTATTGCCCACAGTTTTGGGGTGACGGGTTGATTTACAAGGAATATGATAGTCTGTACATTTTAGAGAGGAATGACAAAAAAAAACTTGTCATTTTTGCGTTTATGGCCATTTTCGTGAGCTATTGCCCACGGTTTTGGGGTGTCGGGGTGATTTACAAGGCTCATGGCACTCAGTACATGTTTGAGAGGCGTGACCAAATACTCGCCGTTTTTGTGTTTTAGGGCCGTTTTCGTGAGATATTGCCCATTGTTTTTGGGTTCCGGTGATATTTACAAGGAATATGACAGTCTGTACATTTTAGAGAGGAATGACGTTTTTTTGTTGTTTTTGCGTTTATGGCAGTTTTCGTGAGGTATTGCCCACAGTTTTGGGGTTCTGAGCTGATTTACAAGGCCCATGTCACTCAGTACATGTTTGAGAGGCGTGACGAAAAACTCATCGTTTCTGTGTTTTATTGGTGTTTTCATGAGCTATTGCCCACAATTTTGGTGTTTCAGAGTGATTTACAAGATCCATGGCACTCAGTACATGTTTGAGAGGCGTGACCAAATACTCGCCGTTTTTGTGTTTTAGGGCCGTTTTCATAACCTGTTGCCCACAGTTTTGGGGTTCCGGAGTGATTTACAAGGTCTATGACACTCAGTGCATGTTTGAGAGGCATGGCCAAAAACTCGTCATTTTTGCGTTTTAGGGCCGTTTTTATGAGCTATTACCCATTGTTTTGGGGTTCCATGCAGATTTACAAGGAATGTGACAGTCTGTACATTTTAGAGAGGAATGACAACAAAACTTGTTGTTTTTGCGTTTATGGCCCTTTTGGTGAGCTATTGCCCACAGTTTTGGGGTTTCGGGGTGATCTACAAGGCCCATGAAAGTCAGTACATGTTTGAGAGGTGTGACCAAAAACTCGTCGTTTTTGTGTTTTAGGGCCGTTTTCATGAGCTATTGCCCATAGTTTTGGGGTTCCGGAGTGATTTACAAGGTCCATGACACTCAGTAATGTTTGAGAGGTATGGCCAAAAACTCATCGTTTTTGCGTTTTAGGACCGTTTTCGTGAGCTATTGCACATTGTTTTTGGGTTTCGGTAATATTTACAAGGAATATGACAGTGTGTACATTTTAGAGAGGAATGACAAAAAAACTCTTTGTTTTTGCGTTTATGGCCGTTTTTGTGAGCTATTGCCCATAGGTTTGGAGTTCTCGACTGATTTACAAGGCCCATGACACTCAGTACAAATTTTAGAGGCATGACAAAAAAAACTCGTCGTTTTTGCGTTTTAGGGTTGTTTTTGTGAGCTATTGCCCACAGTTTTGGGGTTCTGGAGTGATTTACAAGATCCATGACACTAAGTACATGTTTGAGAGGCATGGCCAAAAACTCATTGTTTTTGCGTTTCAGGGCCGTTTTCGTGGGCTATTGCCCATTGTTTAGGGGTTCCATGGAGATTTACAAGAAATATGACAGTCTGTACATTTTAGAGAGGAATGACAAAAAACTTGTCGTTTTTGCATTTATGGCCGTTTTCGTGAACTATTGCCCACAGTTTTGGTGTTCCGGGGTGATCTACAAGGCCCATGACACTCAGTACATGTTTGAGAGGCATGACCAAAAACTCGTCGTTTTTGCGTTTTAGGGTTGTTTTTGTGAGCTATTGCCCACAGTTTTGGGGTGATGGTTTGATTTACAAGGAATATGACAGTCTGTATATTTTAGAGATGAATGACAAAAAAACTTGTCATTTTTGCGTTTATGGCCGTTTTCATGAGCTATTGCTCACAATTTTGGGGTGCCGAGGTGATTTAAAAGGCCCATGCCACTCAGTATATGTTTGAGAGGCGTGACCAAAAACTCGTCGTTTTTGTGTTTTACGGCAGTTTTCATAACCTATTGCCCACAGATTTGGGGTTCCAGAGTGATTTACAAGGTCCATGACACTTAGTACATGTTTGAGAGGCATGGCCAAAAACTTGTCATTTTTGTGTTTTAGGGCCGTTTTCTTGAGCTATTGCCCATTGTTTTGGGGTTATGTGGAGATTTACAAGGAATGTGACAGTCTGTACAATTTAGAGAGGAATGACAAAAAAAACTTCTTGTTTTCGTGTTTATGGCAGTTTTCGTGAGCTATTGCCCATAGTTTTGGGGTTCTGGACTGATTTACAAGGTCCATGACACTCAGTACATGTTTGAGAGGCATGATACGTCTCAAACGTATCTATAATTTTTAATGCTCCATGCTTGTTCTGACACCATTTGCTTAGTGTTTTGTTACACTTTGTGGCGTTTTTATGCATTTTCCGGAACTAACCTATTAACAAGATGCCACAGTGCCAGTTCCCTATTTTCTGCTGTTTTTGTGTTTTAGAAAAGTTACACAGAAATATTCTCGGAATTGGACGAAACAAAAGCCGAACGTCCCAATATTTAACGAAGCTTCCAGAAGACCGAAGAGGAGACGGAGACGAGCCAGAGGCTGGTCTCACCACCAGGGGCGCGGCCCAGCCCTGGTCGCGCCGCCCTTGTAGATCGTTTTTGTGTTTTAGGGCCGTTTTCATAACCTATTGCCCACAGTTTTGGTGTTCCGGAGTGATTTACAAGGTCCATGACACTCAGTACATGTTTGAGAGGCATGGCCAAAAACTCGTTATTTTTACATTTTAGGGCCGTTTTCATGAGCTATTACCCATTGATTTGGGGTTCCGTGGAGAATTACAAGAAATATGATAGTCTGTACATTTTAGAGAGGAATGACAAAAAATTGTCATTTTTGCGTTTATGGCCGTTTTCGTGAACTATTGCCCACTGTTTTGGGGTTTCGGGGTGATCTACAAGGCCCATGACACTCAGTGCATGTTTGAGAGGCATGACCAAAAACTTGTCGTTTTTGCGTTTTAGGGCTGTTTTCATGAGCTATCGCCCATTGTTTAGGGGTTATGTGGAGATTTACAAGGAATATGACAGTCTGTACATTTTAGAGAGGAATGACAAAAAAACTCGTTGTTTTTGCGTTTATGGCTGTTTTCGTGAGCTATTGCCCATAGTTTTGGGGTTCTAGACTGATTTACAAGGTCCATGACACTCAGTACATGTTTGAGAGGCATGACAAAAAACTCATCGTTTTTGCGTTTTAGGGTTGTTTTTGTAAGCTATTGCCCACAGTTTTGGGGTGACGGGTTGATTTATAAGGAATATGACAGTCTGTACATTTTAGAGCGGAATGACAAAAAAACATGTCATTTTTGCGTTTATGACAGTTTTCATGAGGTATTGCCCACAGGTTTGGGGTTCTGAGCTGATTTACAAGGCCAATGACACTCAGTACATGTTTGAGAGGCGTGACCAAAAACTCATCGTTTTTGTGTTTTAGGGCCGTTTTCATAACCTATTGCCCACAGTTTTGGTGTTCCGGAGTGATTTACAAGGTCCATGACACTCAGTACATGTTTGAGAGGCATGGCCAAAAACTCGTTATTTTTGCGTTTTAGGGCCGTTTTCATGAGCTATTACCCATTGATTTGGGTTTCCGTGGAGAATTACAAGAAATATGATAGTCTGTACATTTTAGAGAGGAATGACAAAAAAATTGTCATTTTTGCGTTTATGGCCGTTTTCGTGAACTATTGCCCACTGTTTTGGGGTTTCGGGGTGATCTACAAGGCCCATGACACTCAGTGCATGTTTGAGAGGCATGACCAAAAACTCGTCGTTTTTGCGTTTTAGGGCTGTTTTCATGAGCTATCGCCCATTGTTTAGGGGTTATGTGGAGATTTACAAGGAATATGATAGTCTGTACATTTTAGAGAGGAATGACAAAAAACTCATTGTTTTTTCGTTTATGGCCGTTTTCGTGAGCTATTGCCCATAGTTTTGGGGTTCTAGACTGATTTACAAGGCCCATGCCACTCAGTACATGTTTGAGAGGCGTGACCAAAAACTCATCGTTTTTGCGTTTTAGGGCTGTTTTCATGAGCTATCGCCCATTGTTTAGGGGTTATGTGGAGATTTACAAGGAATATGATAGTCTGTACATTTTAGAGTGGAATGACAAAAAACTCATTGTTTTTGCGTTTATGGCCATTTTCGTGAGCTATTGCCCATAGTTTTGGGGTTCTAGACTGATTTACAAGGTCCATGACACTCAGTACATGTTTGAGAGGCATGACAAAAAACTCATCGTTTTTGCGTTTTAGGGTTGTTTTTGTGTTTTAGGGCCGTTTTCATAACCTATTGCCCACAGTTTTGGGGTTCCGGAGTGATTTACAACGTCCATGACACTCAGTACATGTTTGAGAGGCATGGCCAAAAACTCGTCATTTTTGCGTTTTAGGGCCGTTTTCATGAGCTATTACCCATTGATTTGGGGTTCCGTGGAGATTTACAAGGAATATGACAGTCTGTACATTTTAGAGATGAATGACGAAAAAATTTGTCGTTTTTGCGTTTATGGCCATTTTCGTGAGCTATTGCCCACAATTTTGGGGTTCCAGGGTGATCTACAACGCCCATGACACTCAGTACATGTTTGAGAGGCATGACCAAAAACTCGTCTTTTTGGCGTTTCAGGGCCATTTTCATGGGCTATTACCCATTGTTTTGGGGTTCCGAGGAGAATTACAAGGAATATGATAGTCTGTACATTTAGAGAGGAATGACAAAAAAAACTTCGGGGTGATCTATTGTCCTTTTCGTGAGCTATTGTCCACAGTTTTGGGGTTTCGGGGTGATCTACAAGGCCCGTGACAGTCAGTACATGTTTGAGAGGCGTGACCAAAAACTCGTCATTTTTGCATTTTAGGGCCGTTTTCATGAGCTATTGCCCACAGTTTTGGGGTTCCGGAGTGATTTACAAGGTCCATGACACTCAGTACATGTTTGAGAGGCATGGCCAAAAGCTCATCGTTTTTGCGTTTTAGGGCCGTTTTCGTGAGATATTGCCCATTGTTTTTGGGTTCCGGTGATATTTACAAGGAATATGACAGTCTGTACATTTTAGAGAGGAATGACGTTTTTTTGTTGTTTTTGCGTTTATGGCAGTTTTCGTGAGGTATTGCCCACAGTTTTGGGGTTCTGAGCTGATTTACAAGGCCCATGACACTCAGTACATGTTTGAGAGGCGTGACGAAAAACTCATCGTTTCTGTGTTTTATTGGTGTTTTCATGAGCTATTGCCCACAATTTTGGTGTTTCAGAGTGATTTACAAGATCCATGACACTAAGTACATGTTTGAGAGGCATGGCCAAAACCTTGTCGTTTTTGCGTTTTAGGGCCGTTTTCGTGGGCTATTGCCCATTATTTTGGGGTTCTGTGGAGATTTACAAAAAATATGACAGTCTGTATATTTTAGAGAGGAATGACAAAAAAAATTGTTGTTTTTGCGTTTATGGCCGTTTTCGTTAACTATTGCCCACTGTTTTGGGGTTTCGGGGTGATCTACAAGGCCCATGACACTCAGTGCATGTTTGAGAGGCATGACCAAAAACTCGTCGTTTTTGCGTTTTAGGGCTGTTTTCATGAGCTATCGCCCATTGTTTAGGGGTTATGTGGAGATTTACAAGAAATATGACAGTCTGTACATTTTAGAGAGGAATGACAAAAAAACTCGTTGTTTTTGCATTTATGGCTATTTTCGAGAGCTATTGCCCATAGTTTTGGGGTTCTAGACTAATTTACAAGGTCCGTGACACTCAGTACATGTTTGAGAGGCATGACAAAAAACTCATCGTTTTTGCGTTTTAGGGTTGTTTTTGTAAGCTATTGCCCACAGTTTTGGGGTGACGGGTTGATTTATAAGGAATATGACAGTCTATACATTTTAGAGAGGAATGACAAAAAAACATGTCATTTTTGCGTTTATGGCCGTTTTCGTGAATTATTGCCCACAGTTTTGGGGTGCCGGGTTGATTTACAAGGCCCATGCCACTCAGTACATGTTTGAGAGGCGTGACCAAAAACTCATCGTTTTTGTGTTTTAGGGCCGTTTTCATAACCTATTGCCCACAGTTTTGGTGTTCCGGAGTGATTTACAAGGTCCATGACACTCAGTACATGTTTGAGAGGCATGGCCAAAAACTCGTTATTTTTGCGTTTTAGGGCCGATTTCATGAGCTATTACCCATTGATTTGGGGTTCCGTGGAGAATTACAAGAAATATGATAGTCTGTACATTTTAGAGAGGAATGACAAAAAATTTGTCATTTTTGCGTTTATGGCCGTTTTCGTGAACTATTGCCCACTATTTTGGGGTTTCGGGGTGATCTACAAGGCCCATGACACTCAGTGCATGTTTGAGAGGCATGACCAAAAACTTGTCGTTTTTGCGTTTTAGGGCTATTTTCATGAGCTATCGCCCATTGTTTAGGGGTTATGTGGAGATTTACAAGAAATATGACAGTCTGTACATTTTAGAGAGGAATGACAAAAAAAACTCGTTGTTTTTGCGTTTATGGCTGTTTTCGTGAGCTATTGCCCATAGTTTTGGGGTTCTAGACTGATTTACAAGGTCCATGACACTCAGTACATGTTTGAAAGGCATGACAAAAAACTCATCGTTTTTGCGTTTTAGGGTTGTTTTTGTAAGCTATTGCCCACAGTTTTGGGGTGACGGGTTGATTTATAAGGAATATGACAGTCTATACATTTTAGAGAGGAATGACAAAAAAACATGTCATTTTTGCGTTTATGGCCGTTTTCGTGAATTATTGCCCACAGTTTTGGGGTGCCGGGGTGATTTACAAGGCCCATGCCACTCAGTACATGTTTGAGAGGCGTGACCAAAAACTCATCGTTTTTGTGTTTTAGGGCCGTTTTCATAACCTATTGCCCACAGTTTTGGTGTTCCAGAGTGATTTACAAGGTCCATGACACTCAGTACATGTTTGAGAGGCATGGCCAAAAACTCGTTATTTTTGCGTTTTAGGGCCGTTTTCATGAGCTATTACCCATTGATTTGGGTTTCCGTGGAGAATTACGAGAAATATGATAGTCTGTACATTTTAGAGAGGAATGACAAAAAAATTGTCATTTTTGCGTTTATGGCCGTTTTCGTGAACTATTGCCCACTGTTTTGGGGTTTCGGGGTGATCTACAAGGCCCATGACACTCAGTGCATGTTTGAGAGGCATGACCAAAAACTCGTCGTTTTTGCGTTTTAGGGCTGTTTTCATGAGCTATCGCCCATTGTTTAGGGGTTATGTGGAGATTTACAAGGAATATGATAGTCTGTACATTTTAGAGAGGAATGACAAAAAACTCATTGTTTTTTCGTTTATGGCCGTTTTCGTGAGCTATTGCCCATAGTTTTGGGGTTCTAGACTGATTTACAAGGCCCATGCCACTCAGTACATGTTTGAGAGGCGTGACCAAAAACTCATCGTTTTTGCGTTTTAGGGCTGTTTTCATGAGCTATCGCCCATTGTTTAGGGGTTATGTGGAGATTTACAAGGAATATGATAGTCTGTACATTTTAGAGTGGAATGACAAAAAACTCATTGTTTTTGCGTTTATGGCCGTTTTCGTGAGCTATTGCCCATAGTTTTGGGGTTCTAGACTGATTTACAAGGTCCATGACACTCAGTACATGTTTGAGAGGCATGACAAAAAACTCATCGTTTTTGCGTTTTAGGGTTGTTTTTGTGTTTTAGGGCCGTTTTCATAACCTATTGCCCACAGTTTTGGGGTTCCGGAGTGATTTACAACGTCCATGACACTCAGTACATGTTTGAGAGGCATGGCCAAAAACTCGTCATTTTTGCGTTTTAGGGCCATTTTCATGAGCTATTACCCATTGATTTGGGGTTCCGTGGAGATTTACAAGGAATATGACAGTCTGTACATTTTAGAGATGAATGACGAAAAAATTTGTCGTTTTTGCGTTTATGGCCATTTTCGTGAGCTATTGCCCACAATTTTGGGGTTCCAGGGTGATCTACAACGCCCATGACACTCAGTACATGTTTGAGAGGCATGACCAAAAACTCGTCTTTTTGGCGTTTCAGGGCCATTTTCATGGGCTATTACCCATTGTTTTGGGGTTCCGAGGAGAATTACAAGGAATATGATAGTCTGTACATTTAGAGAGGAATGACAAAAAAAACTTCGGGGTGATTTATTGTCCTTTTCGTGAGCTATTGTCCACAGTTTTGGGGTTTCGGGGTGATCTACAAGGCCCGTGACAGTCAGTACATGTTTGAGAGGCGTGACCAAAAACTCGTCATTTTTGCATTTTAGGGCCGTTTTCATGAGCTATTGCCCACAGTTTTGGGGTTCCGGAGTGATTTACAAGGTCCATGACACTCAGTACATGTTTGAGAGGCATGGCCAAAAGCTCATCGTTTTTGCGTTTTAGGGCCGTTTTCGTGAGATATTGCCCATTGTTTTTGGGTTCCGGTGATATTTACAAGGAATATGACAGTCTGTACATTTTAGAGAGGAATGACGTTTTTTTGTTGTTTTTGCGTTTATGGCAGTTTTCGTGAGGTATTGCCCACAGTTTTGGGGTTCTGAGCTGATTTACAAGGCCCATGACACTCAGTACATGTTTGAGAGGCGTGACGAAAAACTCATCGTTTCTGTGTTTTATTGGTGTTTTCATGAGCTATTGCCCACAATTTTGGTGTTTCAGAGTGATTTACAAGATCCATGACACTAAGTACATGTTTGAGAGGCATGGCCAAAACCTTGTCGTTTTTGCGTTTTAGGGCCGTTTTCGTGGGCTATTGCCCATTATTTTGGGGTTCTGTGGAGATTTACAAAAAATATGACAGTCTGTATATTTTAGAGAGGAATGACAAAAAAAATTGTTGTTTTTGCGTTTATGGCCGTTTTCGTTAACTATTGCCCACTGTTTTGGGGTTTCGGGGTGATCTACAAGGCCCATGACACTCAGTGCATGTTTGAGAGGCATGACCAAAAACTCGTCGTTTTTGCGTTTTAGGGCTGTTTTCATGAGCTATCGCCCATTGTTTAGGGGTTATGTGGAGATTTACAAGAAATATGACAGTCTGTACATTTTAGAGAGGAATGACAAAAAAAACTCGTTGTTTTTGCATTTATGGCTATTTTCGAGAGCTATTGCCCATAGTTTTGGGGTTCTAGACTGATTTACAAGGTTCGTGACACTCAGTACATGTTTGAGAGGCATGACAAAAAACTCATCGTTTTTGCGTTTTAGGGTTGTTTTTGTAAGCTATTGCCCACAGTTTTGGGGTGACGGGTTGATTTATAAGGAATATGACAGTCTATACATTTTAGAGAGGAATGACAAAAAAACATGTCATTTTTGCGTTTATGGCCGTTTTCGTGAATTATTGCCCACAGTTTTGGGGTGCCGGGGTGATTTACAAGGCCCATGCCACTCAGTACATGTTTGAGAGGCGTGACCAAAAACTCATCGTTTTTGTGTTTTAGGGCCGTTTTCATAACCTATTGCCCACAGTTTTGGTGTTCCGGAGTGATTTACAAGGTCCATGACACTCAGTACATGTTTGAGAGGCATGGCCAAAAACTCGTTATTTTTGCGTTTTAGGGCCGATTTCATGAGCTATTACCCATTGATTTGGGGTTCCGTGGAGAATTACAAGAAATATGATAGTCTGTACATTTTAGAGAGGAATGACAAAAAATTTGTCATTTTTGCGTTTATGGCCGTTTTCGTGAACTATTGCCCACTATTTTGGGGTTTCGGGGTGATCTACAAGGCCCATGACACTCAGTGCATGTTTGAGAGGCATGACCAAAAACTTGTCGTTTTTGCGTTTTAGGGCTATTTTCATGAGCTATCGCCCATTGTTTAGGGGTTATGTGGAGATTTACAAGGAATATGACAGTCTGTACATTTTAGAGAGGAATGACAAAAAAAACTCGTTGTTTTTGCGTTTATGGCTGTTTTCGTGAGCTATTGCCCATAGTTTTGGGGTTCTAGACTGATTTACAAGGTCCATGACACTCAGTACATGTTTGAAAGGCATGACAAAAAACTCATCGTTTTTGCGTTTTAGGGTTGTTTTTGTAAGCTATTGCCCACAGTTTTGGGGTGACGGGTTGATTTATAAGGAATATGACAGTCTATACATTTTAGAGAGGAATGACAAAAAAACATGTCATTTTTGCGTTTATGGCCGTTTTCGTGAATTATTGCCCACAGTTTTGGGGTGCCGGGGTGATTTACAAGGCCCATGCCACTCAGTACATGTTTGAGAGGCGTGACCAAAAACTCATCGTTTTTGTGTTTTAGGGCCGTTTTCATAACCTATTGCCCACAGTTTTGGTGTTCCGGAGTGATTTACAAGGTCCATGACACTCAGTACATGTTTGAGAGGCATGGCCAAAAACTCGTTATTTTTGCGTTTTAGGGCCGTTTTCATGAGCTATTACCCATTGATTTGGGTTTCCGTGGAGAATTACAAGAAATATGATAGTCTGTACATTTTAGAGAGGAATGACAAAAAAATTGTCATTTTTGCGTTTATGGCCGTTTTCGTGAACTATTGCCCACTGTTTTGGGGTTTCGGGGTGATCTACAAGGCCCATGACACTCAGTGCATGTTTGAGAGGCATGACCAAAAACTCGTCGTTTTTGCGTTTTAGGGCTGTTTTCATGAGCTATCGCCCATTGTTTAGGGGTTATGTGGAGATTTACAAGGAATATGATAGTCTGTACATTTTAGAGAGGAATGACAAAAAACTCATTGTTTTTTCGTTTATGGCCGTTTTCGTGAGCTATTGCCCATAGTTTTGGGGTTCTAGACTGATTTACAAGGCCCATGCCACTCAGTACATGTTTGAGAGGCGTGACCAAAAACTCATCGTTTTTGCGTTTTAGGGCTGTTTTCATGAGCTATCGCCCATTGTTTAGGGGTTATGTGGAGATTTACAAGGAATATGATAGTCTGTACATTTTAGAGTGGAATGACAAAAAACTCATTGTTTTTGCGTTTATGGCTGTTTTCGTGAGCTATTGCCCATAGTTTTGGGGTTCTAGACTGATTTACAAGGTCCATGACACTCAGTACATGTTTGAGAGGCATGACAAAAAACTCATCGTTTTTGCGTTTTAGGGTTGTTTTTGTGTTTTAGGGCCGTTTTCATAACCTATTGCCCACAGTTTTGGGGTTCCGGAGTGATTTACAACGTCCATGACACTCAGTACATGTTTGAGAGGCATGGCCAAAAACTCGTCATTTTTGCGTTTTAGGGCCGTTTTCATGAGCTATTACCATTGATTTGGGGTTCCGTGGAGATTTACAAGGAATATGACAGTCTGTACATTTTAGAGATGAATGACGAAAAATTTTGTCGTTTTTGCGTTTATGGCCATTTTCGTGAGCTATTGCCCACAATTTTGGGGTTCCAGGGTGATCTACAACGCCCATGACACTCAGTACATGTTTGAGAGGCATGACCAAAAACTCGTCTTTTTGGCGTTTCAGGGCCATTTCATGGGCTATTACCCATTGTTTTGGGGTTCCGAGGAGAATTACAAGGAATATGATAGTCTGTACATTTAGAGAGGAATGACAAAAAAAAACTTCGGGGTGATCTATTGTCCTTTCGTGAGCTATTGTCCACAGTTTTGGGGTTTCGGGGTGATCTACAAGGCCCGTGACAGTCAGTACATGTTTGAGAGGCGTGACCAAAAACTCGTCATTTTTGCATTTTAGGGCCGTTTTCATGAGCTATTGCCCACAGTTTTGGGGTTCCGGAGTGATTTACAAGGTCCATGACACTCAGTACATGTTTGAGAGGCATGGCCAAAGCTCATCGTTTTTGCGTTTTAGGGCCGTTTTCGTGAGATATTGCCCATTGTTTTTGGGTTCCGGTGATATTTACAAGGAATATGACAGTCTGTACATTTTAGAGAGGAATGACGTTTTTTTTGTTGTTTTTGCGTTTATGGCAGTTTTCGTGAGGTATTGCCCACAGTTTTGGGGTTCTGAGCTGATTTACAAGGCCCATGACACTCAGTACATGTTTGAGAGGCGTGACGAAAAACTCATCGTTTCTGTGTTTTATTGGTGTTTTCATGAGCTATTGCCCACAATTTTGGTGTTTCAGAGTGATTTACAAGATCCATGACACTAAGTACATGTTTGAGAGGCATGGCCAAAACCTTGTCGTTTTTGCGTTTTAGGGCCGTTTTCGTGGGCTATTGCCCATTATTTTGGGGTTCTGTGGAGATTTACAAAAAATATGACAGTCTGTATATTTTAGAGAGGAATGACAAAAAAAATTGTTTGTTTTTGCGTTTATGGCCGTTTTCGTTAACTATTGCCCACTGTTTTGGGGTTTCGGGGTGATCTACAAGGCCCATGACACTCAGTGCATGTTTGAGAGGCATGACCAAAAACTCGTCGTTTTTGCGTTTTAGGGCTGTTTTCATGAGCTATCGCCCATTGTTTAGGGGTTATGTGGAGATTTACAAGAAATATGACAGTCTGTACATTTTAGAGAGGAATGACAAAAAAACTCGTTGTTTTTGCATTTATGGCTATTTTCGAGAGCTATTGCCCATAGTTTTGGGGTTCTAGACTGATTTACAAGGTCCATGACACTCAGTACATGTTTGAGAGGCATGACAAAAACTCATCGTTTTTTGCGTTTTAGGGTTGTTTTTGTAAGCTATTGCCCACAGTTTTGGGGGTGACGGGTTGATTTATAAGGAATATGACAGTCTATACATTTTAGAGAGGAATGACAAAAAAACATGTCATTTTTGCGTTTATGGCCGTTTTCGTGAATTATTGCCCACAGTTTTGGGGTGCCGGGTTGATTTACAAGGCCCATGCCACTCAGTACATGTTTGAGAGGCGTGACCAAAAACTCATCGTTTTTGTGTTTTAGGGCCGTTTTCATAACCTATTGCCCACAGTTTTGGTGTTCCGGAGTGATTTACAAGGTCCATGACACTCAGTACATGTTTGAGAGGCATGGCCAAAAACTCGTTATTTTTGCGTTTTAGGGCCGATTTCATGAGCTATTACCCATTGATTTGGGGTTCCGTGGAGAATTACAAGAAATATGATAGTCTGTACATTTTAGAGAGGAATGACAAAAAATTTGTCATTTTTTGCGTTTATGGCCGTTTTCGTGAACTATTGCCCACTATTTTGGGGTTTCGGGGTGATCTACAAGGCCCATGACACTCAGTGCATGTTTGAGAGGCATGACCAAAAACTTGTCGTTTTTGCGTTTTAGGGCTATTTTCATGAGCTATCGCCCATTGTTTAGGGGTTATGTGGAGATTTACAAGAAATATGACAGTCTGTACATTTTAGAGAGGAATGACAAAAAAAACTCGTTGTTTTTGCGTTTATGGCTGTTTTCGTGAGCTATTGCCCATAGTTTTGGGGTTCTAGACTGATTTACAAGGTCCATGACACTCAGTACATGTTTGAAAGGCATGACAAAAAACTCATCGTTTTTGCGTTTTAGGGTTGTTTTTGTAAGCTATTGCCCACAGTTTTGGGGTGACGGGTTGATTTATAAGGAATATGACAGTCTATACATTTTAGAGAGGAATGACAAAAAAACATGTCATTTTTGCGTTTATGGCCGTTTTCGTGAATTATTGCCCACAGTTTTGGGGTGCCGGGGTGATTTACAAGGCCCATGCCACTCAGTACATGTTTGAGAGGCGTGACCAAAAACTCATCGTTTTTGTGTTTTAGGGCCGTTTTCATAACCTATTGCCCACAGTTTTGGTGTTCCGGAGTGATTTACAAGGTCCATGACACTCAGTACATGTTTGAGAGGCATGGCCAAAAACTCGTTATTTTTGCGTTTTAGGGCCGTTTTCATGAGCTATTACCCATTGATTTGGGTTTCCGTGGAGAATTACAAGAAATATGATAGTCTGTACATTTTAGAGAGGAATGACAAAAAAATTGTCATTTTTGCGTTTATGGCCGTTTTCGTGAACTATTGCCCACTGTTTTGGGGTTTCGGGGTGATCTACAAGGCCCATGACACTCAGTGCATGTTTGAGAGGCATGACCAAAAACTCGTCGTTTTTGCGTTTTAGGGCTGTTTTCATGAGCTATCGCCCATTGTTTAGGGGTTATGTGGAGATTTACAAGGAATATGATAGTCTGTACATTTTAGAGAGGAATGACAAAAAACTCATTGTTTTTTCGTTTATGGCCGTTTTCGTGAGCTATTGCCCATAGTTTTGGGGTTCTAGACTGATTTACAAGGCCCATGCCACTCAGTACATGTTTGAGAGGCGTGACCAAAAACTCATCGTTTTTGCGTTTTAGGGCTGTTTTCATGAGCTATCGCCCATTGTTTAGGGGTTATGTGGAGATTTACAAGGAATATGATAGTCTGTACATTTTAGAGTGGAATGACAAAAAACTCATTGTTTTTGCGTTTATGGCCGTTTTCGTGAGCTATTGCCCATAGTTTTGGGGTTCTAGACTGATTTACAAGGTCCATGACACTCAGTACATGTTTGAGAGGCATGACAAAAAACTCATCGTTTTTTGCGTTTTAGGGTTGTTTTTGTGTTTTAGGGCCGTTTTCATAACCTATTGCCCACAGTTTGGGGTTCCGGAGTGATTTACAACGTCCATGACACTCAGTACATGTTTGAGAGGCATGGCCAAAAACTCGTCATTTTTGCGTTTTAGGGCCGTTTTCATGAGCTATTACCATTGATTTGGGGTTCCGTGGAGATTTACAAGGAATATGACAGTCTGTACATTTTAGAGATGAATGACGAAAAATTTTGTCGTTTTTGCGTTTATGGCCATTTTCGTGAGCTATTGCCCACAATTTTGGGGTTCCAGGGTGATCTACAACGCCCATGACACTCAGTACATGTTTGAGAGGCATGACCAAAAACTCGTCTTTTTGGCGTTTCAGGGCCATTTTCATGGGCTATTACCCATTGTTTTGGGGTTCCGAGGAGAATTACAAGGAATATGATAGTCTGTACATTTAGAGAGGAATGACAAAAAAAACTTCGGGGTGATCTATTGTCCTTTTCGTGAGCTATTGTCCACAGTTTTGGGGTTTCGGGGTGATCTACAAGGCCCGTGACAGTCAGTACATGTTTGAGAGGCGTGACCAAAAACTCGTCATTTTTTGCATTTTAGGGCCGTTTCATGAGCTATTGCCCACAGTTTTGGGGTTCCGGAGTGATTTACAAGGTCCATGACACTCAGTACATGTTTGAGAGGCATGGCCAAAAGCTCATCGTTTTTGCGTTTTAGGGCCGTTTTCGTGAGATATTGCCCATTGTTTTTGGGTTCCGGTGATATTTACAAGGAATATGACAGTCTGTACATTTTAGAGAGGAATGACGTTTTTTTGTTGTTTTTTGCGTTTATGGCAGTTTTCGTGAGGTATTGCCCACAGTTTTGGGGTTCTGAGCTGATTTACAAGGCCCATGTCACTCAGTACATGTTTGAGAGGCGTGACGAAAAACTCATCGTTTCTGTGTTTTATTGGTGTTTTCATGAGCTATTGCCCACAATTTTGGTGTTTCAGAGTGATTTACAAGATCCATGACACTAAGTACATGTTTGAGAGGCATGGCCAAAACCTTGTCGTTTTTGCGTTTTAGGGCCGTTTTCGTGGGCTATTGCCCATTATTTTGGGGTTCTGTGGAGATTTACAAAAAATATGACAGTCTGTATATTTTAGAGAGGAATGACAAAAAAAATTGTTGTTTTTGCGTTTATGGCCGTTTTCGTTAACTATTGCCCACTGTTTTGGGGTTTCGGGGTGATCTACAAGGCCCATGACACTCAGTGCATGTTTGAGAGGCATGACCAAAAACTCGTCGTTTTTGCGTTTTAGGGCTGTTTTCATGAGCTATCGCCCATTGTTTAGGGGTTATGTGGAGATTTACAAGAAATATGACAGTCTGTACATTTTAGAGAGGAATGACAAAAAAACTCGTTGTTGTTTGCATTTATGGCTATTTCGAGAGCTATTGCCCATAGTTTTGGGGTTCTAGACTGATTTACAAGGTCCGTGACATCAGTACATGTTGAGAGGCATGACAAAAAACTCATCGTTTTTGCGTTTTAGGGTTGTTTTTGTAAGCTATTGCCCACAGTTTTGGGGGTGACGGGTTGATTTATAAGGAATATAACAGTCTATACATTTAGAGAGGAATGACAAAAAAACATGTCATTTTTGCGTTTATGGCCGTTTTCGTGAATTATTGCCCACAGTTTTGGGGTGCCGGGGTGATTTACAAGGCCCATGCCACTCAGTACATGTTTGAGAGGCGTGACCAAAAACTCATCGTTTTTGTGTTTTAGGGCCGTTTTCATAACCTATTGCCCACAGTTTTGGTGTTCCGGAGTGATTACAAGGTCCATGACACTCAGTACATGTTTGAGAGGCATGGCCAAAAACTCGTTATTTTTGCGTTTTAGGGCCGATTTCATGAGCTATTACCCATTGATTTGGGGTTCCGTGGAGAATTACAAGAAATATGATAGTCTGTACATTTTAGAGAGGAATGACAAAAAATTTGTCATTTTTTGCGTTTATGGCCGTTTTCGTGAACTATTGCCCACTATTTTGGGGTTTCGGGGTGATCTACAAGGCCCATGACACTCAGTGCATGTTTGAGAGGCATGACCAAAAACTTGTCGTTTTTGCGTTTTAGGCTATTTTCATGAGCTATCGCCCATTGTTTAGGGGTTATGTGGAGATTACAAGGAATATGACAGTCTGTACATTTTAGAGAGGAATGACAAAAAAACTCGTTGTTTTTGCGTTTATGGCTGTTTTCGTGAGCTATTGCCCATAGTTTTGGGGTTCTAGACTGATTTACAAGGTCCATGACACTCAGTACATGTTTGAAAGGCATGACAAAAAACTCATCGTTTTTGCGTTTTAGGGTTGTTTTTGTAAGCTATTGCCCACAGTTTTGGGGTGACGGGTTGATTTATAGGAATATGACAGTCTATACATTTTAGAGAGGAATGACAAAAAAACATGTCATTTTTGCGTTTATGGCCGTTTTCGTGAATTATTGCCCACAGTTTTGGGGTGCCGGGGTGATTTACAAGGCCCATGCCACTCAGTACATGTTTGAGAGGCGTGACCAAAAACTCATCGTTTTTGTGTTTTAGGGCCGTTTTCATAACCTATTGCCCACAGTTTTGGTGTTCCGGAGTGATTTACAAGGTCCATGACACTCAGTACATGTTTGAGAGGCATGGCCAAAAACTCGTTATTTTTGCGTTTTAGGGCCGATTTTCATGAGCTATTACCCATTGATTTGGGGTTCCGTGGAGAATTACAAGAAATATGATAGTCTGTACATTTTAGAGAGGAAATGACAAAAAATTGTCATTTTTGCGTTTATGGCCGTTTTCGTGAACTATTGCCCACTATTTTGGGGTTTCGGGGGTGATCTACAAGGCCCATGACACTCAGTGCATGTTTGAGAGGCATGACCAAAAACTTGTCGTTTTTGCGTTTTAGGGCTGTTTTCATGAGCTATCGCCATTGTTTAGGGGTTATGTGGAGATTTACAAGGAATATGACAGTCTGTACATTTTAGAGAGGAATGACAAAAAAACTCGTTGTTTTTGCGTTTATGGCTGTTTTCGTGAGCTATTGCCCATAGTTTTGGGGTTCTAGACTGATTTACAAGGTCCATGACACTCAGTACATGTTTGAAAGGCATGACAAAAAACTCATCGTTTTTGCGTTTTAGGGTTGTTTTTGTAAGCTATTGCCCACAGTTTTGGGGGTGACGGGTTGATTTATAAGGAATATGACAGTCTGTACATTTTAGAGCGGAATGACAAAAAAACATGTCATTTTTGCGTTTATGGCAGTTTTCAGTGAAGGTATTGCCCACAGGTTTGGGGTTCTGAGCTGATTACAAGGCCAATGACACTCAGTACATGTTTGAGAGGCGTGACGAAAACTCGTCGTTTCTGTGTTTTATGGGCCGTTTTCATAAGCTATTGCCCACAGTTTTGGTGTTCCGGAGTGATTACAAGGTCCATGACACACAGTACATGTTGAGAGGCATGGCCAAAAACTCGTTATTTTTGCGTTTTAGGGCCGTTTTTCATGAGCTATTACCCCATTGATTTGGGTTCCGTGGAGATTACAAGAAATATGACTAGTTCTGTACATTTTAGAGAGGAATGACAAAAAATTGTCATTTTTGCGTTTATGGCCGTTTTCGTGAACTATTGCCCACTGTTTTGGGGTTTCGGGTGATCTACAAGGCCCATGACACTCAGTGCATGTTTGAGAGGCATGACCAAAAACTCGTCGTTTTTGCGTTTTAGGCTGTTTTCATGAGCTATCGCCCATTGTTTAGGGTTATGTGGAGATTTACAAGGAATATGATAGTCTGTACATTTAGAGAGGAATGACAAAAAACTCATTGTTTTTGCGTTTATGGCCGTTTTCGTGAGCTATTGCCCATAGTTTTGGGGTCTAGACTGATTTACAAGGCCCATGCCACTCAGTACATGTTTGAGAGGCGTGACCAAAAACTCATCGTTTTTGCGTTTTAGGGCTGTTTTCATGAGCTATCGCCCATTGTTTAGGGGTTATGTGGAGATTTACAAGGAATATGATAGTCTGTACATTTTAGAGTGGAATGACAAAAAACTCATTGTTTTTTGCGTTTATGGCCGTTTTCGTGAGCTATTGCCATAGTTTTGGGGTTCTAGACTGATTTACAAGGTCCATGACACTCAGTACATGTTTGAGAGGCATGACAAAAAACTCATCGTTTTTGCGTTTTAGGGTTGTTTTTGTGTTTTAGGGCCGTTTTCATAACCTATTGCCCACAGTTTTGGGGTTCCGGAGTGATTTTACAACGTCCATGACACTCAGTACATGTTTGAGAGGCATGGCCAAAAACTCGTCATTTTTGCGTTTTAGGGCCGTTTTCATGAGCTATTACCCATTGATTTGGGGTTCCGTGGAGATTTACAAGGAATATGACAGTCTGTACATTTTAGAGATGAATGACGAAAAATTTGTCGTTTTTGCGTTTATGGCCATTTTCGTGAGCTATTGCCCACCAATTTTGGGGTTCCAGGGTGATCTACAACGCCCATGACACTCAGTACATGTTTGAGAGGCATGACCAAAAACTCGTCTTTTTGGCGTTCAGGGCCATTTTCATGGGCTATACCCATTGTTTTGGGGTTCCGAGGAGAATTACAAGGAATATGATAGTCTGTACATTTAGAGAGGAATGACAAAAAAAACTTCGGGGTGATTTATTGTCCTTTTCGTGAGCTATTGTCCACAGTTTTGGGGTTTCGGGGGTGATCTACAAGGCCCGTGACAGTCAGTACATGTTTGAGAGGCGTGACCAAAAACTCGTCATTTTGCATTTTAGGGCCGTTTTCATGAGCTATTGCCCACAGTTTTGGGGTTCCGGAGTGATTTACAAGGTCCATGACACTCAGTACATGTTTGAGAGGCATGGCCAAAAGCTCATCGTTTTTGCGTTTTAGGGCCGTTTTCGTGAGATATTGCCATTGTTTTTGGGTTCCGGTGATATTTACAAGGAATATGACAGGTCTGTACATTTTAGAGAGGATGACGTTTTTTTGTTTGTTTTTTGCGTTTATGGCAGTTTTCGTGAGGTATTGCCCACAGTTTTGGGGTTCTGAGCTGGATTTACAAGGACCATGACACTCAGTACATGTTTGAGAGGCGTGACGAAAAACTCATCGTTTCTTGTGTTTTATTGGTGTTTTCATGAGCTATTGCCCACAATTTTGGTGTTTCAGAGTGATTTACAAGATCCATGACACTAAGTACATGTTTGAGAGGCATGGCCAAAACCTTGTCGTTTTTGCGTTTTAGGGCCGTTTTCGTGGGCTATTGCCCATTATTTTGGGGTTCTGTGGAGATTTACAAAAAATATGACAGTCTGTATATTTTAGAGAGGAATGACAAAAAAAATTGTTGTTTTTGCGTTTATGGCCGTTTTCGTTAACTATTGCCCACTGTTTTGGGGTTTCGGGGTGATCTACAAGGCCCATGACACTCAGTGCATGTTTGAGAGGCATGACCAAAAACTCGTCGTTTTTGCGTTTTAGGGCTGTTTTCATGAGCTATCGCCCATTGTTTAGGGGTTATGTGGAGATTTACAAGAAATATGACAGTCTGTACATTTTAGAGAGGAATGACAAAAAAACTCGTTGTTTTTGCATTTATGGCTATTTTCGAGAGCTATTGCCCATAGTTTTGGGGTTCTAGACTGATTTACAAGGTCCATGACACTCAGTACATGTTTGAGAGGCATGACAAAAAACTCATCGTTTTTGCGTTTTAGGGTTGTTTTTGTAAGCTATTGCCCACAGTTTTGGGGTGGACGGGTTGATTTATAAGGAATATGACAGTCTATACATTTTAGAGCGGAATGACAAAAAAACATGTCATTTTTGCGTTTATGGCCGTTTTCGTGAATTATTGCCCACAGTTTTGGGGGTGCCGGGTTGATTTACAAGGCCCATGCCACTCAGTACATGTTTGAGAGGCGTGACCAAAAACTCATCGTTTTGTGTTTTAGGGCCGTTTCATAACCTATTGCCCACAGTTTTGGTGTTCCGGAGTGATTTACAAGGTCCATGACACTCAGTACATGTTTGAGAGGCATGGCCAAAAACTCGTTATTTTTGCGTTTTAGGGCCGATTTCATGAGCTATTACCCATTGATTTGGGGTTCCGTGGAGAATTACAAGAAATATGATAGTCTGTACATTTTAGAGAGGAATGACAAAAAATTGTCATTTTTGCGTTTATGGCCGTTTTCGTGAACTATTGCCCACTATTTTGGGGTTTCGGGGTGATCTACAAGGCCCATGACACTCAGTTGCATGTTTGAGAGGCATGACCAAAAACTTGTCGTTTTTGCGTTTTAGGGCTATTTTCATGAGCTATCGCCCATTGTTTAGGGGTTATGTGGAGATTTACAAGAAATATGAACAGTCTGTACATTTTAGAGAGGAATGACAAAAAAAACTCGTTGTTTTTGCGTTTATGGCTGTTTTCGTGAGCTATTGCCCATAGTTTTGGGGTTCTAGACTGATTTACAAGGTCCATGACACTCAGTACATGTTGAAAGGCATGACAAAAAACTCATCGTTTTTGCGTTTTAGGGTTGTTTTGTAAGCTATTGCCCACAGTTTTGGGGTGACGGGTTGATTTATAAGGAATATGACAGTCTATACATTTTAGAGAGGAATGACAAAAAAACATGTCATTTTTGCGTTTATGGCCGTTTTCGTGAATTATTGCCCACAGTTTGGGGGTGCCGGGTGATTTACAAGGCCCATGCCACTCAGTACATGTTTGAGAGGCGTGACCAAAAACTCATCGTTTTTGTGTTTTAGGGCCGTTTTCATAACCTATTGCCCACAGTTTTGGGGTTCCGGAGTGATTTACAAGGTCCATGACACTCAGTACATGTTTGAGAGGCATGGCCAAAAACTCGTTATTTTTGCGTTTTAGGGCCGTTTTCATGAGCTATTACCCATTGATTTGGGTTTCCGTGGAGAATTACAAGAAATATGATAGTCTGTACATTTTAGAGAGGAATGACAAAAAAATTGTCATTTTTGCGTTTATGGCCGTTTTCGTGAACTATTGCCCACTGTTTTGGGGTTTCGGGGTGATCTACAAGGCCCATGACACTCAGTGCATGTTTGAGAGGCATGACCAAAAACTCGTCGTTTTTGCGTTTTAGGGCTGTTTTCATGAGCTATCGCCCATTGTTTAGGGGTTATGTGGAGATTTACAAGGAATATGATAGTCTGTACATTTTAGAGAGGAATGACAAAAAACTCATTGTTTTTTCGTTTATGGCCGTTTTCGTGAGCTATTGCCCATAGTTTTGGGGTTCTAGACTGATTTACAAGGCCCATGCCACTCAGTACATGTTTGAGAGGCGTGACCAAAAACTCATCGTTTTTGCGTTTTAGGCTGTTTTCATGAGCTATCGCCCATTGTTTAGGGGTTATGTGGAGATTTACAAGGAATATGATAGTCTGTACATTTTAGAGTGGAATGACAAAAAACTCATTGTTTTTGCGTTTATGGCCGTTTTCGTGAGCTATTGCCATAGTTTTGGGGTTCTAGACTGATTTACAAGGTCCATGACACTCAGTACATGTTTGAGAGGCATGACAAAAAACTCATCGTTTTTGCGTTTTAGGGTTGTTTTTGTGTTTTAGGGCCGTTTTCATAACCTATTGCCCACAGTTTTGGGGTTCCGGAGTGATTTACAACGTCCATGACACTCAGTACATGTTTGAGAGGCATGGCCAAAAACTCGTCATTTTTGCGTTTTAGGGCCGTTTTCATGAGCTATTACCCATTGATTTGGGGTTCCGTGGAGATTTACAAGGAATATGACAGTCTGTAACATTTTAGAGATGAATGACGAAAAAATTTGTCGTTTTTGCGTTATGGCCATTTTCGTGAGCTATTGCCCACAATTTTGGGGTTCCAGGGTGATCTACAACGCCCATGACACTCAGTACATGTTTGAGAGGCATGACCAAAAACTCGTCTTTTTGGCGTTTCAGGGCCATTTTCATGGGCTATTACCCATTGTTTGGGTTCCGAGGAGAATTACAAGGAATATGATAGTCTGTACATTTAGAGAGGAATGACAAAAAAAACTTCGGGGTGATCTATTGTCCTTTTCGTGAGCTATTGTCCACAGTTTTGGGGTTTCGGGGTGATCTACAAGGCCCGTGACAGTCAGTACATGTTTGAGAGGCGTGACCAAAAACTCGTCATTTTTGCATTTTAGGGCCGTTTTCATGAGCTATTGCCCACAGTTTTGGGGTTCCGGAGTGATTTACAAGGTCCATGACACTCAGTACATGTTTGAGAGGCATGGCCAAAAGCTCATCGTTTTTGTGTTTTAGGGCCGTTTTCGTGAGATATTGCCCATTGTTTTTGGGTTCCGGTGATATTTACAAGGAATATGACAGTCTGTACATTTTAGAGAGGAATGACGTTTTTTTTGTTGTTTTTGCGTTTATGGCAGTTTTCGTGAGGTATTGCCCACAGTTTTGGGGTTCTGAGCTGATTTACAAGGCCCATGTCACTCAGTACATGTTTGAGAGGCGTGACGAAAAACTCATCGTTTCTGTGTTTTATTGGTGTTTTCATGAGCTATTGCCCACAATTTTGGTTGTTTCAGAGTGATTTACAAGATCCATGACACTAAGTACATGTTTGAGAGGCATGGCCAAAACCTTGTCGTTTTTGCGTTTTAGGGCCGTTTTCGTGGGCTATTGCCCATTATTTTGGGGTTCTGTGGAGATTTACAAAAAATATGACAGTCTGTATATTTTAGAGAGGAATGACAAAAAAAATTGTTGTTTTTGCGTTTATGGCCGTTTTCGTTAACTATTGCCCACTGTTTTGGGGTTTCGGGGTGATCTACAAGGCCCATGACACTCAGTGCATGTTTGAGAGGCATGACCAAAACTCGTCGTTTTTGCGTTTTAGGGCTGTTTCATGAGCTATCGCCCATTGTTTAGGGGTTATGTGGAGATTTACAAGAAATATGACAGTCTGTACATTTAGAGAGGAATGACAAAAAAACTCGTTGTTTTTGCATTTATGGCTATTTTCGAGAGCTATTGCCATAGTTTTGGGGTTCTAGACTGATTTACAAGGTCCGTGACACTCAGTACATGTTTGAGAGGCCATGACAAAAAACTCATCGTTTTTGCGTTTTAGGGTTGTTTTTGTAAGCTATTGCCCACAGTTTTGGGGTGACGGGTTGATTTATAAGGAATATAACAGTCTATACATTTTTAGAGAGGAATGACAAAAAAACATGTCATTTTTGCGTTTATGGCCGTTTTCGTGAATTATTGCCCACAGTTTTGGGGTGCCGGGGTGATTTACAAGGCCCATGCCACTCAGTACATGTTTGAGAGGCGTGACCAAAAACTCATCGTTTTTGTGTTTTAGGGCCGTTTTCATAACCTATTGCCCACAGTTTTGGTGTTCCGGAGTGGATTTACAAGGTCCATGACACTCAGTACATGTTTGAGAGGCATGGCCAAAAACTCGTTATTTTTGCGTTTTAGGGCCGATTTCATGAGCTATTACCCATTGATTTGGGGTTCCGTGGAGAATTACAAGAAATATGATAGTCTGTACATTTTAGAGAGGAATGACAAAAAATTTGTCCATTTTTGCGTTTATGGCCGTTTTCGTGAACTATTGCCCACTATTTTGGGTTTCGGGGTGATCTACAAGGCCCATGACACTCAGTGCATGTTGAGAGGCATGACCAAAAACTTGTCGTTTTTGCGTTTTAGGGCTATTTTCATGAGCTATCGCCATTGTTTAGGGGTTATGTGGAGATTTACAAGGAATATGACAGTCTGTACATTTTAGAGAGGAATGACAAAAAAAACTCGTTGTTTTTGCGTTTATGGCTGTTTTCGTGAGCTATTGCCCATAGTTTTGGGGTTCTAGACTGATTTACAAGGTCCATGACACTCAGTACATGTTTGAAAGGCATGACAAAAAACTCATCGTTTTTGCGTTTTAGGGTTGTTTTTGTAAGCTATTGCCCACAGTTTTGGGGTGACGGGTTGATTTATAAGGAATATGACAGTCTATACATTTTAGAGAGGAATGACAAAAAAACATGTCATTTTTGCGTTTATGGCCGTTTTCGTGAATTATTGCCCACAGTTTTGGGGTGCCGGGGTGATTTACAAGGCCCATGCCACTCAGTACATGTTTGAGAGGCGTGACCAAAAAACTCATCGTTTTTGTGTTTTAGGGCCGTTTTCATAACCTATTGCCCACAGTTTTGGTGTTCCGGAGTGATTTACAAGGTCCATGACACTCAGTACATGTTTGAGAGGCATGGCCAAAAACTCGTTATTTTTTGCGTTTTAGGGCCGTTTTCATGAGCTATTACCCATTGATTTGGGTTTCCGTGGAGAATTACAAGAAATATGATAGTCTGTACATTTTAGAGAGGAATGACAAAAAATTGTCATTTTTGCGTTTTATGGCCGTTTTCGTGAACTATTGCCCACTGTTTTGGGGTTTCGGGGGTGATCTACAAGGCCCATGACACTCAGTGCATGTTTGAGAGGCATGACCAAAAACTTGTCGTTTTTGCGTTTTAGGGCTGTTTTCATGAGCTATCGCCCATTGTTTAGGGGTTATGTGGAGATTTACAAGGAATATGACAGTCTGTACATTTTAGAGAGGAATGACAAAAAAACTCGTTGTTTTTGCGTTTATGGCTGTTTCGTGAGCTATTGCCCATAGTTTTGGGGTTCTAGACTGATTTACAAGGTCCATGACACTCAGTACATGTTTGAGAGGCATGACAAAAAACTCATCGTTTTTGCGTTTTAGGGTTGTTTTTGTAAGCTATTGCCCACAGTTTTGGGGTGACGGGTTGATTTATAAGGAATATGACAGTCTGTACATTTTAGAGCGGAATGATAAAAAAACATGTCATTTTTGCGTTTATGGCAGTTTTCATGAGGTATTGCCCACAGGTTTGGGGTTCTGAGCTGATTTACAAGGCCAATGACACTCAGTACATGTTTGAGAGGCGTGACGAAAAACTCGTCGTTTCTGTGTTTTATGGCTGTTTTCATGAGCTATTGCCCACAATTTTGGGGTTTCGGAGTGATTTACAAGTTCCACGACACACAGTACATGTTTGAGAGGCATGGCCAAAAACACATTATTTTTGCGTTTTAGGGCCGTTTTCATGAGCTATTACCCATTGATTTGGGGTTCCGTGGAGATTTACAAGAAATATGACAGTTTGTACATTTTAGAGAGGAATGACAAAAAAAATTGTCATTTTTGCGTTTATGGCCGTTTTCGTGAACTATTGCCCACTGTTTTGGGGTTTCGGGGTGATCTACAAGGCCCATGACACTCAGTGCATGTTTGAGAGGCATGACCAAAAACTCGTCGTTTTTGCGTTTTAGGGCTGTTTTCATGAGCTATCGCCCATTGTTTAGGGGTTATCTGGAGATTTACAAGGAATATGACAGTCTGTACATTTTAGAGAGGAATGACAAAAAACTCATTGTTTTTGCGTTTATAGCCGTTTTCGTGAGCTATTGCCCATAGTTTTGGGGTTCTAGACTGATTTACAAGGCCCATGCCACTCAGTACATGTTTGAGAGGCGTGACCAAAAACTCATCGTTTTTGCGTTTTAGGGCTGTTTTCATGAGCTATCGCCCATTGTTTAGGGGTTATGTGGAGATTTACAAGGAATATGATAGTCTGTACATTTTATAGTGGAATGACAAAAAACTCATTGTTTTTGCGTTTATGGCCGTTTTCGTGAGCTATTGCTCATAGTTTTGGGGTTCTAGACTGATTTACAAGGTCCATGACACTCAGTACATGTTTGAGAGGCATGACAAAAACTCATCGTTTTTGCGTTTTAGGGTTGTTTTTGTGTTTTAGGGCCGTTTTCATAACCTATTGCCCACAGTTTTGGGGGTTCCGGAGTGATTTACAACGTCCATGACACTCAGTACATGTTTGAGAGGCATGGCCAAAAACTCGTCATTTTTGCGTTTTAGGGCCGTTTTCATGAGCTATTACCCATTGATTTGGGGTTCCGTGGAGATTTACAAGGAATATGACAGTCTGTACATTTTAGAGATGAATGACGAAAAAATTTGTCGTTTTTTGCGTTTATGGCCATTTTCGTGAGCTATTGCCCACAATTTTGGGGTTCCAGGGTGATCTACAACGCCCATGACACTCAGTACATGTTTGAGAGGCATGACCAAAAACTCGTCTTTTTGGCGTTTCAGGGCCATTTTCATGGGCTATTACCCATTGTTTTGGGGTTCCGAGGAGAATTACAAGGAATATGATAGTCTGTACATTTAGAGAGGAATGACAAAAAAAAACTTATTGTTTTTATGTTTATGGCCCTTTTCGTGAGCTATTGTCCACAGTTTTGGGGTTTCGGGGTGATCTACAAGGCCCGTGACAGTCAGTACATGTTTGAGAGGCGTGACCAAAAACTCGTCATTTTTGCATTTTAGGGCCGTTTTCATGAGCTATTGCCCACAGTTTTGGGGTTCCGGAGTGATTTACAAGGTCCATGACACTCAGTACATGTTTGAGAGGCATGGCCAAAAGCTCATCGTTTTTGCGTTTTAGGGCCGTTTTCGTGAGATATTGCCCATTGTTTTTGGGTTCCGGTGATATTTACAAGGAATATGACAGTCTGTACATTTTAGAGAGGAATGACGTTTTTTTGTTGTTTTTTTGCGTTTATGGCAGTTTCGTGAGTTATTGCCCACAGTTTTGGGGTTCTGAGCTGATTTACAAGGCCCATGACACTCAGTACATGTTTGAGAGGCGTGATGAAAAACTCGTCGTTTCTGTGTTTTATGGCTGTTTTCATGAGCTATTGCCCACAATTTTGGTGTTTCAGAGTGATTTACAAGATCCATGACACTAAGTACATGTTTGAGAGGCATGGCCAAAACCTTGTCGTTTTTGCGTTTTAGGGCCGTTTTCGTGGGCTATTGCCCATTATTTTGGGGTTCTGTGGAGATTTACAAAAAATATGACAGTCTGTATATTTTAGAGAGGAATGACAAAAAAAATTGTCGTTTTTTGCGTTTATGGCCGTTTCGTTAACTATTGCCCACTGTTTTGGGGTTTCGGGGTGATCTACAAGGCCCATGACACTCAGTGCATGTTTGAGAGGCATGACCAAAAACTCGTCGTTTTTGCGTTTTAGGGCTGTTTTCATGAGCTATCGCCCATTGTTTAGGGGTTATGTGGAGATTTACAAGAAATATGACAGTCTGTACATTTTAGAGAGGAATGACAAAAAAATTCGTTGTTTTTGCATTTATGGCTGTTTTCGAGAGCTATTGCCCATAGTTTTGGGGTTCTAGACTGATTTACAAGGTCCGTGACACTCAGTACATGTTTGAGAGGCATGACAAAAAACTCATCGTTTTTGCGTTTTAGGGTTGTTTTTGTAAGCTATTGCCCACAGTTTTGGGGTGACGGGTTGATTTATAAGGAATATGACAGTCTGTACATTTTAGAGCGGAATGACAAAAAAACATGTCATTTTTGCGTTTATGGCAGTTTTCATGAGGTATTGCCCACAGGTTTGGGGTTCTGAGCTGCTTTACAAGGGCAATGACACTCAGTACATGTTTGAGAGGCGTGACGAAAAACTCGTCGTTTCTGTGTTTTATGGCTGTTTTCATGAGCTATTGCCCACAGTTTTGGGGTTTCGGAGTGATTTACAAGGTCCATGACACACAGTACATGTTTCAGAGGCATGGCCAAAAACTCATTATTTTTGCGTTTTAGGGCCGTTTTCATGAGCTATTACCCATTGATTTGGGGTTCCGTGGAGATTTACAAGAAATATGACAGTTTGTACATTTTAGAGAGGAATGACAAAAAAAATTGTCATTTTTGCGTTTATGGCCGTTTTCGTGAACTATTGCCCACTGTTTTGGGGTTTCGGGGTGATCTACAAGGCCCATGACACTCAGTGCATGTTTGAGAGGCATGACCAAAAACTCGTCGTTTTTGCGTTTTAGGGCTGTTTTCATGAGCTATCGCCCATTGTTTAGGGGTTATGTGGAGATTTACAAGGAATATGACAGTCTGTACATTTTAGAGAGGAATGACAAAAAACTCATTGTTTTTGCGTTTATGGCCGTTTTCGTGAGCTATTGCCCATAGTTTTGGGGTTCTAGACTGATTTACAAGGCCCATGCCACTCAGTACATGTTTGAGAGGCGTGACCAAAAACTCATCGTTTTTGCATTTTAGGGCTGTTTTCATGAGCTATCGCCCATTGTTTAGGGGTTATGTGGAGATTTACAAGGAATATGATAGTCTGTACATTTTAGAGTGGAATGACAAAAAACTCATTGTTTTTGCGTTTATGGCCGTTTTCGTGAGCTATTGCCCATAGTTTTGGGGTTCTAGACTGATTTACAAGGTCCATGACACTCAGTACATGTTTTAGAGGCATGACAAAAAACTCATCGTTTTTGCGTTTTAGGGTTGTTTTTGTGTTTTAGGGCCGTTTTCATAACCTATTGCCCACAGTTTTGGGGTTCCGGAGTGATTTACAACGTCCATGACACTCAGTACATGTTTGAGAGGCATGGCCAAAAACTCGTCATTTTTGCGTTTTAGGGCCATTTTCATGAGCTATACCCATTGATTTGGGGTTCCGTGGAGATTTACAAGGAATATGACAGTCTGTACATTTTAGAGATGAATGACGAAAAAATTTGTCGTTTTTGCGTTTATGGCCATTTTCGTGAGCTATTGCCCACAATTTTGGGGTTCCAGGGTGATCTACAACGCCCATGACACTCAGTACATGTTTGAGAGGCATGACCAAAAACTCGTCTTTTTGGCGTTTCAGGGCCATTTTCATGGGCTATTACCCATTGTTTTGGGGTTCCGAGGAGAATTACAAGGAATATGATAGTCTGTACATTTAGAGAGGAATGACAAAAAAAACTTATTGTTTTTATGTTTATGGCCCTTTTCGTGAGCTATTGTCCACAGTTTTGGGGTTTCGGGGTGATCTACAAGGCCCATGACAGTCAGTACATGTTTGAGAGGCGTGACCAAAAACTCGTCATTTTTGCATTTTAGGGCCGTTTTCATGAGCTATTGCCCACAGTTTTGGGGTTCCGGAGTGATTTACAAGGTCCATGACACTCAGTACATGTTTGAGAGGCATGGCCAAAAGCTCATCGTTTTTGCGTTTTAGGGCCGTTTTCGTGAGATATTGCCCATTGTTTTTGGGTTCCGGTGATATTTACAAGGAATATGACAGTCTGTACATTTTAGAGAGGAATGACGTTTTTTTGTTGTTTTTGCGTTTATGGCAGTTTTCGTGAGGTATTGCCCACAGTTTTGGGGTTCTGAGCTGATTTACAAGGCCCATGACACTCAGTACATGTTTGAGAGGCGTGACGAAAAACTCTTCGTTTCTGTGTTTTATGGCTGTTTTCATGAGCTATTGCCCACAATTTTGGTGTTTCAGAGTGATTTACAAGATCCATGACACTAAGTACATGTTTGAGAGGCATGGCCAAAACCTTGTCGTTTTTGCGTTTTAGGGCCGTTTTCGTGGGCTATTGCCCATTATTTTGGGGTTCTGTGGAGATTTACAAAAAATATGACAGTCTGTATATTTTAGAGAGGAATGACAAAAAAATTGTCGTTTTTGCGTTTATGGCCGTTTTCGTTAACTATTGCCCACTGTTTTGGGGTTTCGGGGTGATCTACAAGGCCCATGACACTCAGTGCATGTTTGAGAGGCATGACCAAAAACTCGTCGTTTTTGCGTTTTAGGGCTGTTTTCATGAGCTATCGCCCATTGTTTAGGGGTTATGTGGAGATTTACAAGAAATATGACAGTCTGTACATTTTAGAGAGGAATGACAAAAAAATTCGTTGTTTTTGCATTTATGGCTGTTTTCGAGAGCTATTGCCCATAGTTTTGGGGTTCTAGACTGATTTACAAGGTCCGTGACACTCAGTACATGTTTGAGAGGCATGACAAAAAACTCATCGTTTTTGCGTTTTAGGGTTGTTTTTGTAAGCTATTGCCCACAGTTTTGGGGTGACGGGTCGATTTATAAGGAATATGACAGTCTGTACATTTTAGAGCGGAATGACAAAAAAACATGTCATTTTTGCGTTTATGGCAGTTTTCATGAGGTATTGCCCACAGGTTTGGGGTTCTGAGCTGATTTACAAGGCCAATGACACTCAGTACATGTTTGAGAGGCGTGACGAAAAACTCGTCGTTTCTGTGTTTTATGGCTGTTTTCATGAGCTATTGCCCACAGTTTTGGGGTTTCGGAGTGATTTACAAGGTCCATGACACACAGTACATGTTTGAGAGGCATGGCCAAAAACTCATTATTTTTGCGTTTTAGGGCCGTTTTCATGAGCTATTACCCATTGATTTGGGGTTCCGTGGAGATTTACAAGAAATATGACAGTTTGTACATTTTAGAGAGGAATGACAAAAAAAATTGTCATTTTTGCGTTTATGGCCGTTTTCGTGAACTATTGCCCACTGTTTTGGGGTTTCGGGGTGATCTACAAGGCCCATGACACTCAGTGCATGTTTGAGAGGCATGACCAAAAACTCGTCGTTTTTGCGTTTTAGGGCTGTTTTCATGAGCTATCGCCCATTGTTTAGGGGTTATGTGGAGATTTATAAGGAATATGACAGTCTGTACATTTTAGAGAGGAATGAAAAAAAAACTAGTTTTTGCGTTTTAGGGTTGTTTTTGTAAGCTATTGCCCACAGTTTTGGGGTTCTAGACTGATTTACAAGGTCCATGACACTCAGTACATGTTTGAGAGGCATGACAAAAAACTCGTCATTTTTGCATTTTAGGGTTGTTTTTGTGAGCTATCGCCCACAGTTTTGGGGTGACAGGTTGATTTATAAGGAATATGACAGTCTGTACATTTTAGAGAGGAATGACAAAAAAACATGTCATTTTTGCGTTTATGGCCATTTTCGTGAGCTATTGCCCACAGTTTTGGGGTGCCGGGGTGATTTCCAAGGCCCATGCCACTCAGTAAATGTTTGAGAGGCGTGACCAAAAACTCATCGTTTTTGCGTTTTAGGGCTGTTTTCATAAGCTATCGCCCATTGTTTAGGGGTTATGTGGAGATTTACAAGGAATATGACAGTCTGTACATTTTAGAGAGGAATGACAAAAAAACTCGTTGTTTTTGCGTTTATGGCTGTTTTCGTGAGCTATTGCCCATAGTTTTGGGGTTCTAGACTGATTTACAAGGTCCATGACACTCAGTACATGTTTGAGAGGCATGACAAAAAACTCGTCGTTTTAGGGTTGTTTTTGTGAGCTATTGCCCACAGTTTTGGGGTGACTGGTTGATTTATAAGGAATATGACAGTCTGTACATTTAGAGAGGAATGACAAAAAAACTTGTCATGTTTGTCTTTATGGCCGTTTTCGTGAGCTATTGCCCACAGTTTGGGGGTGCCGGGGTGATTTACAAGGCCCATGCCACTAAGTACATGTTTGAGAGGCGTGACCAAAAACTCGTCGTTTCTGTGTTTTATGGCTATTTTCATGAGCTATTGCCCACAGTTTTGGGGTTTCGGAGTGATTTACAAGGTCCATGACACACAGTACATGTTTGAGAGGCATGGCCAAAAACTCGTTATTTTTGCGTTTTAGGGCCGTTTTCATGAGCTATTACCCATTGATTTGGGGTTCCGTGGAGATTTACAAGAAATATGACAGTCTGTACATTTTTGAGAGGAATGACAAAAAAAATTGTCATTTTTGCGTTTATGGCCGTTTTCGTGAACTATTGCCCACTGTTTTGGGGTTTCGGGGTGATCTACAAGGCCCATGACACTCAGTGCATGTTTGAGAGGCATGACCAAAAACTCGTCGTTTTTGCGTTTTAGGGCTGTTTTCATGAGCCATCGCCCATTGTTTAGGGGTTATGTGGATATTTACAAGGAATATGACAGTCTGTAAATTTTAGAGAGGAATGAAAAAAAACTCGTTGTTTTTGCGTTTATGGCTGTTTTTGTGAGCTATTGCCCATAGTTTTGGGGTTCTAGACTGATTTACAAGGTCCATGACACTCAGTACATGTTTGAGAGGCATGACAAAAAACTTGTCATTTTTGCATTTTAGGGTTGTTTTTGTGAGCTATCGCCCACAGTTTTGGGGTGACAGGTTGATTTATAAGGAATATGACAGTTTGTACATTTTAGAGAGGAATGACAAAAAAACATGTCATTTTTGCGTTTATGGCCATTTTCGTGAGCTATTGCCCACTGTTTTGGGGTTCCGTAGAGATTTACAAGAAATATGACAGTCTGTACATTTTAGAGAGGAATGACAAAAAAACTTGTCATTTTTACGTTTATGGCCGTTTTCGTGAACTATTGCCCACTGTTTTGGGGTTTCGGGGTGATCTACAAGGCCCATGACACTCAGTACATGTTTGAGAGGCGTGACCAAAAACTCATCGTTTTTGTGTTTTAGGGCCGTTTTCATAACCTATTGCCAACAGTTTTGGGGTTCCGGAGTGATTTACAAGGTCCATGACACTCAGTACATGTTTGAGAGGCATGGCCAAAAACTCGTTATTTTTGTGTTTTAGGGCCGTTTTAATGAGCTATTACCCATTGATTTGGGGTTCCGTGGAGATTTACAAGAAATATGACAGTCTGTACATTTTAGAGAGGAATGTAATTTTTTTTTGTCATTTTTGCGTTTATGGCCGTTTTCGTGAACTATTGCCCACCGTTTTGGGGTTTCGGGGTGATCTACAAGGCCCATGACACTCAGTGCATGTTTGAGAGGCATGACCAAAAACTTGTCGTTTTTGCGTTTTAGGGCTGTTTTCAAGAGCTATCGCCCATTGTTTAGGGGTTATGTGGAGATTTACAAGGAATATGACAGTCTGTACATTTTAGAGAGGAATGACAAAAAAACTCGTTGTTTTTGCGTTTATGGCTGTTTTCGTGAGCTATTGCCCATAGTTTTGGGGTTCTAGACTGATTTACAAGGTCCATGACACTCAGTACATGTTTGAGAGGCATGACAAAAATTCATCATTTTTGCGTTTTAGGGTTGTTTTTGTGAGCTATTGCCCACAGTTTTGGGGTGACTGGTTGATTTATAAGGAATATGACAGTCTGTACATTTTAGAGAGGAATGACAAAAAAACATGTTATTTTTGCGTTTATGGCCGTTTTCGTGAGCTATTGCCCATAGTTTTGGGGTGCCGGGGTGATTTACAAGGCCCATGCCACTCAGTACATGTTTGAGAGGCGTGACCAAAAACTCATTGTTTTTGCGTTTTAGGGCTGTTTTCATGAGCTATCGCCCATTGTTTAGGGGTTATGTGGAGATTTACAAGGAATATGACTGTCTGTACATTTTAGAGAGAAATGACAAAAAAAACTTGTTGTTTTTACGTTTATGGCCCTTTTCGTGATCTATTGCCCACAGTTTTGGGGTTTCGGGGTGATCTACAAGGCCCATGACAGTCAGTGCATGTTTGACAGACGTGACAAAAAACTCGTTGTTTTTGCATTTTAGGGCCGTTTTCATGAGCTATTGCCCACAGTTTTGGGGTTCCGGAGTGATTTACAAGGTCCATGCCACTCAGTACATGTTTGAGAGGCATGGCCAAAAACTTGTCGTTTTTGTGTTTTAGGGCCGTTTTTGTGAGCTATTGCCCATTGTTTTTGGGTTCCGGTGATATTTACAAGGAATATGACAGTCTGTACATTTTAGAGAGGAATGCCGATTTTTTTTATTGTTTTTGCATTTATGGCAGCTTTCGTGAGCTATTGCCCACAGTTTTGGTGTTCTGAGCAGATTTACAAGGCCCATGACACTCAGTACATGTTTGAGAGGCATGACAACTCATCGTTTTTGCGTTTTAGGGTTGTTTTTGTGAGCTATTGCCCACAGTTTTGGGGTTCCGGAGTGATTTACAAGATCCATGACACTAAGTACATGTTTGAGAGGCATGGCCAAAAACTCGGCATTTTTGCGTTTTAGGGCCGTTTTCATGAGCTATTGCCCATTGTTTTGGGGTTCCTTAGATTTACAAGAAATATGACATTCTGTACATTTTTGAGAGGAATAACGAAAAAATTGTTGTTTTTGCATTTATGGCCGTTTTCGTGAACTATTGCCCACAGTTTTGGGGTTCCGGGGTGATCTATAAGGCCCATGACACTCAGTACATGTTTGAGCGGCATGACCAAAAACTCGTCGTTTTTGCGTTTTAGGGCTGTTTTCATGAGCTATCGCCCATTGTTTAGGGGTTATGTGGAGATTTACAAGGAATATGACAGTCTGTACATTTTAGAGAGGAATGACAAAAAAACTCGTTGTTTTTGCGTTTATGGCCGTTTTCGTGAGCTATTGCCAATAGTTTTGGGGTTCTAGTCTGATTTAATAGGTCCATGACACTCAATACATGTTTGAGAGGCATGACAAAAACTCATCGTTTTTGTGTTTTAGGGCCGTTTTCATAACCTATTGCCCACAGTTTCGGGGTTCCGGAGTGATTTACAAGGTCCATGACAATAAGTACATGGTTGAGAGGCATGGCCAAAAACTCGCCATTTTTATGTTTTAGGGCCGTTTTCTTGAGCTATTACCCATTGTGTTGGGGTTCCATGGAGATTTACAAGGAATATGACAGTCTGTACATTTTAGAGAGGAATGACGAAAAAAATTGTCGTTTTTGTGTTTATGGCCATTTTTGTGAGCTATTGCCCACCATTTTGGGGTTCCAGGGTGATTTACAACGCCCATGACACTCAGTACATGTTTGAGAGGCATGACTAAAAACTCGTCGTTTTGGCGTTTCAGGGCCATTTTCATGAGCTATTGCCCATTGTTTTGGGGTTCCGTGGAGATTTATAAGGAATATGACAGTCTGTATATTTTAGAGAGGAATGACAAAAAAAACTTGTTGTTTTTGCGTTTATGGCCCTTTTCGTCATCTATTGCCCACAGTTTTGGGGTTTCGGGGTGATCTACAAGGCCCATGACAGTCAGTGCATGTTTGAGAGACGTGACCAAAAACTCGTCGTTTTTGCATTTTAGGGCCGTTTTCATGAGCTATTGCCCACAATTTTGGGGTTCCGGAGTGATTTACAAGGTCCATGACACTCAGTACATGTTTGAGAGGCATGGCCAAAAACTTGTCGTTTTTGCGTTTTAGGGCCGTTTTTGTGAGCTATTGCCCATTGTTTTTGGGTTCTGGTGATATTTACAAGGAATATGACAGTCTGTACATTTTAGAGAGGAATGCCGATTTTTTGTATTGTTTTTGCGTTTATGGTAGCTTTCGTGAGCTATTGCCCACAGTTTTGGTGTTGTGAGCAGATTTACAAGGCCCATGACACTTAGTACATGTTTGAGAGGCATGACAAAAAACTCATCGTTTTTGCATTTTAGGGTTGTTTTTGTGAGCTATTGCCCACAGTTTTGGGGTTCCGAAGTGATTTACAAGATCCATGACACTAAGTACATGTTTGAGAGGCATGGCCAAAAACTCGTCATTTTTGCGTTTTAGGGCCGTTTTCATGGCCTATTGCCCATTGTTTTGGGGTTCCTTAGATTTACAAGAAATATGACATTCTGTACATTTTAGATAGGAATAACGAAAAAATTGTCGTTTTTGCATTTATGGCTGTTTTCATGAACTATTGCCCACAGTTTTGGGGTTCCGGGGTGATCTATAAGGCCCATGACACTCAGTACATGTTTGAGAGGCATGACCAAAAACTCGTCGTTTTTGCGTTTTAGGGCTGTTTTCATGAGTTATCGCCCATTGTTTAGCGCTTATGTGGAGATTTACAAGGAATATGACATTCTGTACATTTTAGAGAGGAATGACAAAAAAACTCGTTTTTTGCGTTTATGGCCGTTTTTGTGAGCTATTGCCCATAGTTTTGGGGTTCTGGACTGATGTACAAGGTCCATGACACTCAGTACATGTTTGAGAGGCCTGACAAAAAACTCGTCGTTTTTGCGTTTTAGGGTTGTTTTTGTGAGTTATTGCCCACAGTTTTGGGGTGACGGGTTGATTTACAAGGAATATGATAGTCTATACATTTTAGAGAGGAATGACAAAAAAAAACTTGTCATTTTTGCGTTTATGGCCATTTTCGTGAGCTATTGCCCACGGTTTTGGGGTGTCGGGGTGATTTACAAGGCTCATGGCACTCAGTACATGTTTGAGAGGCGTGACCAAATACTCGCCGTTTTTGTGTTTTAGGGCCGTTTTCATAACCTATTGCCCACAGTTTTGGGGTTCCGGAGTGATTTACAAGGTCTATGACACTCAGTGCATGTTTGAGAGGCATGGCCAAAAACTCATCATTTTTGCGTTTTAGGGCCGTTTTTATGAGCTATTACCCATTGTTTTGGGGTTCCATGCAGATTTACAAGGAATGTGACAGTCTGTACATTTTAGAGAGGAATGACAACAAAACTTGTTGTTTTTGCGTTTATGGCCCTTTTGGTGAGCTATTGCCCACAGTTTTGGGGTTTCGGGGTGATCTACAAGGCCCATGAAAGTCAGTACATGTTTGAGAGGTGTGACCAAAAACTCGTCGTTTTTGCGTTTTAGGGCCGTTTTCATGAGCTATTGCCCATAGTTTTGGGGTTCCGGAGTGATTTACAAGGTCCATGACACTCAGTAATGTTTGAGAGGTATGGCCAAAAACTCATCGTTTTTGCGTTTTAGGACCGTTTTCGTGAGCTATTGCACATTGTTTTTGGGTTTCGGTAATATTTACAAGGAATATGACAGTGTGTACATTTTAGAGAGGAATGACAAAAAAACTCTTTGTTTTTGCGTTTATGGCCGTTTTTGTGAGCTATTGCCCATAGGTTTGGAGTTCTCGACTGATTTACAAGGTCCATGACACTCAGTACAAATTTTAGAGGCATGACAAAAAAAACTCGTCGTTTTTGCGTTTTAGGGTTGTTTTTGTGAGCTATTGCCCACAGTTTTCGGGTTCCGGAGTGATTTACAAGATCCATGACAGTAAGTACATGTTTGAGAGGCATGGCCAAAAACTCATTGTTTTTGCGTTTCAGGGCCGTTTTCGTGGGCTATTGCCCATTGTTTAGGGGTTCCATGGAGATTTACAAGAAATATGACAGTCTGTACATTTTAGAGAGGAATGACAAAAAACTTGTCGTTTTTGCATTTATGGCCGTTTTCGTGAACTATTGCCCACAGTTTTGGGGTTCCGGGGTGATCTACAAGGCCCATGACACTCAGTACATGTTTGAGAGGCATGACCAAAAACTCGTCGTTTTTGCGTTTTAGGGTTGTTTTTGTGAGCTATTGCCCACAGTTTTGGGGTGATGGGTTGATTTACAAGGAATATGACAGTCTGTATATTTTAGAGATGAATGACAAAAAAACTTGTCATTTTTGCGTTTATGGCCGTTTTCATGAGCTATTGCCCACAATTTTGGGGTGCCGAGGTGATTTAAAAGGCCCATGCCACTCAGTATATGTTTGAGAGGCGTGACCAAAAACTCGTCGTTTTTGTGTTTTACGCAGTTTTCATAACCTATTGCCCACAGATTTGGGGTTCCAGAGTGATTTACAAGGTCCATGACACTTAGTACATGTTTGAGAGGCATGGCCAAAAACTTGTCATTTTTGTGTTTTAGGGCCGTTTTCTTGAGCTATTGCCCATTGTTTTGGGGTTATGTGGAGATTTACAAGGAATGTGACAGTCTGTACAATTTAGAGAGGAATGACAAAAAAAACTTCTTGTTTTCGTGTTTATGGCAGTTTTCGTGAGCTATTGCCCATAGTTTTGGGGTTCTGGACTGATTTACAAGGTCCATGACACTCAGTACATGTTTGAGAGGCATGATACGTCTCAAACGTATCTATATTTTTTAATGCTCCATGCTTGTTCTGACACCATTTGCTTAGTGTTTTGTTACACTTTGTGGCATTTTTATGCATTTTCCGGAACTAACCTATTAACAAGATGCCACAGTGCCAGTTCCCTATTTTCTGCTGTTTTTGTGTTTTAGAAAAGTTACACAGAAATATTCTCGGAATTGGACAAAACAAAAGCCGAACGTCCCAATATTTAACGAAACTTCCAGAAGACCGAAGAGGAGACGGAGACGAGCCAGAGGCTGGTCTCACCACCAGGGGCGCGGCCCAGCCCTGGTCGCGCCGCCCTATGGTGAGGGTCACCTGGTCCACCTCTGACGCTGCCCCTTCGCCTATAAAGACCCCTTGATGGGAAAAACCTAAGTACCCGATCAATTTTCTAGAAACACATCGCGATCCACCACCGTCATCGACCCGAGATCGGGAGGGTCCAGAAGCTCTTCCTGGCACCCTGCCGGAGAGGGGAATCGCCACCGGAGGTCTTCTTCATCGCCAGGCTTGCCTCTGACGCGATGAGTGAGTAGTGTACCTTGGACTATGGGTCCATAGCAGTAGCTAGATGGTTGTCTTCTCCACCATGTGCTTCATGTTTAGATCTCGTGAGCTGCCTTACATGATCGAGATCACCGTTATGTAATTCTACATGTTGTGTTTGTTGGGATCCGATGAATATTGGTGTTATGCTTAAGTTGATGTGCTGAATATTATCTTATGTTATCTCTATGTTGTTTATGATCTTGCATGCTCTCCGTTGTTAGTAGCTATCTTGGCCAAGTAGATACTAGTGACTCCAAGAGGGGGTATTTATGCTCGATAGTTGGGTTCATGCCTCTATTTAATCTGGGGGAGAGACAGAAACCTCTAAGGTTGTAGATGTGTTGTTGCCACTAGGGAGAAAACAACATTCTTATGTCCAAGGACATATGCTTTGTTTACATTACACACTTTGCTTAATGCAGTTATCTGTTGTTCGCAACTTAATATTCACGGGGTCCTCGGATGATTCCCCGTGGGTGGATTATTAGTCATAGATGCAGTTGGATGGCGGTCTATGTATTTTGTTGTAATGCCCAGAGTAAATCTCATAGTGATCCTCTTGACATATGCATGTTATCTTCATTCTATCAATTGCCCAACTATAATTTGTTTACCCAGCATGTTGTTATTTATCTAATGGAGAGACACCACTAGTGAACTGTGGACCCCGGTCCAATTTCCTTTATATTGCTATCACCTGTTTACTTTACTCGCACTGTTTACTTTCTCGCATACTACTATTGCTTTCCACTCGATATGCTCATTCCTATGTTTACAGCTAACCGGTGAGATTGACAACCTTATCGTAAGTTGGGAGCAAAGTTCTTGGTTGTGTTGTGTGAAGGTTCCGCGTTGCTACTAGTTGAAGACGCGCTAACAAGTATCATTAACGGCGCCCTTGTTGGAGTGTCACTAGGCTAGCAAGCATCACCTTCTGGAGTTTGGCTTTTTTGTTGGGGATATACCAAATGGGTATACCAGCGACATAGTCCTAAATCAGCAAGCCAGGGTGGCCCATCAGGGGTGGTATGGCGGATTCGCCATACCGGGCGGCCCAGTTGCTGAAGTTGCCACGGCGGTACTAGACGCATGCGCTTATGGCGGATCCTCAGACAGGCCCATGGCGGATTACTAACGACAGGCCCATGGCGGATCCGGTGACGGCCCATGGCGAGTTACCTTCACGTACACGCATAGGACTTAGTCTAGGACTCCAAGTTGTATCCGCTCCGGTACCAACGTGTAGCCCACGCCCGGCGCCTTTATAAGACCGGCGTGGAGCAGCCCTTGAGGCACAGACAAATCATACGGCCAATCGCATAGCGAAACAGCCAACCTCATCATTGTAATCGAGCACTTGTTGCCATATAGTGAATTATAGCAGCACGTAGGATCTCGCCACCGTCGTGAGTTCTGAAGCTGGGTAAACTCGTGCTACCACCGTCCTGGATCGCTCCTCCGTGTTCACCCCCTTCCACAAACCGCCATACCCCTACCTCTATGGCAGATCTGTTGACGAAACCATGAAAGTTGGCGCCCACCGTGGGGCGTAGCGCGTCTGGAGCGCGGATCCAGGCGGGATCCGCCTTTGCAGGCATCGGCGACACCGTCGCCATCGGGCGCGTCCTCTACAATTCCGGCTTCCCCATCGTCCCAGCGGATAACCTCTGGGTGCCGGCTAGAGAAGACCCTGCTCGATTCACTGTCGTTCCGATTGGAGATATCCATATCTTCATTGGAGAGACAAACCCTACCCCCGCTACAGAAACCAATTTCCGACGGATCGGTATGGCTGAAATCCCCAAACGGACCGCTTTCGAGCTGGAGACGGAGGAGGACTCATCTGACCTGGAACTTTCCAAGTTGCCCAGATCGGATCTGAAAAATAATCCCACCCAGCCCGCCCTAGAGGTAGAGGAAGTGGTGGAAGACCGCTATGAATCCGCCATGAGTAATCTGGCGTTAGAGACACCACGGTACTGCCTTGTTGCGTTCAAAGGCATCACTTCAGGATCTACCTCCAATGGAGGAGAAGATAGCCCAGGTGAATCCATCCTTGAGGCACTTAACGAAAGTGGTGAATCGGATGACTGGGACAGCAAGGGCTATGATTCTGACCATTACGACGCCGCTATGAGGAAAATCGAGGCGGAGTTGGAGCAGCAGGCACTTGAAGAACAGCAAGCAGCGGCCAAGCAGGTGTTCGTAACCAGCAAAGGAGATGATGCTGGGCAGGCAACTGGTGATCCGCCATCTCAGGCATTCCACGACGGAGATGCCGGCAAAGAGCAGGGTAACCCGCCACCAGCCGCCGATCCCGCCACGGAGCAACTTCCTGAGATCCACGGCGGACCCAGGCCTCTGCAACCCACCATCCCCGAGGACCAGCACCCGGAAGACTTCACGACCCTGCTGGACAAGGTCGTCTACGGAACTCTGGCAGATCCAATCACCCCTGACTATGTCAGAGATGTGAACGATCTCGAGAAGAAGAGGCGCGCACTCCTCAAGGAAGCAAAGCAAGTCGAGAAGATGGGCCAGCAGCTTGATGGCGACATTGCTAAAGCTCAAGACACGCTGAAGCGCGCCAGGAACATGGAAGAGAAGTATGTCACTCTCATCCAGAACCAGATGAACGAGGGAGGCGACCCGCAGCTAGTACGAAACCTTGAGTTCACCGTACCAACAGCGGAAACTCTGGCCAAGATGTACATCAAGAATCCGCCATACGTGGATAAAAACAGCGATGAAGTCAGGGCTACGCCCATTGAAAATATGGTGGCTGCAAAGGAGCTATTGGAGCATAACAAGAGCCCAGCAGCCCTAGAAACGGCGGTGAAACTGATGACAAAAGCATTAGTGCAACAGGAGAAGGCTACGTCGTCACGACGGCTCGAATCTGATCCCGCGCTATGCAGGTCCAGCACTGCCTCTAAGGCTCAGGGGGCTGGCAACCATGGTACGCGCCCTGACAACGAGTCTCATACCGGGTCCTCAGAAATCCGAAGAAGAGAAGCTCGCAACCGGGCGAACGCCATCCCAATATCCTCCGATGACAAACCAAATGGCAAAGGCCCGCAGAGAAATCCATCGCCACCCCGCAAGAATTACCCTGCCTATGGATACCACCAAGACAATGCTGCCCCTCGCCACAAGACCAACATGCCGCCACCAAAGTATAAGACGTTCGAAGTCCCAAAGGGAGGCATCGTCATACGCGACAATGATGGCAAGCGAGGACGAAGCCGTGACGCTGGGCGTAAAGACGATCCGCCATGACGACGGCGCGCACCGTGATGGCGGCAAAGACAAGCATCGCTCCACTCGCCATCATGATGACAAAGGGCAAGGCTCCCGCCGCCATGACGACAATCCATCTCCGCGAAGAGCAGAAGGAAGCCGTCGTAGTTGCAAAGATCAGTCGCAGGATGGCGAGAGCAAATGACGACGCGACCCTTCGCCATCCCCACCAGGGAGCCCCCATGGCGGCGGCGGTGGTGGTGGCGGACCAGCAAGGTCACGCAACTCTCGCAAGGATCCGCCGGACTAGAAGCCCTACGATGCTCATACCCATCTAAATGAGATTGCCAAGTCACAAACAGCCTTCTTCCTCGGCCCAAAGTGCTTTGGTTAACGGATTCGTGATGAGCCCATCCCGCATGAGTTCAAGATCGAGAAAAATATCTGCCAGTACAATGGAGTCGATCGGCCTTTAACTTGGCTACAAGACTACTTCAACACAGTACAATTCGCCGGGGGATCACCCAATGTTGCTGTCCGCTATTTTCCCCTGATGCTATCCGGCACTGCGAGGCAGTGGATCAATGACTTGGCGGAGAACTCCATCCAAACCTGGTTCGATATGCAAACTGCGTTCACCGAAAATTTCGAGGGGACTTACAAGAGACCCCATAACATTGGTGACCTCCAACGGTGCCGGCGGGCCGACGAAGAGACCTCCCGAACTTTCCTCGCACGATGGCTAGATATGAAGAAGTCCTGTGAAGGGGTTACTGACGAATCCACCATCCTCGCATTTATTGACAGTTTGGAGAGAGGCCAGCTGCTCCGCCATCGCCTGTTGCGGGAAAGGAACGAAGGGAAACTAACCCTAAATTCCATGATCACCATTGCAAGCAACTACGCGGCCGCCGACGACGACGCCCGCGAATCTCTGTAGGCTTCCGCCATCCAGAACACTGGAAAGCAGAATAGCAGCAACAAACGGAAGAATCCGCCAGAAGAACCACAGGCTCCGGACATGGTGGCCGCAACCTTTGCTGACAAGGGCCAAGGCAGCCAGCGCGGCAGGGGACGCGGTGGTAGCGGTGGCCAGCCGCGGAGTTCCGCAACTCCCGCTTCGGCGCCATCCGCCCCCGTATCTTACGACGAATACCGCGATATGCCATGTTTCGCCCATCATGACGCTTCGGGAAAGTGCAACCACACCAACCGGAACTGCAAGTTTGTCAATGACCTCAAGGCGGATCAAGAAGCTGGCTTCAAGCGCAGCCGGCGACAACGGCCTCGTGGCAAAGGGAAAGCGGACAAAGACAAGGAGTCCAGGGATGGCAGTGACATGGACGAAGACCCTGCGCCCAAACCCGCCGAAAAGGCAGAGGGTGGCACTGGCAAGGGCAACCCAATCAAGGATAAAAAAAAGGTGCCTTTCACACATTCCTTGGACCCCCCACGGCCAAGGCACAGAGGGCTGCTATGCGCTCCCTCAATGCCATCGTGCCAAAAATCCGCCAGTACGTCCGATGGTCTGAAGTACCGGTGCACTGGAGCCGCGATGATCATCCAGAGCACATCCGAGATGGATATTACGCCATGGTGGTATGCCCTGTAATCCATGGCTATGAGTTCTCCAAATGCTTAATGGATGGCGGCAGCAGCCTGAACATCATGTACGTGGAAACTTTGACGAAGCTCGGCCTTACCAAGACCCAACTCCGCCATAGCGCGGTCACCTTTTATGGGGTGGTTCCTAGTCGCCAAGCCAAGTCTCTCGGGTCCATCACCCTCAAGGTTGCCTTCGGTAGCGAGGAAAATTACCGTGAAGAGCCTATAACCTTTGAGGTAGTCCCGTTCAAGAGCACATACCACGTGATCTTCGGTCGCCCTGCCTTCCACGGCTTCCATGCCAGGCCATGTTACATCTACAATCAGCTGAAGATACCAGGCCCGGATGGCGTAATCACCGTTTATGGCAGTTTCAGAAAGGCAAAGGAGTGCGAGGAAGGAGAAGCCGCCTTCGCGGAAGCAGTGTTCTTCGGTGAGGAGTTCAAAGAAATCCACGCCGCTACGGACCCTGCGGAGATGCCGGCATCCAAGCAGGAGATTTCCGCCTCCCCGCCCACCTTTAAGCCTACAGTCGACACAAAACAGGTGGAACTTGTCGCTGGCGATGCCGCCAAGACCACCTCCATTGGGACAAACCTATACCCCAAATAGGAAAGCGCGCTCGTCGAGTTCCTCCGTGAGAACCGGGACATCTTCGCATGGCAGCCATCTGACATGACGGGTGTACCCAGGGAACTCGCCGAGCACGCTCTGCAGATAATACCTGGCTCCAAGCCAGTAAGACAAGCCATGAGACGCTTCGGAGATGAAAAGCGCCGCGCCATAGCAAAGGAAATTTCCAAGCTCTTGAAAGCAGGCTTCATCAAGGAAGTGATCCATACAAAGTGGGTGGCAAATCCGGTGCTAGTTCCTAAGAAAAATACAAAAGTTCTGCGCATGTGTGTAGATTACACTGGCCTGAACAAAGCATGTCCAAAAGACCCTTTTCCCTTGCCTCGCATTGACCAAGTCATTGACTCGACGGCGGGATCGGAGCTGCTGTGTTTCTTAGATGCCTACTCAGGATACCACCAGATCAAGATGAAAAAGTCCGATCAGCTCGCTACGTCATTTGTAACACCTTATGGCACATATTGCTATGTCACAATGCCATTCGGTCTGAAAAACGCAGGAGCAACGTATCAGCGCACTATGCAAAAGTGCCTGGCGGATCAAATTGGACGAAACATCCACGCATACCTGGACGACATAGCGGTTATGTCTAAAAAGCAAGATGGCCTTATAGCGGATTTGCAAGAGACCTTTGACAATCTTAGGAAGTACAACATGATGCTTAACCCCACGAAGTGTGTCTTTGGGGTCCCAGCTGGACAACTTCTAGGATTCATCGTCTCCCACCACGGAATTGAGGTTAACCCGGAGAAGATCAAGGCAATCCTCGACATCTCCAGGCCCATAGATCTAAAAGATGTACAGCGACTCACAAGCTGCGTGGCAGCAGTGAGCAGATTCATCAGTCGTCTTGGCGAGAAAGCTTTGCCACTCTACAAGCTGATGAAGAAATCAGACGAATTCGTCTGGACCGACGAGGCAGACGCTGCACTTAAGGATCTGAAGAGAGTGTTAACCACTGCACCAGTCCTAGCGGCCCCCGAAGACCAGGAACCCATGTTACTATACATGGCGGCAACTAACAGGGTGGTTAGCATCGTCATGGCGGTAGAACGTAAGGAAGAAGCGCAGGAGTATGGCGTACAGTGACCAGTTTACTATGTCAGCGAGGTCCTGACGGAATCCAAGCAGCGCTACCCTCACTACCAAAAATTGGCATACGGAGTTTTCCTAGCTTCTCGTAAGTTGAGGCATTACTTCTATGACCATAAGATCACGGTGGTGAGCAAAGCCCCACTGAAGGACATCATCAACAACAGCGACGCAACAGGACGAGTTGCGAAGTGGGGCATTGAATTGGCCTCTTTCGACATCGACTATAAGCCTTGCACCGCCATCAAGTCTCAGGCTTTGGTGGAATTTATGGCGGATTGGAAGGAAGCGCAGGAAACTACGCCCGTCCCAGAACCAGAGCATTGGGTGATGCACTTTGATGGCTCAAAGTTGCTGCACGGCTCGGGGGCTGGGGTGACACTCAAATCTCCCAAGGGAGATGAGCTAAGCTATGTTCTCCAGATCCACTTCCCCACCACCAACAACATCGCGGAATATGAAGCTTTACTGCACGGGCTACGTGTCGCAAAGGAGATCGGCGTACAACACATCATGTGCTGTGGAGACTCTGACCTTGTGGCTCAGCAGGTGGCTGGCACATACAAAGCTCGGAACGAAGTTATGGCGGCATATAGAGACGAAGTGGACGAGATGGCCAAAAGTTTCCTCGGCTATGACATAAAGCACGTACGACGAGAAGATAACATGGCGGCCGATACCTTGTCAAAACTAGGATCTAGCCGTAAGGCAGTTCCGCCAGGTGTATTCCTCGAGCATCTGCGCGTACCATCGGTAAAGATGGTGGATCCCGAAAACCCGGAACTAGCGAGCTCCCCCGTCATGGCGGTTTTGCCCAGCGATCCGCCATGGGCAAAGCCCTACCTGGAATTTCTGACGAACAAGAAGCTACCCGAAGACGAAGTCCAAAAAAGACAAATTGAGCGTAGAGCCAAAGCGTACACCATCATAGATGGCCAACTCTACAAACGAAGCACCTCGGGAGTTTTCATGAAGTGCATATCCCAAGTGGATGGAATCGAAATACTAAGAGAGATCCACGAAGGCGAATGTGGGCATCACGCCGCCGCCAGATCCCTAGTAGCTAAAGCATTCCGCCATGGATTCTACTGGCCAACAGCCAAGGCAGATGCAGACCGTATTGTGGAGCTCTGCTACGGTTGCCAGATGTACTCAAAGCAAACCCATATGCCCGCCACAGCACTGCATACGATTCCTATAACTTGGCCCTTTGCAGTCTGGGGGCTGGACATGGTGGGTCCGCTAAAAATAGCACCTTTGGGATTTACGCACCTTCTGGTAGCGGTAGACAAATTCACGAAGTGGGTGGAAGCTAAGCCCATCAGAAAACTTGATGGCAAAACTGCCCTCAAATTTGTCAAGGACATTGTGGTTAGATTCGGCATCCCACATAGCATCATCACCGACAATGGCACTAATTTGTCTCAAGGAGAAGTTGAAGAATACTGCCATCACAACGGAATCCGCCTTGACCTAACATCTGTGGCGCATCCACAGTCTAATGGCCAAGTTGAGCGGACCAATGGGCTAATCATGTCAGGGATCAAGCCACGCCTTGAAGCACCGCTACATAGGGCAGCTGGAGCCTGGGCAGAGGAGTTGCCATCTGTGCTGTGGAGTCTACGGACCACGCCAAACAGATCAACTGGTCTAACCCCTTTCTTCTTAGTCTATGGAGCAGAGGCAATTTTGCCAAGTGATGTTCAGTACAATTCTCCAAGAGTCGAGGCCTACAAGGAAGAAGATGCAGAAGCGTCCAGACAACTATCTATGGACATGCTGGAAGAAGAACGAGACCTAGCAGCCCAGAGATCCGCCATCTACCAGCAGAATCTCCGCCGCTATCACAGCCGGCGAGTTCGCCAACGCTCGTTTAAAGAAGGTGACCTGGTGCTATGCCTCAAACAGCAGAAGTCCCACAAGCTATCCCCGCCTTGGGAAGGACCCTTCGTCATCAGCAAAGCTCTACTGAATGGTTCCTACTACCTCGTTGATATTCGCGAGGTAGATAAGCGACCAAGTAAGAAGCGCAAACGAAGAGACCCTGACGATATCTACGACGAGACAGATCGTCCATGCAACATCGCACAGCTACGTCCTTTCTACACTTAGCACTTATCTAGCTATGTAATAGGCACCTCTATATGATCAATGAAATAAAGCATTTGGTTCACTCTTGATTTTGTCTGAGTCTTTTACCTCCTTTATTGTTCATTTAGATCGTATAGAACCTTTTTGCGCAATTGTGCTTTGCACTTGCGTCTCCCATAAATCCGCCATAAGCGGTCCGCGTAGCTTTTTTATGTTTTGATCTTCATTCAATGTTTTCTGTGTGGATTCCAGAGTAGTGACTTTTTGACGATCTAAGCCGCCATCTGCTCAGGGTTCTGGACGGTTGCTATTAAGTATCGTCGCCCTAGCGGATTGTTCATGCGGAGATTTCGCCATCTCACGAAAAGTCAAGCACAGAGAGCCGGATGGCGGATCGCATAATCCTATGCGTGAAATTTTTTCAAAGTGTTGTTTTTTGGGCATGTCAAAAACTGCAAGTTGCATAAAACTAGGCCTGGCAGTTCCTTCGCACAATAAAACCACTTCATAAAAAACAAGCTGCAAGAGTTTAAAAGCATTCCACTAATCCGCCACAAGCAGATCAGTCACAGTGCAGAAGCATTCACACGCAGTTTAAGTTTAAATTACAGACCCACTCAGGGGCCGAATTGATGCAAAGTATTTTTTCCTGCCATATTGCAGGGCATGTCCTAAGAAGACGGCGGAACCTTGGAGGACACCTCATCACCGCCATCACCACCTGCAGTAGCTGCGGAGGCTGATGCCGAAGCCTGGCTTGGCGACCCTGGCAGATCGTATGCTTCGTAGTATACGTTCAACTGAGTGCCAAGGGTGCACAGTTGATCGTATCCAAGCACGCTCTGCCGGATGGCGGCCTCGTCCACCGGCGCACCATCCTCGCCGCTCTCCGGGATGCCGGAGGTGAGCAGGTCCAGGTCCATCTCGGGATAGTGGGCCTTCGCCAAGGTAAGAGCTATCCTGGCACCACCCCGAGCAGAGGACTGTTTCCAGTCCGCCATGAGCCCTGGCACTAGCAGCAGCTTCTGGGTAAGCGCAATGGCGGAGAGGTTGGAAGAACCCGCTATCTGCAGGCTCCCGCAAGCTTGGCGACCAGCGTTGAGAAGGCCATCAAGCTCCTTTTTCGCTGCGTCGGTGGCCATGCGCAAGCCTTCGGCAGTATCCGCCTCGCCCTGCCCCAAAGCAACTGCATGGCGGAAAAAGAAGATGCGTCACGCATGGCATAGCAGAAATTGAAAAAACTTTACGCTATAAGAAGAAATGGTACCTAGCAAGTTGTCCTGGAAGTAATGAAGGAGCTCGTTAAAGCCTTCATGCCGCTTCTCAAAATCAGTGGCGGCTTTGCGGAGATCCTCTATCTCCTTGTCTTTCTTGAGGTTATGGCGCTGCTGGTCCTTCAGCTGCTCTTCGAGGAGGGTGTTTGCGGCCAGAGATTTCTGGAGCTGCTGCTGCAGCCCATCCATCGCAATGGCGTGGCCCTTCTCCACCCCTTCAAGTGTGGACTTGAGCTTGGCAACATCTGCATGGTGGAAGTATCAGCACAGCATTGATTGAATAAGCATAAGGGAATTAAAACTTGTTGAGTAAATTACCGCTATTCTCACGCTGTTGCTGCAAGTCCGCCACAAGAGCGCTTTTGGTTGCCAGCTCCTTCTCCTGCGAGCTGACAACCTGGACCAGGTCCTCTACCACCTTCTTATAGTTCTGGCAAAATAATTTCAAGTGTTAGTCACTCTCAGAGCTTTATGCTGGATAGGTATCCGCCATAACGCTCGGGGGCTACTCCCGATGATTTTTTAGTCACTCTTAGAGCATCATGATGGATAGAATCCGCCATGATGCTTGGGGGCTACTTATGCTGATTTTCTGTCTTCCTAAGAGCTTTATGCCGGATAGTCATCCGCCATAACGCTCGGGGGCTACTTAGTATGAAATTTAAAAGTTCTCTATAGAGCACTGTGAACTACCAGCGCTCGAGGGCTGTGCTATTCAAAACTTTACAGAAGTCACTCTTGAAGCCCCATAGCGGATCGAATTTAGGAATCCGCCATGGTGCTCGGGGGCTACTGGGAGTACATACCTTCTTCATAGTGGCTGTTTTTTCAACAAAAGCGGCAATACCGCTGGACAGCTGGTTGCTGGCATCTTCCTAGCTAGAAATAAGATTGACGACCTCAAGTTGCTTTTGTCTCCAAAATAAACTGCCCCCCGTTGGAGCATCCGCCACTCGACCCTAAAACGAGCCAGAAGCCTTTTCACTTTGGACGACATCATTAGCCGCAGCTTCAGTCGTTGGGTTGGCTTCTGGCATTGGGTCAAACTGACCACCAACATCCTCCATATCAATATCGCTACGAGCGGAGGAGGGAGTTGGTACGTCAGGGGTGAGCAGAACAGCAGCAGGGGAGGGCTTGGCTCGCTTGGATGACGGCTCCTTGACAGTAGGTTTCTTTCTTCTGAGGAAAGGAGGGTTAGAGATGGAAAGCAACAACAATGAAGGATGTCCAAAGGTTACCTTGACTTGGGCAGATTGATGGTAGCGGTATTCTCGGATGGCGTTTCTAACTCTGCCCTGCGTTGAGCTTCGAAACGACGGGAATCAGCAGATTTCCCGCCACCACCACGAGTTTCCCCACAACCAGCCCGTTTCTTGGAAACCGCCTTCTCCCGGGTCGTATGGGCTGTGTCATCCACATTCCCCGCCATCTCCTCTTTGTTTCCGCTAGAGTGAACAACTTCCTCAGCGGTAGATTTGAGGTTGGAACGGCGAAGGGGATGGGCAAAGTGAGCAGGACCAAGCGATTTGAGCTGGTAAGAAGAAAAATGTTATGTCTTATGAAATATAAAGGTATCATGCGGTACTATGGCGGAAAGGGAACTTACCGAAGGGTAGCTGCCATTCTCGAACATAGCCATGCTGAACTTCAAAGGTTTCTTCCTAGGGGACTTCATCAGGGAACGGATGCGCTTCTCGACGACTTTAGGGTCCAGCTCCTGGTCCGAACAACGCATGCCATCATTTGCACCAGTATACTCGTGCATCAGGCTGTCGCGGTGTTGCAGCGGCTGAATCCGCCGGGATATCCAGCAGTTGATGGTGTTGATCCCTTTCAAGCCATCCACAGATAGCCTGGCAATCTGCCGAGCCAAGAGCTTGACGTAGGGAGTGGCGGATTCATCGTTGACAGCCGTCCAGGAGTCGCGAGATTCAGCAGCAACGTTCTTAAAGGGAGGAAGGCCGCGGGCTTGAGATGGCGCGGGCTTATCCGCCATATAGAACCAGGACCCTCTCCATCCAATGGCGGAATCCAGAGGCATGATGAAAGGGTATTCCTTCGACCTTCGTGGAAGAAAGCAAACCGTTCTGCAGGTCCGAAGGGATCCGTCATCTTCATAATTGGCCCGCACGGAGAAGAAAAGTTGGAAGAGGTCTACCCTGGGGCGGATCCCGAGGTATCCCTCGCACAAAGCTGCGTAGCCCGCCACAGACACCAGGCTGTTTGGTGATATGTGGTGGAGCTTGAATCCATAGAACTTCAGAAGATTAGTGAAGAAAAGAGATGGAGGCATACTGTTGCCTGTCAAAACCCACCGGCGAGCAGCGACGAGCAACACGAAGAGCCGGGAGGCTCCCAGAACTGCTGGTGGGCCCTGGTCCCTCGGGCAACGGCCCGCAAAACTCCGGCACACGTCCTGGCTGATGCAAGGGCGTGCCACCTGACCTATACCTGATCAGGAAGGTGATGGATTGCTTCGATTAGTTTCCTGCATGGCAAACACGTAAACATTAAATACGAGCCTCGATCGGCTCTCAGGTTTCCCTGTGAATCGGCTCATGTAGCCGATTGTCCCATGGATCTGCATTGGATCTACGATAACATGGGGTTTTGCTTTATCAATACAAGTCAAATCGATCTACGACAGTTTAACGCTTTCACCACATAATTGGAACATCCCACACGTAATTGAGCCTGGTAGATACGAAAGATAACAGAAAACTAACCCTAGAGGAGGCCAAAAAACCAACGTAGAGTCAATTCCCGGAACAACTCCTCTCGAATTGGCAAACCATATCCTTACGTACTACTGGATCGTTCAACCCGTTTGTGAGGCCTAACCATGCGGATATCAAACTAATCCTTGGAGAACAAGGAACAACTATGACAGATTGAATCGACTGAATAAAGATCAAGCAAGATGCTGCCCTTACACCCAAAATAGGTGCAAAGGCAGCGAGATCTCTAGGGGCAGCATGACTAAGCAAACATAACCAAAAGCACCGATGCTAGCCCAAACAGATCTATGATAACAGTATTACTCGCCATCAACAAGGCTTCAGTACGAGCAACACCAAATAACACATAAGCAGATGCTGCCTAGATCGCGAGATGCGATCTAGGCAGCACGACGCTTACCTGAAAGAAACCCTCGAAACAAGGGGTGGCGATGCGCCGAGATTGTGTTTGTTGTGAACGTGATCGTCCTCCTTTCTCAATAACCCTAGGTACACATTTATAGTCCGGAGACTTTCTATCTTTGGAATAAACCTAACAACTCTATCTCTTGTTTAAACCGAAACGTAATCTATCATAATATACAGATACACGGGCAATTAGCCCAAATCCACGCGCAAGGCCGATCCAGCCTCCAAGCCCATCTTGATTACGGCCCATCTCCTCATTTGGCCAAAATGTGGCGATAACACATGCCCCCCTGGTTTTGGCAATAATAATTCCAAAACCACTCTGTTTTTTCTTCATCGGGTCACGCGTTGCAGAGCAGAACCGTCATATCGCCTCCTCATCATGATGCCTCGCCTTCTCAACTTCTCCGCAGTACACGATTTGACAACTCTGGCACCACATTCTCGAAAACCGCTATGGCATTGAACCATCTTCCACTATTCCCCTTATTTAAATCTATCCGAACCATTTGCATCCTCATTCTTCTCCAATAGCCAAAAAACCCTCTTCCTCCGCCATGGCCTCCTCTTCTTCCTCCAACACATCCGGCCTTTCCTTCCAATCCTCCGACTCCGTCAACCGGGAGCCGACGCCGGAGCACCCGCCAATGGCGGCGTACGAAGCTCTCGCCCCACAATGGTGGGACGAGAGAGACTGGGACTTCGCCGCCCAGTCAGAGGACGACGAGTCCCTGACCGACGGCGAGGAGGACCTCCAACTCCTCGTCGACGGGGAACTGGAGGCGGAGAGCGCCGACGACGCCGTGTCCTGGGGCGAGGACATCGGCTCTTCCGATGAGGAGGAAGAAGCAGAGGAGGACACCTCCTCCGACGAATACCCGCCGGTGAAGCGCTTCCGCGCCGGGTCCAGCGAGGACACCGACGACGACGACGAGGACGAGGAGGCCCCCGCTGACAACTTCAGCAGCAGCGGTGAGGACTACGCCGGCAGCAGCGCCGATGACAGCGAAGACGGCGGCGGCAATGGCAACGGCGACGACGACGACGCCGCCTTCTAGATTAGGAACTAGTAGTAGTAGTACTAGTAGTAGATCTCCATTTTGTAAGCAATCGGCTTCATTGTAAACAACCGTCTTTGGAATCAACAAAGCTTGCTTTTCCCAATTTGATTTTGCCGATAGTCAAATAGGTCAACGTTCCAAAAGCCGATAGTAACGAATCGGCTTTCACCATACCACGCTTGATATGATCAACCAAGTCAAAGCCCAAAGAGCCGATGGCAACACATCGGCTTTTCCCACAAACGTTGGCAAGGTCAAACTCGGTCGCTTATTTAGACAAGTCTGAGCGGTCACTTTCCAATTTCAACGGTAACCTGCAACCATCTTCAAAAAGGCTAACTCAGATCTCCAATTGCCTCATTGAACAAATCGGGCTCACGGCGACACGAACCCTAGATTCCCCACCGCATAGATCCATCTCCGCCGGCAAATTAGATGGCGGAATCGTCCAGCGCCAACACAGCGGTCTCCGGTCTGAAGGTAATCCTTAACTGTTCCTCGCAATCCGAGCTCGGTGCTAGAATTAATAGCAAACACCTGAATTAATGCTTTATCCCATCATTAAAATTTTAGGTTTCAGACATTCCGCTACCGCATCCTTCTCTCCCAAATTCTCTCTGCCTTGGCCCCCGTACAGAATCTAGTCCTGCCCATCTGATCTCTTGCGAGGCAAACAGAATCCCCTTCGTAAGCCAAAACTTAGATTTGGATTCTTGGGCCGACTGCTTACGAGCCTGGCCTAATCCTCCCGAATATTGGGTTTCTTGGTACAGTAGGGTAGCCAAAACTTACCAATCCCAATGGGAAACCACGGGAATAGCCGATGCCTTGACTTTGTCATTGTCTCCCCTTGAGAAACATGAAAATCTTCTAAAAACCATCGGCTATTTCTGGTCTGATGCTCTGAACTGCTTCATGTTCGGCCATGGCCCCATGACACCAACTCTGTTAGACGTGGTGATGATTACTGGTCTAGACGTCACATCACCCAGCCCCTCTGCTTTTATGCTGCCAAAAGTCCCCTTCAAGCTTTCTTCCAAAACAGATTGCACGAACTGGGGTGCTTATCTTCGAAGCCACATGAAAACTAAGGGCCCTGTCACAGAGAAAGAACACACGGCCTTCCTCAATTTCTGGCTGGAACATTTCATATTCTGTGGCCCTTCCCTTGCCCCAACCAAGAATTATCTCTCCTTGGCCTATGAACTTGCCAGAGGCACTCAACTTGGCATCGGCAAACTGTTCCTTGGAGAAGTCTATCGATATCTCCAGTTGATGTCTGTCAAACTATCCTCCCACATAGCAGTCAAAACAGGAGGTCCTTGGTGGTTTATTCAACTATGGGCTCAGCTGTACTTTCAAAACCATATCCCAANGTACACGATTTGACAACTCTGGCACCACATTCTCCGAAAACCGCTATGGCATTGAACCACCTTCCACTATTCCCCTTATTTAAATCTATCCGAACCATTTGCATCCTCATTCTTCTCCAATAGCCAAAAACCCTCTCCTCCGCCATGGCCTCCGTACAGAATCTAGTCCTGCCCATCTGATCTCTTGCGAGGCAAACAAAATCCCCTTCGTAAGCCAAAAACTTAGATTTGGATTCTTGGCCGACTGCTTACGAGCCTGGCCTAATCCTCCCGAATATTGGGTTTCTTGGTACAGTAGGGTAGCCAAAACTTACCAATCCCAATGGGAAACCACGAGAATAGCCGATGCCTTGTCTTTGTCATTGTCTCCCCTTGAGAAACATGAAAATCTTCTAAAAACCATCGGCTATTTCTGGTCTGATGCTCTGAACTGCTTCATGTTCGGCCATGGCCCCATGACACCAACTCTGTTAGACGTGGTGATGATTACTGGTCTGGACGTCACATCACCCAGCCCCTCTGCTTTTATGCTGCCAAAAGTCCCCTTCAAGCTTTCTTCCAAAACAGATTGCACGAACTGGGGTGCTTATCTTCGAAGCCACATGAAAACTAAGGGCCCTATCACAGAGAAAGAACACACGGCCTTCCTCAATTTCTGGCTGGAACATTTCATATTCTGTGGCCCTTCCCTTGCTCCAACCAAGAATTATCTTCCCTTGGCCTACGAACTTGCCAGAGGCACTCAACTTGGCATCGGCAAACTGTTCCTTGGAGAAGTCTATCGATATCTCCAGTTGATGTCTGTCAAACTATCCTCCCACATAGCAGTCAAAACAGGAGGTCCTTGGTGGTTTATTCAACTATGGGCACAGCTGTATTTTCAAAACCATATCCCAAACTTCCCCCTTTTGGCAAGTTGCACCTTTCCAGATGCCAAAGGGAAGCAGATCCGATGCACCAGCTACGGCCAAGCTCTGTATAGCCTGCCAGGTAGTAAACTGATCCCTCATGAAGCATCCAAGTGGTTCAGCATTTTCTTCCAAGGCCTGGACAATCCTATCTTCTTTCCTTACACGGAGGAATCGGAAAATTTTGAAAATCCAATCTCCTTCAGGCTGGACAACTTTGCCGATGACACTAGCACTCGGCAGCTATTCTCCACCGTGATCCGTCCCTGTTTCCTCCCAGTTGGCATGAGCACATCCAACAGAATAATCAAGCCTGGATACGAGTTCTACCAGCCGGTCGTAGCAGCTCGGCAATTTGGCCTTGGGCAAGTACCTCCTCATTTCTTTCTCCACCACCTCACAGAGAGCAGAGCTGACCTGCCCGATTCTCTCACCAGTCAGAGGTGTTATTCTTTCTTCGATGCTCTGACCATCCCAATTCCTAACAACCTCACTTTCGCTTCATCAACCGATGGTTTTGAGAACTGGTGGTCGATGTGGAAGACTCATGCCTTCAGGAGAGCTCTGGGACCATTGCTGGAACAGCTCGATGCTGAATATGACGTCCCCGTAGAACAGGTACCGCTACTTGTAAATTTTCTTGATGCAGCTCACGACGATTCTTTTAATATCCTGCTCTTTCTCCTTGCAGCAACAAGATGGTCCAGAACCTACTAACGAGGATGGCTCCCCCTTCGAATTCCTCCCACCAGCTCCTGTGGTCCTTTTCTGCAAAAACTCGCCACCTTTGAAACAGGTCGTGATGCAGAACCAGCCGATATCACCAAAATCGGCTTCCAAGAGCCAAGCAACTTCCGGGTCAGCTGCCTCCCGAGTTCCAACTAAAACAAGAACGGCGGTGAGGAAGATAGTGGCCAAGAAAACTTTGAGGCGCCGGAGCCCTTCTCCAGAGAGCTCGCACGTACGCTGATTCATGCCTTGGTTGATCTCATTTATCTTTGTAAACATGCTCGTGCTTACCAACTCTCCCTTTCTTACAGGTCTCCATCGAAGACACCTCCAGCGAGGAAACACAATTTAATCGAGGAGATTCGAGCTCAGCAGACTCTGAGAGAACCACCACACCGAGCCAGCCAGATGTGCCACCATCGGCTTCCAGGAAAAGGCCTGTTCCTGAACCTGTTGCCCCCCGAGCAGCAGTCGAGGCGGGGCAAGCTGTGAGCCCCAAGAGGGCTCGCAAGGGACTGCAAACTTCTTCTTCGAGCCAGGAGGCTTCGAAAGTAATTATCCTCCATACTCTTACCACTCCTTTTTTATGCCGATTCATTGCTATTCACATCGGCTACGCACCTTTCATGCAGACGAAGGACACTCCTAGTGGGAAAGTCGGGGAAGTGCCGATGCCTTCCGCAAGCCTGGATCTAGTAATCCCTGAAGGTGTAGATGAAACGGTTGCCAATCTGGCCAAGCCCTCAGCAACAACACACGAGCCGATTGTCTCGCCGTCGGCTTTTCCCCTGATCTCAGGAGAGGTATGTTCGCTTCTTTCGACTCATCCTTCCCTGTTTGACGCATACTGACGCCACTTCTGCCTGCCAGGGTTGTGATATCTCAGGCTTGCTGACGTTCGACCCTGAATCCATCGAACCAGCTCCCTCTGCCGCCAACGATGAACCACGAGCAAGCGCTGTTCTACCTCAATTCTAGCGTCTCAAAGCCTTGCTGTCCTCCCCAATCGAGAGGTTGGTCGAGGGTTCTGAAGAGGTGAAGAGTGTTCTTGACGAAATCAAGGACCAACTCCCGGTAGCATTGCAAGTGAAGCTTTGGCCAGTTGTGACTCTGTCTTTCTATGGGTCAAGGGTGAAGTTGGCTCGTGAGAGGATCAATCTACGCCACGCCCAACTCCCACTGAAGGCCGATATTGCAGCCAAATGTCAGCGGCTCAATGAGAAAAAGGCGTCTCTGGATGCCAAAACTGACACCTCTGTCAGCACCGCCGAGCTTGCATCCTTAAAAAAGGAATTGGAAGATCTCGAAGAGAAGGTCCGGGCGACTAAAAAGCTCATTCATGACAAGGAAGCATTCATCGCCCGCTCCCAAGACGAAGCAGAAGGCCTCAAAGCTCAACTGAAGACTGATCTGGCAGAAATACGTGCCCTGAGCAAGCAGCTAGTGACGGGCAAGGACGATGATGACGTAGCCGAGATCGCCGAGGTGGATCGTGTCCGTGCTGACGCCCTCCGTGCCTTCGAGGCATTCCTTCAGTAGCTTATTCATGTAACCTGACACCTGCTCGTAACAGTCTGAACCTCGAGAGTCGATGGCCGTGCATTGTTTTTTTTTTATTTGGCCGATTTCATGTATCGGCCCCCATATTTCACTGTTCATCATCCCACATGCTTGGGAAATATTAATCTGGATATATTTTTTTTTACTGGCCGATTTCATGTATCGGCCCCCATATTTCACTGTCCATCATCCCACATGCTTGGGAAATATTTCTTGAGATGCTGACCGTTGACAGCCACTGGGAATTTCACACCGTCCAGCTCCTCAAGCATGTACGCGTTGCCCCTTAAAACTTGGTCGACCCTGTATGGCCCGTGCCAATTTGGAGACCATTTACCGTATGCTGCATCCTTAGTTCCCAATGGCAATACAGCTTCCCATACCAGATCACCAACGTGGAACTCCTTTGGTCTCACCTTCTTATTATATGCACGAGCTACCTTGGCTTTGTTCTCTTTAATTTTCTCAAGCGACCACAGCCTAAGTTCAGTTAAATCCTCAACACTGTCACTCATCAGGGCTGCATATTCTTCAGTTGTTAGATCGTTCTGAAAAGTGACACGTCTCGATCCAGCCGTAATCTCCCATGGCAATACGGCTTCTTGTCCATAGACTAGATGGTATGGCGAGGTTTTTATCGCTCCATGACATGACATGCGATAAGCCCACAAAGCTTCTGACAAAACCTCGTGCCAACGCCTAGGGTGCTCGTCGATTTTTCTCTTGATCAGCTTGATAAGGCTCTGATTGGACGCTTCAGCTTGCCCATTTGCTTGAGCATAGTATGGAGATGATCGGATCAGCTTAATTCCCGTGTCCTCGCAGAACTCTCTAAACTCGTGAGAAATGAAGACCGAACCTCCATCGGTCGTGATAGTTTGGGGAATCCCGAATCTATGAATGACATGTTCTTTCACGAAATTGATAACATCCTTCGAGTTTACTGACTTCATAGGGACGGCTTCCACCCATTTAGTGAAATAATCCGTAATGGCCAAAATCCACATGTGGCCTTTGCTTGATGGAGGATTGATCTTGCCAATCATATCCATGCCCCAACCTCGGAATGGCCAAGGCTTGATGATGGGGTTCATCGCTGATGCAGGTACCATCTGAATCTTCCCGAATTTCTGACATGCTTGACACCCTTTATAGTACTTAAAACAGTCCTCAAGCATGGTGGGCCAATAAAACCCTGATCGCCTGATCAACCATTTCATCTTGTGAGCCGATTGGTGAGTTCCACAGGCGCCTTCGTGTACCTCGTGTAGAAGCCGATTTGCCTCGGCTGGCCCCAGACATTTGAGCAGTAACCCTTCCAAAGTCCTGTAGAACATGTCATCCCCAATAAGCACATACTTCATGGCCTTGTACCTTATCCGTTTAGGTGCCCCCCGAGCCGAATCTTTCAAGTAATTGAAGATATCGGCTCTCCAGTCGTCCGCCTCTAGGAACTGTACCTGAACATCAGTTCCATCTGCTATGTCCTTGTAGCCTGAAGCCATCTGTGCAAGATCATTCGCCTCGGTATTCTGCGACCACGGGATCCAGTTAAAGTTTAGATACCTGAACTGTGCTATCAGCTCACGGCATTGCAACCATAATGGGAAGAGTGACTCGCTCTCACACTTGTATTCGTCCGTGAGTTGGGAAATCACCAATTTGGAGTCTCCAAAAAGTTCCACTGCTTCTGCTCCGGCTTCAATGAGCAACTCCAATCCCTTGCGTATTGCCTCATACTCAGCGACATTGTTGGTGCAAGGGGTAGATAGCCTGATGGAGAAGGAATATGTTGCCCCCCGGGGCGACACGAGTAGAATGCCGATGCCGCAACCATCATCACAAGCCGATCCATCGAAAAACATAGCCCATGCACGTACAGACAGTGCTGCTATATCAGTGTTGATTCGTTCAGCAATAAGATCGGCCAACGCCTGTCCCTTAACCGCTTTGGCGGGTTGATACCGGATATCAAATTCCGATAATGCAAACATCCATTTGCCGAGTCGGCCTTTCAACACAGGAGCCGACAGCATATGTTTTATGACATCTGATTTGCATATGATGATAATCTCTGCTGACAGCAAGATGTGTCGCAGCTTGGTGCAGGTGAAAAATAGGCAGAGGCATAACTTCTCGATCTCAGGATATCTCGTCTCTGCATCCAGCATCCTTCTGCTGATGTAAAACACAACTCGCTCCAGACCATCATAAACTTGCACCACCACCGAGGCGATGGACGTGTCAGCCACCGACAAGTAAATGTAGAACGGCCTATCCTGCTGCGGTGGAACCAACACTGGCGGCTTCGTTAGATATTCTTTGATCTCGTCGAAGGCTCGTTGTTGTTCTGTCCCCCAGCGGAACTCCTCATCAGATTTAATTTTCACCAGTCCCATGAACGGCTCTATTCTTCCTAACAGATTGGAGATGAACCTTCTGACGAAGTTGATTTTGCCGATGAGACATTGCAGTTCTTTCTTCGTGGTAGGTGGCTTCATTGTTCGCACTGCCTCCTGACTTTTCAGGCCGATCTCAATTCCGCGTTCATGGACCAAGAAACCCAAGAACTGACCGGCCGTCACACCGAAGGCACACTTCTTTGGATTCATCCGTAGCCCGAATTTTCTGGTTCGGTCCAGGACGCGTCGCAGATCGTCCAAGTGTCCTTGTACTGAAGCAGACTTGACTACCACGTCATCGATATAAATCTCCACCAGCTTGCCGATCAGATCATGGAAAATGTAATTCATGGCTCTTTGGTATGTGGCGCCGGCATTCTTCAGTCCAAATGTCATGACTACATATTCAAACAACCCCACCGAACCTGGGACTCTGAATGCAGTCTTGTGTATATCTTCTGGAGCCATAAAAATTTGATTGTAACCGGCATTGCCATCCATAAAGCTCAAGACCTTATGACCAGCAGCTGCGTTGATCAATGTCTCTGCTACCGGCATCGGATACTCATCCTTTGGAGTGGCTCTATTGAGATCCCGAAAATCTATGGCAACACGCCATCGGCCATCCTTTTTCTCTACAGGTACGATACTAGAAATCCACTCAGCATACCTGCATGGCCTGATGAACCCAGCTTTCAACATTTTCTCGATCTCTTTCTTGACTTCCTCTAAAATTTCGGCCTTCATCTGTCGTGCTCGCTGCTGGAATGGCCGAAACCCTTTTTTAAGCGGGAGCCGATGCTCAATGATGCTCCTGTCTAACCCGGGCATCTCCGTATAGTCCCAGGCAAAGCAATCTGGATATTCTTTCAACAAAGCTATCATCGGACCCCGCAGATTCGGATCTAACTTTTTGCTGATAAATGTCGGTCGTGGCTTATCCCCAGGACCGATGTCAATCTCCTCTAGCTCATCAGCGGATGTAAACCCATACCCCAGCTTTCCGTCACCTGCTAAATCGATGCTGAACACAGGCCAAAAGTTTGGTGAGGATAACAAAGATAATTTGGGCCGATTGCCGGAATCGGCCCCCTTTTTGATTGCATTACTCAAGGAAGGTTTACAACTTATTTGTGCTCTACAATGGTAGGGAATCTCCCTACTACGACTACATGACATGCTTGTCGTAAGATCACTGCTTTTTATTTTTTGTGGCCGATCGCAGGGATCGGCCTTACCACGCACAATCGTGGGCTTTGCTACTCTGTCAGGCCAGTGGATAAGACCAGCCTCACCCCGTTTTTTGTAGCTTCAATGCGCTCACAGCCGTCTAGACTGACTCCAGAGATCGGCTCTTGGTCTTCTGCGTCCCAAATGTTCATGCCAGCTATTGAGATCTCGATCGAATCGTCTGCATGAATGACCTCCACTTCATCTCCATCCCACTGTATCAGGCATTGGTGCATCGTGGATGAAATGCAGCAGTTAGCGTGAATCCAATCCCTTCCCAGCAAGACAGCGTAGGTGCTTTTGCTGTCAACAATGAAGAACGACGTAGGGATGGTTTTTCTACCCACGGTCAGATCCACGTTCAGAACGCCTTGCGTTTCTGAAGCTTGGCCGTTGAAGTCGCTTAGCGTGACGTTGGTTTTGATCAGATCTGTAGTGGAGCGTCCCAAACGCCGCAGCATGGAGTATGGCATTATATTGACTGCCGCTCCGGTGTCAACCAACATCTTGCGGACAGGCTGCCCATTGATATAACCTCTCAGGTACAGGGCTTTCAGATGTTTGTAGCTCTTCTCCCGTGGCTTTTCAAAGATAACCGGCCGTGGGCCGCAGTCAAACTGTGCCACTGGTAGTTCTTCGGTTCTTGGAGCGCAAAACTCCGACGGAAGTATGAACACCATGTTTGTGCTAGCCGATGTCTTCGCATCGGCTTTTACTGGTTTGGGGCGCCACTCTTTCTTTTTTGGACGGGCCTCCGTCTCCAAGGTTTGTTGAATTTTCACGGCCAGATCAGGCCGGGCTTTCCTTAAAGTGTGGAGGTACTGCGCTTCGGCTTCCTCCAAGCTACGTAGCCGCTGAACTCTACGCTTTTGGGTGTGTCTGAGTCCATCGGGACACCACCTTGGCCGGTGATATCTATCTTCTTCTTCATCCTCTGACTCCTCGAGATCTTTTGCTCGAGATGACTCCTCTTGTCTGTTCTGAGGCCGGAGAGGCCCTAGACGCTTGAACACTGAAACTGGACCTGTGTCATCCTTCTGCTGTCCACATTCCGGGCAGTTGTCGACTGTAGGCAATCGGCTCATTCCCGCATCCCAACAGTACTTGAAGAAAGGACAATCCCAATGTTTATCCACGCCTTCCTTTTCCTTTGACCTTCCCCTAGCGCGGTGCTCATATCCTTCATCATCTCTATCATGCCGACGGTATCTCCCATCGTATGCGTCGGTCCGACGATCTCTCTCATCATCTCTGTCGTACTGCCGACGTCGGTCATACTGACGCTCATACTTGTTAAGGAGATGCGTGGAGTGTGGCTTCTGATATCGCACGCTTCTCACTTGTTCCTCGGTTATATACCGCCTATCATCATAACGGGGCCGGTCGCGTGGACCGGCCTCTTCCTTTTCTTTGCCCCGGGAGTGGCCGCTTTCCTCCTTATACTTGCCATGGTGGTACATAGGCCCTGCCATGTTAATATCGAACGAGAAATCTAGCTGACGCCTCGTGGAGTGGCTGTGCTCTACCATGTTGATGCCAGGAAACGGGTTTGTGTCCACTTTCATGGCGAACTGCCCAAGGATCAGACGGCCCTGTTCTATCGCCGTTTGGATCTGCCGACGTAGCTCTTTGCAATCATTGGTGGTGTGGGTGAACGAGTGATGCCACTTGCAGTATGATCTCCCGTTCATCTCTTGCGCCGTAGGGATTTTATGGCCTTCGGGTAACTTCAGCTGCTTTTCCTTCAGCAGTAAATCGAATATCTGCTCAGCTTTGCTTACATCGAAGTCGAACCCTTTTGTAGGCCCTTGCTGTTTCACCCATTTGCAGGACACAGGATCTGCTCCCCGAGCCCATTCAGCCACGGCTATCTCCTGGTCTTCTACAAGATCCTCTTCTTCTGTATCGACCAGGCCTATCGGACGTTTGAACTTGTCTTGGTACAACTCAGGGTGGCGCTGCTCATACATTGTCAGTTTCTGGACCATGTGCGCCAGTGAATTGTATTCTACTTGGAAAGCCAGATCCTTGATCGGTGCTGAGAGACCCAACACGGCCAGCTCGACTGCTTCTTTCTCAGTTAAACGAGCCGAATAACTTCGGTTCTTGACAGTCCTGAAACGCTGAATATACTCGGCTACCGTTTCTCCCCGCTTCTGCCGCACCTGCGCCAGATCGGCAATGCCAGCCTCGGTAGCTTCTGAATGATACTGAATATGGAACTGTTCTTCCAGCTGCTTCCAGGTCCGGATCGAATCTGGTGGCAACGAGGTGTACCACCCAAAAGCTGGTCCTGTCAGAGATTGCGCAAAGAACCTTACGCGTAACTGATCCGATGCTGAAATCATGCCTAACTGTGCCAAATATCGGCTCACGTGCTCGATCGAGCTAGACCCTTCTGAACCATTAAATTTTGAGAACTCAGGGAGCCGATACTTGGGCGGAAGCGGAATCAGATCATACTCGTTGGGGTACGGCTTGGAATAGCCGATTGTTCTCCTCTTCGGCACGAAGCCGAACTGGTCTCTCAAGATGGTACTGATTTGCTCCACCGTTTGAGCTGCAGGGGCTAAATTCTCATGACTCGTTCCGGTGGCATACTTAGCTAGCCACGCCTGTTTATCAGCGTCCATCCCGGACATCCCTGCTCCCGAAATCCCTACTCCAGAAACACCTGCCCCAGAAATCCCTGCGGTTGCAATCTGGTTCGTGCGCGTCAGGCTGTTGCAGTCCGGCACGTATGTGCACACATATCCATGTGGGATTTCTTTAGGTGGTTCAAACAAGAATTGGTAATCGCCAGGATCACCTCCAATCTTGTAGACGACGTACGCCGGTGACCCCGGTGGCTCCGGAGCTGCAAGCGTGAATGGTAGCTGTGGCCTGGTCTGGAGCGGTCTTTCTCCCTGGTGAGTCCCTAGGGTAGGCCCCGACGGAGAGTACTGATGTTTCATGATCTCCTGAACCACGTGAACCACGACGCGCTCGAAAGCGTTCACCAGGCTCTCAGAATGGCGGTGAAGGGAATGAGCCACCATGTAATTGACTTCCTGTCGCAGAGCTCTGGTGCGATCCTCTGAAGGAACAGACAGATCCACCTCATCGAGAGCGCCTTCGGGTGAGAACCCTTTCCACCTGATGCCATGCTTACGGGTCCTCTCAAAAGAGCCGATGAGATCGGCTTCGAAGAGAGCTTTGATATCATCATACCTCTTCTTGTGCTCATCAGGCAGATCGTCGTACGTGATTGGTCTGTCCCCCATCGCAGCGTCAGATGTTGATGCAGATGTTGTTGAGTGTCCCACCGGGCGTGCCAGAATGTGTTGCCTGTCAAAACCCACCGGCGAGCAGCGACGAGCAACACGAAGAGCCGGGAGGCTCCCAGAACTGCTGGTGGGCCCTGGTCCCTCGGGCAACGGCCCGCAAAACTCCGGCACACGTCCTGGCTGATGCAAGGGCGTGCCACCTGACCTATACCTGATCAGGAAGGTGATGGATTGCTTCGATTAGTTTCCTGCATGGCAGACACGTAAACATTAAATACGAGCCTCGATCGGCTCTCAGGTTTCCCTGTGAATCGGCTCATGTAGCTGATTGTCCCATGGATCTGCATTGGATCTACGATAACATGGGGTTTTGCCTTATCAATACAAGTCAAATCGATCTACAACAGTTTAACGCTTTCACCACATAATTGGAACATCCCACACGTAATTGAGCCTGGTAGATACGAAAGATAACAGAAAACTAACCCTAGAGGAGGCCAAAAAACCAACGTAGAGTCAATTCCCGGAACAACTCCTCTCGAATTGGCAAACCATATCCTTACGTACTACTGGATCGTTCAACCCGTTTGTGAGGCCTAACCATGCGGATATCAAACTAATCCTTGGAGAACAAGGAACAACTATGACAGATTGAATCGACTGAATAAAGATCAAGCAAGATGCTGCCCTTACACCCAAAATAGGTGCAAAGGCAGCGAGATCTCTAGGGGCAGCATGACTAAGCAAACATAACCGAAAGCACCGATGCTAGCCCAAACAGATCTATGATAACAGTATTACTCGCCATCAACAAGGCTTCAGTACGAGCAACACCAAATAACGCATAAGCAGATGCTGCCTAGATCGCGAGATGCGATCTAGGCAGCACGACGCTTACCTGAAAGAAACCCTCGAAACAAGGGGTGGCGATGCGCCGAGATTGTGTTTGTTGTGAACGTGATCGTCCTCCTTTCTCAATAACCCTAGATACACATTTATAGTCCGGAGACTTTCTATCTTTGGAATAAACCTAACAACTCTATCTCTTGTTTAAACCGAAACGTAATCTATCATAATATACAGATACACGGGCAATTAGCCCAAATCCACGCGCAAGGCCGATCCAGCCTCCAAGCCCATCTTGATTACGGCCCATCTCCTCATTTGGCCAAAATGTGGCGATAACACATACTGAGACCCCTCTCCACGTGAGATTTGAGCATCACGATCTCGGAGGGGTTAGGAATAGGCACTAGGGCCTTGAAGTCAGTCCGCCATCCGGATTCGGCCTGAGGAGCCACAGTGCCCTCGCCTTCCATGGCCTGGGCGTCAGAATCCTTAACATGGGATTTTGCCAATAACCATGGAGGTTCTGGGGGATCTGCTCTTCCTCGTCCTCAGCACCTTCCTCCTCAGCCTCGCCATCCACTTCCTTGTCAGTGGGATCATCCGGGTTTGCTTCCGCCATATCCTCTTCGGCTTCAGACATGATGTCCTCTGGGTCCAAATCCGCCATTACGGGATGTTCTCCCTGGGCTGACTGTTGCAGGGGGGAATCTTCCTCCTCAGCCTCGGAATGGTGATGGGGAGGTGATCCGGGGTTCATGGCGCTGAAAAGAAGATTCCGCTACAAAATGCTTGAGCCAGCTACTCCGGCGGAAAACGTCGCCGGTGGTGAAGATCTTCCGCGGTGGCTCGTCGGAGACGATGAAGCTCTTGTGGCGGCGCTGAAGAGAGAGAGAGCGACGGGGGCGAATGAGGGGTGACCGGCCGGGGGTGAGAGGCCGGGGTATATATAGACCCCGGGCCTCGAGATTCGTGCCCGCCATCACCACCGCTCGTCCTGATCGCAGAAACCCTAATCCAGCGACACGTGTCCAGGGGTAAAAAAGTAACTTGGTGAAAAGAGTGCATGCACTGTAGATCTTGCCCTAGAAGGAACTGTGTGCCGAAATTTATGGTGGATTTCCACGGTATGATCCAAAGGATCCCGAAAATCTCGCTAAGATAACTACGTCACTTGATCCGTTATTTACGGCGGATTAATAGATGGAAGAAGGAACATCAAGATGACCGCCATCCCAGCACAGAAGGGAAGAAGAGCTATGGTGGAAGAAACTCACCAAGCTATGCATGGCGGATGTAGATGGCAATCTTGAAGTTCCCTGGGGGCTACTGTTGGGGATATACCAAATGGGTATACCAGCGACGTAGTCCTAAATCAGCAAGCCAGGGTGGCCCATCAGGGGTGGTATGGCGGATTCGCCATACCGGGCGGCCCAGTTGCTGAAGTTGCCACGGCGGTACTGGACGCAGGCGCTTATGGCGGATCCTCAGACAGGCCCATGGCGGATTACTAACGACAGGCCCATGGCGGATCCAGTGACGGCCCATGGCGAGTTACCTTGACGTACACGCATAGGACTTAGTCTAGGACTCCAAGTTGTATCCGCTCCGATACCAACGTGTAGCCCTGTAACAACTCAGAAAATTGTAATCCACTTCCTATGAATTAAAATACCAAATTTTGGGTAAAGATAAAACTTTTTATCTATTATTGCATGTATGCATGTATTTCCTATTATATATATTTTATGATTTCATGTGTGTTATTATTTGTTGTGCAATAGTTAGTTAACTCTAACTTAACCAACAGAAGCAATTGAGAAAAATTATAAGAACCAAAGAAACAAGAAACAAAAGAAAGAAAGAAAAAGAGAAGAATAAGATGATCCAGAAAATATTATTGACCACCCTACTTTGGACACTTATATTAAGAAATCTGCTGTTCAAGCAAAGGTTTGGTCAGTTAGTTGAGCTTAACCAAGTCACATACTAACTCAACCAAGAAGTTTCTATCCAAAATTCAAATCAGAACTTGACTCAAACTTCTGCCAAACTTTGAATCTGAATCAGTGACCAAACTTCAAATTCGAATTAAGATTTCTGCAAAACTTAACCTTTCTGTGTAACAAAAATATCTCTGGCAACCTTGTCTCATATCTTGACCACCCAAAGTGAAAATCTTCAAAAACTCGAATTTGAATCTCTTGCGAGCATTGTGTCGAACGTCTGGCAGACAAAAATCGGGGAAAATCAAATTACTGTGAAGATCACTGCTCCCGTTCGCCTCGTGCCTGTAGCCATGCTCGTTGACGTCGCCGCGGTCGAGCCCAGCCCCCTCTGCCCCGACCCGAGCCATGAGAAAGGGAGGAGAAGAGGAAGACAGCGCCCAGGATCCCCTCTCTTCTTCCCCAGCTCGCTGCACGTCGCCGACCATCGTGACGTCGCCAGCACCGACCCACAGCACTCCACAGCAGAGACAACACCCCTCTAGCACGCGAGCAAGGCCGTCGAGCCCGGTGTCGCCCGTGCACGTCGCCAGCAGGCCCTGCGCCGGCCACCTACTGGACGCCCTCGCCCTCGTCTCTCCGGCCTATAAAAGCCCCCGCCGATCAAACGACTGGACGCACACCACTCCTAGCTCTCTCCCAGACATCTTCTCTCCCTCCCGCTCGCTCTCGTTCGACGACGCCTACACCGCCGGCGAGGTACTGGACGCAAGCCGCGCCGCCGCGTTGGGCCGCCGCTGGACGAACGGAAGCCGGGAACTGGAGGAGGAGCGCCGCCGGAGTCTTTTCCACCCGTCGCCGTCGAGCCCTGCTTCCTCTACGCGCCTCGCCGTCGCCGTCGTCTTCCTCGCCATGCGTAGGTGAGCTCCAACCCTAGCCGATGAACATGATGCACCAGAGCCGTTGGATTAGAATCCGTCGGTAGCGTACCGGTTCGGTGCGGTTAAGTGATCTCACGAGCGGACCCCACCTGTCAGGTTCAGTTTTATTTCTTTCCCGCCCGGAGCAAAGCGGTATGGGCCGGCCCGTTCGGGTTTCAATTGGATTCGGCCCAGCTAGGTTAGAATTAGGTCCGTTTCGTTTTTAATTATTTTTCCCGCCGTTTGATTTATTTCAAATAAGTTTCAGAGATAATTTTCAAACTTTAATTCCAAGTGTTTTAGAAATCCATTTGTAGCAAATGAATATGCGTTGGAAATCTTAGGAATTGCTCTACACTGTAGAACTGGTTAGAATTCAATTTGAGTTAGGGATTTAAATAAATAAGAATAGTGTGACCATAGCTTTATTAATCATAGAAAAAATTTAGAAAATTATTTAAACCTCCTAAAATTATGAAACTTGGTTTGTGAACTCACTAATTAACTCCCCTACTGTGAAGTTAACCTTAATCAACTCAAACCTTGTTAGTGGTACCAATGAGACCCTAACCCAATTCTAGTTAGTAACATAAAATGATAGATCTCTATCATACACTTATAATTAATTTGCCCTCAATACCAATTCACTTAATGAGTCAATCCTCAATGGAACTAGTACTAATACCCTTAGTTTAATACCCATACTTAAAAAGTAAACCACACATGGCATATGGTATAAAATTTAACTTGCACACTCAATGCAAACTTGGAAGAAAACTTGCAACCCAATTCAAATAAAATCCAACAGGAAGGCTATTGTTTGAAAACAAGTATGTGTGCTTGGTGTGCTGTTAGCATTGTGTAGTGATGATGTGCTTTGTGTTTATTCGTTATTAGACGCTAGTGTTGCTGAGGAGGATATTGAGGGGGAATATTATCAAGAAGAAGAAGAATACCCCGGACACTTTGCCAACCAAGGCAAGCCATCTTTTGAATCATACTCCACATACCTAGTTTTACTTTTGCATTCTACTTATTTTAAGTAAATTGCATGATTGAATTGCTAGAGTAGAATGATAGATGTGTAGTGATATCTTGCTTAGCAAGAGCATCAAGCTGAGTTTATCCAACCTTATTTTAGTGGTATCATCACTCCCTGTAGTTGCTTAGTCGCTAATAAAATTGGTGCTATCTCTAAGAGGAACCCCATTTGAACTTGGTGACTTGAACTTGAAAACTTGAATTGGAGACCTCTCATACATGATGGTTTTATGAAGGAAAATAATCTTGACTAAGGACTATGGAATGTATTTGTCAAATGATACTAAGTGATGTACTATGTGAGCCAACCATACCGTACGACCACATTACCCCTAAATGGGAAGGGGCTTAGTCTGTAGCTTGTTTACCCTAGTGTGGGAGGCCTTGTATCATCCTTTATAGAGGTGCACCGTGCGCGGGTACTTCTGAACCGAGTGGAAATTCCATTCATCCGGCATCCCGGAGCGGGCAAAACTAGAGGCGCCGGAACGGGGATTTCCATTTCTCGGGCTCTAGGGAAGGATCCTATACTAGAGTGAGCAAGTGAAAGAGTTTGTTTGATTATCTGAACCCCGCATACTTTGTGTATGACGATCCGTGGATTTCTCCCGGCAGATGTATCGAATCTTGTGGGTAAAGTGTACCCCTCTGCAGAGGTTTCAAACTATTCGAATAGCCGCGTCCTCGGTTATGGACAGTTGGCAAGCTGTACTTGACTTTTGTCAGGAATGATAATAATTGATGGTGAACTTGGGGAATGACATGACTTGACTTGACGTTGATATTGACACACTTGAAGTTCCTCTCTAGATTGAACTTAGAGAACTAAAACTTCTTTTCTACCAATGAACATTCTTGGGAAACAAAACTAGCTTTTGCAACTAAACTTAGTGCTTAGTCCACCATACCAACCTTGCATATCTACTTCATCATTTCATTTATAAGATGGTTTGCGAGTGCATTCGGTGTACTCATGGCTGTGTCCCTGGCTATCAACTTGGCCAGACTATGGGGAAGAGTATCCGGAGGAAGGGTATGAAGAAGAGTATCAGAACTAAGATCTTCTACTGAGTCGCCATTGCCTGTAGGGTGAAGGCATGGACCCAAAGACGTTATTTCCGCTGCTATATTGTGATTGTAATATGAACTTGGTCACTATGACCCTTGTATTTGAACCATCGTATTGTAATGTCTATGGAACTGGTTACCAACTATGTTATGTGTATCACAACAATGATTCTGGGATTGTGGTGGAATGCATAACGGGCACTTTGAATTGGTGATAAAATTCGCGGGTGTTACAAGTTGGTATCAGAGCCTAGGCTGACCATAGGAGACCTTAGTTAGAATGGGCGTTAAATGAAACCTTTATGAAAGCAATGAGATAAGTAATGGTTTAAAATTGCTTAGTCTTTTCCTCTCTGTTTACAAAGCTTTGTACATGCTTTAGTTTTTGCCTACTTAAAATTTTGCACACTTGAGTTGAGCACTAACTTAATTTAATCTAAAATTTTGTAGATGGCCCTGGTATTCACTGAGCAGTACCAGTTGGGCCATGGTGGCAGCCTTTGTTTCGAGCGCGACCTCACCACCCTGACCTTGTTCCTGGATCGTCTGTATCCGGAGTTCAAGGGAGCCGTGCTCAATGAGCACCCAGATGGAGAGCTACGGTGGCTTGTCAGGGCCAGTTGTCGTGGCAAGAAGGGAGATTTGAGTTCTCCAAGCATCAAGTTTGAGCTTGTGGAGAACACTTAGGCCGATGGTTTGGTCCGAGGTATGCAGGAGATGCACGCCCGCTTGCGCGGACTGCATGTTGAGGAGGTCTAGGGGGAGCGTTTTAGGAACTTTGCTCGGCGTGATGCGGATGGGCGTCCCGCAAACATGCCAGGGCAAAATGAGCCGAGTACCTACATCGATCACATGGACTTCTTGTTGTACTCCACTCAGCAGGAGGCCGATCGTGCCCGTACCAAGGCCAACCTTGAGCACTTCGCACTGGTGGAGGCAAGGAGCACTATCAGCATTCTTGCTAGGGATCGCAAGAGTCTTCGCCGCCAGCGCGATGAGAAGGATCACGCCATTGATGAGTTGAAGGCCAATGTGGCTGAGCTGACTGAGTACATTGAGAGTCTAGAGAGCCACCTTGGTGAGGAGGAAGGCATTGATCTCCGCAAGGAGGATAATGCCCTTATTAGTGACGAGGATGACTTCATGGAGGACCTTGATGATTCGGAGCATGATGAGGATGCTGGATTCATTGTGGATGATGAGGAGGAAGACCCCAAGGAGCCCGATGTTTAGATGGGAGATTCCCGTGTTATCTAGTTATGAGTTTTACTTTAAGTCACTTCGTGTAGGTGTGAGTTGTATCCCCCTCTCTAGTAGACGAGTTGCAATGGTTTGATGTAAACCATTTGTAATGTGTGAACTCGTATGTATGATATGTTTGATGCTTGTTGAATAAAATATGAATTTGGCCCTTAAGGCCTTAGTAAGACAAAAATTTCATCATCCATGTTACATTTAAATCTTAGCAAATTAGTTTTTCCCTCTTGTCTTACACACATTATCTTCAGATGCCGCGAGCACCCCCACCCCCGAACCTGGAAATGGCTGAACTGCTAAGGTTGATCATGGAAGACCGGGAAGCAGCCCGAGCTGAGCGCCAAGCTAACTTGGCCACTCTTCAGCAACTAACCCAGATGGCAATGAACCACAACAATGGCAATGGAAATGGCCATGGTGAAGGAGAAAACAATGGCCATGGTGATCACCGATCCAAGTTAAGGAGTTTCCAAAACACCAACCCACCTATATTCACTAAGTCTGAAGAACCCTTAGATGCTGATGACTGGCTTCGCACTATGGAGAACAATTTGGCAGTCGCCGAAGTTGGTGAAAATGAGAAGGTCTTGTACACCACCCACTATCTTGCGGGAGCCGCAAGAGCTTGGTGGGATAGCACTCGTGCAATGCAAGCCCAAGGGTATGTGATGCCTTGGGAGGAGTTCAAGAGCAAGTTTAGCAAAGCCCATGTTCCTTTGGGATTGGTTAAAAGGATGAGAGATGAGTTCAGAAATCTGAAGCAAGGTTCCCTATCTGTGGTTGACTACCGTGACAAGTTCCTTACCTTGTCTAGGTATGCCCCAGATGACACCAATACCACTGAGAAGAAGCAAGAAAGGTTTCTGGATGGACTTCATGATGAGATGCAATGTGTCTTGGTCAGCATTCACTTTGCAGACCTGGAGTCATTGGTTGACTCTGCCATTCAGATGGAAGGCAAACTCAAGCAAGCTGCAGAGAACCGCAAGCGCCGTATGATGTATCAAGGCAACTCAAGCAACTCGCAGAAGCCAAGGGGAAATCCACCTATGGGTTTCGCCCCTAGACCTATGAGGCCATCTGCACCTGCTCCGCGTCCCAACTATCCCAACCGTCCGCCCGGCAACAACTTCAACCGTGCACCTCCAAGACCTAGTGGCAACAACTTCAACACCAATACCCCTAGGCCAAATGGCGCCCCTGTGCTGCCCAAGTCTGGTGTTACCTGTTATGAGTGCGGACTCAAAGGGCATTACTCTAATGAGTGCCCCAAGAAGCTGAATGATGCATCCAAGACCACTGCTCCTGCCCAGCAGCAGCGCCGTGTTGGAAATGGCAAGAATTATCCACCAAGGAACCAGCCTCACCCCCGAGGCCGTCTGAATCACATGAATGTTGAAGAAGCTCAGGAAGCAACCGACGTTGTGCTTGGTATGTTCCCTGTTAATTCAGTTCCTGCAAGAGTTCTGTTTGATTCTGGAGCTTCACACTCATTTGTTACCCAGTTATTCGTTGATAAAAGTGGACTTCAACCAACACCCCTGAAAAATACCATGTCTGTGCAAATACCCGGGTCAATAACCAAGGCTAGTTGGACCTGCTTGGCAGTGCCCATAGAAATCCATGGGATATCATTCTTAGCCAGTTTAATTGTGTTAGGAACCAAGGGTTTGGAAGTAGTCCTAGGTATGGATTGGATGTCCCAACATCAAGGAATTATAGATTGTGCCAAAAAGACCATCACTATGAGGAGTAGCCATGGAATTGTAGTAAAGCATGTGTCAGTTAAACCCACCCAAATCCCCAGATGTCATAAGAGTATCTCAGGGCCAACTTTGGAGCAAGTTCCCATCGTCTGTGAATACCCGGATGTTTTTCCCGATGAGCTACCCAGAATGCCACCGGATCGGGATATTGAGTTTATCATTGAGCTTATCCCCGGAACTGGATCCATAGCCCAACGACCCTATCGTATGAACCCAGCTGAACTGGTGGAGTTAAAGAAGCAATTGGATGACCTTTTGAGTAAAGGATTGATTCAGCCAAGTTCTTCTGCTTGGAGATCACCCGTCTTGTTTCTGGATAAAAGTGACGGTTCCAGCCGTCTGTGCACTGATTACCGCAAGCTAAACGATGTGACCATCAAGAATAAGTATCCTCTCCCCAAGATTGAGGACCTGTTTGATCAATTGACCGGAGCTCGAGTCTCCTCAAAGATAGACCTTAGAACTGGATACCATCAACTGAAGATCCGTGCAACTGATATACCCAAAACAGCCTTCACTACCCGATACGGATTATATGAGTACACCGTAATGTCCTTTGGATTAACCAATGCCCCTGCTTATTTTATGAAACTCATGAATAAGGTTTTCATGGAGTTTTTGGATAAGTTTGTTGTTGTCTTCATTGATGACATTCTTATCTACTCCAAGTCTGAAGAAGAGCATGCAACCCATCTGAGATTAATCTTAGAGACTCTTAGAGAGCATCAGCTTTATGCCAAGTTCAGTAAATGTGAGTTCTGGTTGAAGGAAGTTGGATTCTTAGGCCATGTATTATCAGCTGGAGGAATATCAGTAGAACCAAAGAAGATCAAATCAGTCATGGAATGGGAAGCCCCTACCACTCAAACTGAAGTTAGAGGTTTTCTCGGTTTAGCCGGATATTACCGTAAATTTGTTGAAGGGTTTTCAAGCATTGCCCGGCCAATGACCCAACTATTGAAGAAGGACAAGAAGTTTGAATGGACCCCTAAGTGTGAAGAGAGTTTTCAAGAACTCAAGAAGCGATTGGTGACCGCACCCGTCCTGACCATGCCTGATATCGCCAAGAACTTTGATGTCTATTGCGACGCCTCCAAACTTGGACTTGGTTGCGTACTAATGCAAGAAGGCAATGTCATAGCTTACCTCTCCCGGCAGCTTCGACCTCATGAAAAAAATTATCCAACCCATGATCTAGAGTTAGCAGCCGTAGTTCTAGCTTTGAAGACCTGGAGGCACTATCTTATGGGCAACCGTTGTGAGATCTACACTGATCACAAGAGCTTGAAGTACATTTTCACTCAGAAGGAGTTAAACATGAGGCAAAGAAGATGGATAGAGTTGATCAAGGATTATGATCTGGAAATCCATTATCACCCCGGTAAGGCCAATGTAGTGGCCGATGCATTGAGTAGGAAGCCCTGCTCGTTGAATATGATGATCAAAGAGGAGCAACCTATGTTGCACCAAGAGTTTGAAAGGTTTGGATTGGAACTAGTCAGTCGAGGATTCTTAGCCAACCTTGAGTTTCAACCCACCTTGATGAGCCAAATCAAAGAAGCCCATAAGGGAAATGAGAGTATTAACGGAATTAAGCGCAGAATTAGTTCTGGCAAGGTGCCAGGATTTGAAGAAGATGATCAAGGAGTTCTTTTGTATAAAGGACGCATTTGTGTGCCTGCGGGTTCAGAATTAAAGGAAGTTATTATGAAGGAAGCCCATGAGACACCTTACTCCATTCATCCTGGTGGAACTAAGATGTACCAAGATTTAAAGGAACAATTTTGGTGGCATGGAATGAAGCGTGAGATTGCATCGTTCATATCTAAGTGTGATATTTGTCAAAGAGTCAAGGCTGAACATCAACGTCCTGCGGGATTGCTGCAACCTTTGCAAGTTCCGGAATGGAAGTGGGAATCTGTTGGAATGGATTTCATCACTGGATTTCCAAGGTCTAGCCGTGGAAATGACTCTATCTGGGTCATTGTGGATAGACTGACCAAAGTTGCCCACTTTATTCCTGTCAAGACCACTTATACCTCAGGACAGCTGGCAGATCTTTATCTCTCTAGAATTGTGAGTTTGCATGGAGTCCCAAAAACCATAGTTTCCGATCGAGGAACCCAATTCACCTCAAGATTTTGGAGAAGTTTGCATCAAGCCTTGGGAACCAAATTAGCCTTTAGTACCGCTTACCACCCTCAGACTGATGGACAGACCGAAAGAGTGAACCAAATACTTGAAGATATGTTGAGAGCCTGTGTTCTAGCCTATGGAGCTAAGTGGGAAGATTGTCTGCCTTGTTTGCAAATGGCCCCATTTGAAGCTCTATATGGACGAAAGTGTCGTACCCCTTTGAATTGGTCAAAAACCGGAGACAGTCAGATATTTGGACCAGACATTCTGCAAGAGGCTGAAGAGAAAGTTCGCATGATTCGTGATTACCTCAAGGCCGCCCAGTCTAGACAGAAGAGTTATGCCGACAAGAGACGTAGAGAACTGACCTTCCAGATTGGAGATTTTGTGTATCTTAGAGTATCACCTCTCAAGGGAATGCAAAGATTCCAAGTAAAAGGAAAGCTTGCACCAAGGTATATTGGACCCTTCAAGGTACTAAGCCGCAGAGGAGAAGTGTCTTATCAGTTGGAAATGCCCCCTGAATTGTCTGAAGTACACGATGTCTTTCACGTGTCTTTACTTCGGAAGTGTCTGGAAGTTCCGGAGAAGCCAGAAGTCTTCAAGAATATTGATCACCGTTCTGTGGACATCAACAAGGATTTGACCTATCGTGAAGTGCCTACCCGTATCCTCGAGGAAGCATATAGAACCACTCGAACCCGACGCATCAAGTTTTTGAAAGTTCAGTGGAGTAATCACACCGAAGATGAAGCCACTTGGGAATGAGAAGATTACCTTCAGAAAGAGTTTCCCAATCTTTTCAGTTCTTAATTAGTGAATCTCGGGGACGAGATTCTTTTTAAGGGGGGAAGATTGTAACAACTCAGAAAATTGTAATCCACTTCCTATGAATTAAAATACCAAATTTTGGGTAAAGATAAAACTTTTTATCTATTATTGCATGTATGCATGTATTTCCTATTATATATATTTTATGATTTCATGTGTGTTATTATTTGTTGTGCAATAGTTAGTTAACTCTAACTTAACCAACAGAAGCAATTGAGAAGAATTATAAGAACCAAAGAAACAGGAAACAAAAGAAAGAAAGAATAAGAGAAGAATAAGATGATCCAGAAAATATTATTGACCACCCTACTTTTGACACTTATATTAAGAAATCTACTATTCAAGCAAAGGTTTGGTCAGTTAGTTGAGCTTAACCAAGTCACATACTAACTCAACCAAGAAGTTTCTAACCAAAATTCGAATCAGAACTTGACTCAAACTTCTGCCAAACTTTGAATCTGAATCAGTGACCAAACTTCAAATTCGAATTAAGATTTCTGCAAAACTTAACCTTTCTGTGTAACAAAAATATCTCTGGCAACCTTGTCTCATATGTTGACCACCCAAAGTGAAAATTTTCAAAAATTCGAATTTGAATCTCTTGCGGGCATTGTGTCGAACGCCTGGCAGACAAAAATCGGGGAAAATCAAATTACTGTGAAGATCACTGCTCCCGTTCGCCTTGTGCCTGTAGCCATGCTCGTTGACGTCGCCGCGGTCGAGCCCAGCCCCCTCTGCCCCGACCCGAGCCGTGAGAAAGGGACGAGAAGAGGAAGACAACGCCCAGGACCCCCTCTCTTCTTCCCAAGCTCGCTGCATGTCGCCGACCATCGTGACCTCGCCAGCACCGACCCACAGCACTCCGCAGCAGAGACAACACCCCTCTAGCACACGAGCAAGGCCGTCGAGCCCGGTGTCGCCCGTGCACGTCGCCAGCAGGCCCTGCGCCGGCCACCTACTGGACGCCCTCGCCCTTGTCTCTCCGGCCTATAAAAGCCCCCGCCGATCAAACGACTGGACGCACACCACTCCCATCTCTCTCCCAGACATCTTCTCTCCCTCCCGCTCGCTCTCGTTCGACGACGCCTGCACCGCCGGCGAGGTACTGGACGCAAGCCGCGCCGCCGCGTTGGGCCGCCGCTGGACGAACGGAAGCCGGGAACTGGAGGAGGAGCGCCGCCGGAGTCTTTTCCACCCGTCGCCGTCGATCCCTGCTTCCTCTACGCGCCTCGTCGTCGTCTTCCTCGCCGTGCGTAGGTGAGCTCCAACCCTAGCCGATGAACACGAAGCACCAGAGCCGTTGGATTAGAATCCGTCGGTAGCGTACCGGTTCGGTGCGGTTAAGTGATCTGACGAGCGGACCCCACCTGTCAGGTTCAATTTTATTTCTTTCCCGCCCGGAGCGAAGCGGTATGGGCCGGCCCGTTCGGGTTTCAATTGGATTCGGCCCAGCTAGGTTAGAATTAGGTCCGTTTCGTTTTAAATTTTTTTTCCCGCCGTTTGATTTATTTCAAATAAGTTTCAGAGATAATTTTCAAACTTTTTTTTTGGAGCAACCGGCAGGAGCTCTGCCTATTCATAAAGAAGAAGAGAAATGACCAGTTTATATGGGAAACCGGCCGAAAACTGATACAGACGCGACACCCACACGACGTGTCTAGTTTATAGGGAAACCAGACAAGAAAAACCAACACGGCACGGTTTTAAGGAGAAACTGGCAAAACCGCACATAGGCCACACGACCTAGCTCGACTAGGTCTGGAGCGCCGCCAAATGACACCAGCACGACGGCAACGGCGAGCAGAACGGCCACCCAGGTCCACGTCCCCGGAAAGGAAGTCAGAGCCGAAGGGAACGGCTAGGCCTTTCAAGCTTCGTGGAGGGGGCAGACCGCTGGAAGCAAGCCAGCGGCACTCGCGCACCGACGGAACCCGAAGACGTTGACCCAACCAGCAGCCAAAGCACCGCCAAGCGTGGCGCCCAACACTCCAAAAATGACGCCTCCAAAGAGGACACGACGTCCATAGACGCCGCCGTCATCCAACCCAGCAAGCCGGGTTTGGGTTTTCACCCAGGAATGATGGACGGAGCGGGGTCGGGGCTCCACGGCAATGCCCCCAAGGAGGAAAACGGCGCCCGCAAGCGTCGCCATTGCCGGCACCAACCAAGTCGGGCGAGACTTTCGTCCGCAGACCACGACCACCGCCTCCATGGGACAATCGCGAGGACAGCCCATGCCACCGAACGAGCAAAGAACGCCGGCGAGAGGGCCAACGCCCACGCCAACGGAAGCATGCCCCGCCACCCACGCGGCCGGGGACATGGCAGCAACATCACCTCGCTCTCGGAGCCGCCGCTCCGACCTCCATGCATAGCCGGCTGACACCTCTTGCCAGCCAGCCACCGTTCGCGAGTTGCTAGAACCAGCACCTCGACCACCCGAAGCGGCGCCGCCGCGCCGCCATCCTCAACCACAGCTCACCGCCACCACCATGGCCAGCACCATACACGCAGCCCGCCAAGCCCTCGACGAGGCGAGCCCGTGCATACCCGGGGCCGCCGCCCCGGCTTCCTCTTCTCTGGCCGCACCGGACCTCGCCGGCATCACCCGCAGCCACCTCCGACACCAGCAGCACCGCACCATGCGGAGGATACCAGATCAGAGGCGAGAGCCCTCCCAGCTCCATGCTGGCAGGAGCACCACCCATCAGAGCAGTTGGCAGCACCAGCACCGAAACCGGCCACCGCGCCGCACCACCACCCCCACGGACAGGTGCCGGAAACACCACGCGGCAGAGCATCACTAGCAGCCCACGCCCACCTCCGTTGGCCCAGATCGGTGCCAGATCTCGATCCGCCACCATCCGCGCAGCCGGCGTCCTCTAGCCCCCGCTGATGAAGCACCAGGTGCAGAGGAGCAGCACCGCCGCCCCGGCTTCCGCGCGTCGACGAGACGGCCATCGGCGCCCCAGCCGCTCCGGCCATCCCGCAGCGCATCCATGGGCGAGAGAAGACCCCCTGTCGCCTTTGGTAGCAGGGCCCGCCGCCGCCGCGGCAAGGGCCGGCGGCAGCGGCGGCGAGGGAGCTCAGGAATGGGGGGAGTTGCGGTGGTGGCAGTGGTGCGCCACCGGTGCCGCCTGGGGTGCGACACGGGGGGAGTTTTTTTCCCCCGAGGTCCCCCCGTTGATCTCCGCCCATGGATGCATGGAATATGTGTTGGAAAGCTTAGGAATTGCTCTACACTGTAGTACTGGTTAGAATTCAATTTGAGTTAGGGATTTAAATAAATAAGAATAGTGTGACCATAGCTTTATTAATCATAGAAAAAATTTAGAAAATTATTTAAACCTCCTAAAATTATGAAACTTGGTTTGTGAACTCACTAATTAACTCCCCTACTATGAAGTTAACCTTAATCAACTCAAACCTTGTTAGTGGTACCAATGAGACCCTAACCCAATTCTAGTTAGTAACATAAAATGATAGATCTCTATCATACACTTATAATTAATTTGCCCTCAATACCAATTCACTTAATGAGTCAATCCTCAATGGAACTAGTACTAATACCCTTAGTTTAATACCCATACTTAAAAAGTAAACCACACATGGCATATGGTAGAAAATTTAACTTGCACACTCAATGCAAACTTGGAAGAAAACTTGCAAACCAATTCAAATAAAATCCAACAGGAAGGCTATTGTTTGAAAACAAGTATGTGTGCTTGGTGTGCTGTTAGCATTGTGTAGTGATGATGTGCTTTGTGTTTATTCGTTATTAGACGCTAGTGTTGCTGAGTAGGATATTGAGGGGGAATATTATCAAGAAGAAGAAGAATACCCCGGAAACTTTGCCAACCAAGGCAAGCCATCTTTTGAATCATACTCCACATACCTAGTTTTACTTTTGCATTCTACTTGTTTTAAGTAAATTGCATGATTGAATTGCTAGAGTAGAATGATAGATGTGTAGTGATATCTTGCTTAGCAAGAGCATCAAGCTGAGTTTATCCAACCTTATTTTAGTGGTATCATCACTCCCTGTAGTTGCTTAGTCACTAATAAAATTGGTGCTATCTCTAAGAGGAACCCCATTTGAACTTGGTGACTTGAACTTGAAAACTTGAATTGGAGACCTCTCATACATGATGGTTTTATGAAGGAAAATAATCTTGACTAAGGACTATGGAATGTATTTGCCAAATGATACTAAGTGATGTACTATGTGAGCCAACCATACCGTACGACCACATTACCCCTAAATGGGAAGGGGCTTAGTCCATAGCTTGTTTACCCTAGTGTGGGAGGCCTTGTATCATCCTTTATAGAGGTGCACCGTGCGCGGGTACTTCTGAACCGAGTGGAAATTCCATTCATCCGGCATCCCGGAGCGGGCAAAACTAGAGGCGCCGGAACGGGGATTTCCGTATCTCGGGCTCTAGGGAAGGATCCTATACTAGAGTGAGCAAGTGAAAGAGTTTGTTTGATTATCTGAACCCCACATACTTTGTGTATGATGATCCGTGGATTTCTCCCGGCAGATGTATTGAATCTTGTGGGTAAAGTGTACCCCTCTGCAGAGGTTTCAAACTATTCGAATAGCCGCGTCCTCGGTTATGGACAGTTGGCAAGCTATACTTGACTTTTGTCAGGAATGATAATAATTGATGGTGAACTTGGGGAATGACATGACTTGACTTGACGTTGATATTGACACACTTGAAGTTCCTCTCTAGATTGAACTTAGAGAACTAAAACTTCTTTTCTACCAATGAACATTCTTGGGAAACAAAACTAGCTTTTGCAACAAACTTAGTGCTTAGTCCACCATACCAACCTTGCATATCTACTTCATCATTTCATTTATAAGATGGTTTGCGAGTGCATTCGATGTACTCATGGCTGTGTCCCTGGCTATCAACTTGGCCAGACTATGGGGAAGAGTATCCGGAGGAAGGGTATGAAGAAGAGTATCAGAACTAAGATCTTCTACTGAGTCGCCATTGCCTGTAGGGTGAAGGCATGGACCCAAAGACGTTATTTCCGCTGCTATATTGTGATTGTAATATGAACTTGGTCACTATGACCCTTGTATTTGAACCATCGTATTGTAATGTCTATGGAACTGGTTACCAACTACATTATGTGTATCACAACAATGATTCTAGGATTGTGGCGGAATGCATAATGGGCACTTCGAATTGGTGATAAAATTCGCGGGTGTTACAAGCCCACGCCCGGCGCCTTTATAAGCTCGGCGTGGAGCAGCCCTTGAGGCACAGACAAATCATACGGCCAATCGCATAGCGAAACAGCCAACCTCATCATTGTAATCGAGCACTTGTTGCCATATAGTGAATTATAGCAGCACGTAGGATCTCGCCACCGTCGTGAGATCTGAAGCTGGGTAAACTCGTGCTACCACCGTCCTGGATCGCTCCTCCGTGTTCACCCCCTTCCACAAACCGCCATACCCCTACCTCTATGGCAGATCTGTTGATGAAACCACGACATTTTTCCTATTGGACGATTAAACCTTGGTTTCATAACTGAGGGAAAACTTTTTGTTGTGCTCATCACACCTTCTCTTGGGGTTCCCAACTGGTCGGTCATTTACATCATCAACCCCGCGCCACCAACAAGTTTTCTGGCACCGTTGTCGGGGGAAAAGAAGACTTCTGCAAGGGGAGTTTCGCACGCACATCCTTTATTTTGTTTTAAGTTTTGCTTTACTTTATTTTTAATTGCATCGTTTTATCAAAAACACAAAAAAAAAGTTTCCTATTAGTTGTTATTTTTACTTGTCTGCTTTTAGCTTTGCTAGAATGGCTACTCCTGAAAACACCAAGTTGTGTGATTTTACTAGCACTAATAATAGTGATTTTATCTGCACTCCTATTGCGCCACTTGCTCCTGCTACAAATTTTTATGAGATTAAGCCTGCTTTATTGAACCTTGTTATGAAAGAGCAATTTTCTGGTGCTAGTACTGATGATGCTGCAGCTCATCTCAACAATTTTGTTGAGCTATGTGAGATGCAGAAATATAAGGATGTAGAGAGTGATATTATTAAGCTTAAGTTGTTTCCTTTTTCTTTGAGAGGAAAAGCTAAGGATTTGTTGCTATCTTTGCCTAGAAATAGTATTGATTCATGGGCTAAGTGTAAGGATGCTTTTATAGGAAGATACTATCCTCCTGCTAAGATTATAGCTTTGCGTAGCAATATTATGAAGTTTAGCCAGTTTGATAATGAACATGTTGCTCAGGCTTGGGAAAGAATGAAATCTATGATAAAGAATTGCCCTACTCATGGACTGACTACTTGGATGATTGTCTAAACTTTTTATGCAGGACTGAATTTTTCTTCAAGGAACCTATTGGATTCAGCTGCTGGAGGCACTTTTATGTCCCTTACCTTGGGCGCCGCAACAAAGCTTCTCGACAATATGATGGTAAATTATTCTGAATGGCATACCGAGAGAGCTCCACAAGGTAAGAAGGTAAATTCTGTTGAGGAAACCTCTTCCTTAAGTGATAAGATTGATGCTATAATGCTTATGCTTTCTAATGATAGAACTCATGTTGATCCTAATAATGTTCCTTTGGCCTCTTTGGTTGCTCAAGAAGAGCATTTTAATGTAAACTTCATTAGAAATAATAATTTTAACAACAATGCTTATAGGAATAATTTTGCTGGTAACAATTATAGGCCGTTCCCTTCTAATGGTGATAATAGCTACCTTGGTAGACCTAAAATGCCTAGTGAAGAAAGAATTTTTGAACTTGAAAAGGCTACCAAGAATTTTATGCAGGTGCAATATGAGCAGAACAAGGCTTTCACCAAGACCATGGAGGAGCAATCAGCTCTGTTGAGGACTATTAGTCATCAACTTGAAAATTTAAACAAGGCTATTCCTGAGTTGCAATCTAAGGTTTCCAAAGCTGAAACCGATATTTCATCTTTGTCTAATGTGCAATCATCTCTGATTAACAGAATGTCCGCTAAGCCTGATCCTTTTGCCACTTCTAATGCTATCCAAGTTAGAATTGATGAAAATTTTAGGATGTTAGCAGAATTGCATGCCAGGTGGGAAAGAGAAGATGAGATGGCTAGAAGGATGAAGGTATGTACCATTACTACCTCTAATGATGTTGTTCCAAATGCCAGCAATCCTCTTACTTTGATTGGTGTAGAGAAAACTTCCACTCCTTGTACTATAAAGCCTAAAACTGCTAAAACTTTTTCTCAAAAGAGTGCTGAAATTTTTTGGAGTGTGGGAGATGATAGCTCTATTTCCTTTAATGATTTTGATGTTGATGGCTGCAATATATCTGAAGTTATTTTGTTCTTGCAAAAGCTTGCTTTGATTCCCAATGCTAGTTCTATAAATGTTGCTTTTACTAAGCATATTACCAATGCTCTTATGAAAATTAGGGATGAAAAGTTGAAGCAAAAAGCTTCTATTCCCAAGAAGTTAGAAGATGGTTGGGAACCCATCATTGATATGCATGTTAATGGTTTTGATTGCATTGCTTTATGTGATCTAGGTGCTAGTATTTCTATTATGCCTAGAAAATTTTATGATATGCTTGATTTACCACCGCTTGAAAAGTGCTATTATGATGTTCCTATTGCTGATATTGCTAAGAAGAAACCTTTGGGAAGGATTAATGATGTTCATATTATGGTTAACAATAACCTTGTTCCCGTTGATTTTCTTATTATGGATGTTGAATGCAATGCTTCATGTCCTATTATTTTGGGAAGACCCTTTCTTCGAACTGTAGGTGCCATCATTGATATGAGGGAAGGCACCATCAAATATCAATTCCCACTAAAGAAAGGTATGGAACACTTCCATAGAAAGAGGAAGAAGTTGCTTTTTGACTCTATTCTTAGAGCAAATTATGAACTTGATGCTTCATCGCTTGATATTACTTGATTCGCACTTTCTGCGCCTAGCTCAAAGGCGTTAAAGGAAAGCACTCTTGGGAGATAACCCAATGTTTTAATTTCAATTATTTTTCTTTTATTTGAGTCTTGGAAGTTATTACTACTGTAATAATCTCTCCTTATCATTTTTATTTCCTTGTTGTGCCAAGAGAAGCCTCTAATTTGAGTGAGGTAAGATTTGGGGATGTTGCTGTCCTGAAACAGATTTTGGTGCTGCACCGTACAAATTCGTGAAAATTCTCAGAATATCTTTTTGACCTGCGATTTCTTGTGAATATGCCCCAGGTTATTTCCAAACTTTCATTAGTTTAACACTTTTTTATTTGAGCAACAGAAAACCCTCTAAAAATTCGACCTTTGTCAGCTGTTTTGTTTTGACAGATTTCTGCCACTATTTGTGTTTGCCTCTTGATCGCTTTCTTTTTGAGTTCTTTTGATAACGGAACTTTTGGGGAAGTTGCTACAGTGGTATATGATTTATATGTGGTGGTTTTGAATTGAAATTTGAAGCAAAAAGGGGTTGATTCATTATTATGCTTACACTAATGTTGCTAATAGAATTGTGTTGAGTTTTGTATGGAGGAAGTTTTCAAGTGTAGGGATTGGAGAATGATGAGATGAGTTGAAGAATGGACAAAAGCTCAATATTGGGGATGCCCACACACCCCAAGAAATATCCAAGAGGTACAAGCATCAAAGCTTGAGGATGCCCCCGAGGCACCCCTTCTTCATCGGCAAAAATCAGGTCACCTTTCAACACACTATATTTTTATTGCTTCATGCACTATGCGTTTTTCTTGGAGCGTCAGTTGTTTTAGTTTTCAGTTTTGTTTAGTTTTGTTTTCTGCAATAAATGGTTGGACCCCAACAAATTTCTTATCGTTCAACGAGTGTTCTCTTTTTCTAGATGGTTGTCTTCTCCACCATTTGCTTAGTGTTTTGTTACACTTCGTGGCGTTTTTATGCATTTTCCGGAACTAACCTATTAATAAGATGCCACAGTGCCAGTTCCCTGTTTTCTGCTATTTTTGTGTTTCAGAAAAGTTACATAGGAAATATTCTCGGAATTGGACAAAACAAAAGCCGAACGTCCCAATATTTAACGAAGCTTCCAGAAGACCGAAGAGGATACAGAGATGAGCCAAAGGCTGGTCTCACCACCAGGGGGCATGGCCCAGGCCCTGGCCGCGCCGCCCTATGGTGAGGGCCACCTGGTCCACCTCTGACGCCGCTCCTTCGCCTATAAAGACCCCCGACGGGAAAAACCTAAGTACCCGATCAATTTTCTAGAAACACATCGCGATCCACCGCCGTCGTCGACCCCAGATCGGGAGGGTCCAGAAGCTCTTCCCGGCACCCTGCCAGAGAGGGGAATCGCCACTGGAGGTCTTCTTCATCGCCACGCTTGCCTCCGACGCGATGAGTGAGTAGTCTACCTTGGACTATGGGTCCATAGCAGTAGTTAGATGGTTGTCTTCTCCACCATGTGCTTCATGTTTAGATCTCATGAGCTGCCTTACATGATTGAGATCACTGTTATGTAATTCTACATGTTGTGTTTGTTGGGATCCGATGAATATTGGTGTTATGCTTAAGTTGATGTGCTGAATATTATCTTATGTTGTCTCTATGTTGTTTATGATCTTGCATGCTCTCCGTTGTTAGTAGCTATCTTGGCCAAGTAGATACTAGTGACTCCAACAGGGGATATTTATGCTCGATAGTTGGGGGAGTGACATAAACCTCTAAGGTTGTAGATATGCTATTGCCACTAGCTAGAAAACAAAATTCTTATGTCCAAGGACATATGCTTTGTTTACATTACACACTTTGCTTAATGCAGTTATCTGTTGTTCGCAACTTAATATTCACGGGGTCCTCGGATAATTCCCCGTGGGTGGATTATTAGTCAATGCAGTTGGATGGCGGTCTATGTATTTTTTTTGTAATGCCCAGAGTAAATCTCATAGTGATCCTCTTAACATATGCACGTTTTCTTTATTCTATCAATTGCCCAACTGTAATTTGTTTATCTAGCATGTTGTTATTTATCTTATGGAGAGACACCACTAGTGAACTGTGGACCCGGGTCCAATTTTCTTTACATTTCTATCACCTGTTTACTTTACTCGCACTGTTTACTTTCTCGCATACTACTATTGCTTTCCACTCGATACGCTCATTCCTTTGTTTACAGCAAACCGGTGAGATTGATAATGACCCACAAGTATAGGGGGTGTATCGTAGTACTTTCGATAAATAATAGTGTCGAACCCAACGAGGAGCAGAAGGTGTTGACAAGTGGTTGTGATCAAGGTTTCACTGTAAATACTAGCAAACGGGTTTTCAGGGGTATTTGGCAAAGCAAATAAATAAAGTGCGAGTAAATAAAAGACAGTAGTAATAATTGCAGCAAGTGGCCCAATCCTTTCTTTAGCAAAGGACAAGCCGGTTGTGTAACTTATGATGACCAAACGTTCTTGAGGACACACGGGAGTTTCTATCAAGTGCTTTCGCTTCATTCTGCTAAATAATCTTTACTGGTTTGATAAGTGTTATGGGGGTGAACCTATGCTAGCGCACTACCCTTACTAGGATAAATACACACTTGTGATTATACCCCTTGCAAGCATCCGCAAATATAAGAAAGTAATTAAGATAAATCTAACCACAGCCTTAAACTCTAAGATCCTACGCTCCCTGGTGCAATGGTTTCCCAACGGAGGTTTAGGTTTCTGTCACTCCAGCGACCCCACAATTGGTAGCCAAATACACAATGCATCTCACTAGGCCCATAAATGGTGAGGTATCATGTAGTCGACGTTCACATGACACCACTAGTTAAATAGCACCACAACAAATAAATATCAAACCATTAAATATTACTCAACATAATTCCACTACTAACGACTTGACTTCTCCCATGTCCTCAAGAACTAAATGAACTACTCACAAGACATCATATGGATCATGATCAGAGGTGAAATAATGGTAAATAACAATCTGAACATAAACCTTAATTCAACGGTTCCACTCAATAGCATCAACCATAAGAGTAATCAACACCGGGAAAGTTTCCCCTAAGAATTTAACAAGATTCAACTCAAGATGTTATAGCGGGATGGCGTGGTGATGGTAGAGATGAAGGTGCTGGTGATGGAGATGATGATGATGATGATCCTGATGAAGTCCGGTGCGATGGTGATTACGATGGCGACGATCTCCCCTCTCCGGGAAGGAATTTCCCCGGCAGATTTCTCTCTACCGGAGAGCTTTTCTCTCTCTGGTGTTTTCTGCCCCGCAGAGGCGGCGGTGTCTATCTCTGAGCCCCCCTTGACTTAGGTTTTCGGGGACGGTGAAGTACGCGAAGGGGCGAGACCTGAAGTGGGCCAGGGTGGCCTCACACCAGGGCAGCGCGGCCAGGGGCCAAGCCGTGCCCCTATGTGTGAGCCCACTCCCTGGCTCCTCTCGACTCCTCCTTCTGGCTTCCGGAGTCTTTTGGTAAAATATAATTTTTTGGTATTTTTCTGGAATTTTCCTGATCTTCCGAAATATGGTGTCTTGACGGTCCTTTTCCAGCAGAATCCTGACTCCGGCAGCAAATCCTCCAACGATCATCAAACATGTAAAAACAGAGGAAATAACATAAGTATCATCTCTAAATATGAAATATATCAATGAATAATAGGAAATTGTGATACAAAATAGTGATGCAAAATGGACGTATCAACCCCCCAAGCTTAGACCTCGCTTGTCCCCAAGCGAAAACTAAACTCGGTAAACATGACCACAGGTTTATGGAGTGAAGTGTTGATAATCAAAATACGGACAAGAAGCATCACATTCATCAAGGCACAAGTTATAATAGACTGCAACTTCCCTTTATATAATATAGACTTGCAATAAGTAAAGGGAATCACATATAAAGATGCACAAAGTAAACTATAATTGGTGGTGGCAAACCTTAGTTCTTGGTCAGAGAACAATGAACAAACTGTACTAGCCTTTGAATGGAGCCTTTTTAAAACAGAGCTAATATAGCAAAAACCATATGCTCAACGAAACAAACTTTTTGCATTCATAGAAAGCTTTCAAAGATATATTCCTTCAGACAAAAGCATTGTACAAAACAAGAAAGATAGTAAACATGATTAAACGGATCAACATAGGATGAGTGAAACATAACAACTCAAATGCTTGCTTGAGATAGAAGGGAATAGGTTGACTCGACATAAAAGTAAAACATAGGCCCTTCACAGAGGGAAGCAGGGATTAAACATGTGCTAGAGCTTTTCATTTGTAAAACAGAGGTAAAAAATTGTTTTTGAGAGGTGGTTGCTTTTGTCAACGACTAGCAACGGAGTTCTTGATATCTTCCATACTAAACAAGTGAGAGCGGTTTCGACATGTTTGATTAATTGGCACATTGGTGCTCTTTTATAGATTTGCACTCCTCCCCACCTTTTTCCTTTCTCAAACCATGGCTAACCGATTCCATCGGGTGTCGACCAACTTTCACATACCATGGAGGAGTGCTCTTTTTCTTTTCTTTTTGAGATTATAATGGTCTGACCAGCTCCCTTGCAAAATTAGTGACGAGCAGATGAAGCTGCCTAATCAAGGGGTACTTAATTTAGTATGGAAGATAACAAACCCATCCACTACGTCCTCATGAGCTAAAAATAGTGGCACAAAATGAGAAGTATTTGAAGGTTTTTGAAAGGTAGCACATGAAAATTTACTTGGAATGGCTTGAAATACCATGCATAGGAATTTATAGTGGACTCTTTGGAAGTGACTTGGTTTCTAGGAAATGGATGCACGAGAAGTATTTCCTCTCAGTACAGGTCTTTGGCTAGCAAGGCTGGGTAGCAAGCATAAGAGTTGCATGAAATAAACAAACATACATATAATAAGAATAATCATGCAAACTTCCTTGAAGGTACAACGATTTTAACTTTGAGAATAAAAATGCTTATAAGCCAATCATAAGGAAAACTGAAGTGATGTAACTACAAACACTTCTTTCTTCTTTTCTACTCAAACCTCAAGGTAAAGTTGCTACTGACCAAGCTAAGTTTGCCAAAACCAACTAAATTTACTCATGCTCCCAAAGTGATACCAATACTAATCAACAAGACTAATCATATAAGAAACATTGCAAACTAAAATAAAGTGTGCGGAAAGTAAACGATAAAACTTCTCATTAATATTTCATTACCGCAACTCACACCAAGGGATACATAGACAACCAACTAAGGAGGATACTTCCAAACTGCAAACTATTCTATAGGATAATTTCTCTATTCATGATATGACTCTACTTGAAAAGTAAATGAGTAAAAGGTGATGATGTGATACCGTGGCACTCCCCCAAGCTTGGAACAAGCCAAGGGGATGCCAATACCGATGATGAATTACTCCTTCGGCGGTGGTGGTGAATCTTCATCATTGTCATACTTCCAAGGTAGAGGTCCTCCATCAAGGAAGGACGTCTTGGTCTCCAATATCCTGAAACTTTGCAGCAGCACTCATTTGTTGAAATCTAGCTTCATACTCACAATTTTGGATCTGCAGGTCATAGAGTTGTGCTTGTAATTGGCTAGTGGTCTCATGGAGCGAAAAGATATCCTTCCAGAGTTCTGTAGTCTCTTTCTTGTACTTGGTGACAAGCTCTTGATTAATCCTATGGATGATGTCCACCTCGCGTTCCGCCATCTTCTTGTATTTAAAAACTTCTTGTTCCAGAGCTTCCATCCTGGCTTCGAGACTTCCTTCCCCTTTGGAGACATGGACATCTTTGATCTGCAACTCCCCATCTTTGAGCAACAACTCCTTTGGATGCATCTTCAGCTCCCTCATATACGGATTAATTGAACCCGCAAGAGGGTTCTCCTCGGATGGACCGGACGAAGACATTACAACTTCAAAACTGAGAATAATCCCTGACAGAAATAGCTCGAAACAAAACATGACGAGAAAAAGATATACAGGCATCGGGGACTCCGGGGGATTATATAGGCAAAAATTATACATCGAAGCGAAATCACAGGAGGAAACCGGGACAGAAACGAGTTCCGAGGTGTTCTCACACCAGGGCGGCGCGGCCAGGGGTGGACCCGCGCCCCCTGTGTGTGAGGAGCACCCGGACTCCTTTTCCTGCTCGTTTTCGTCTCGTGATTTTTCATATTTAGTAAAAACAACAAAAATAATAAAGGAAGAGTTTTTCGCGAAACTTTTCTGACTAGAACTGTTACCTATTCAAAAATGAACTCTAAAGGTTTCTGCAAATTGTCTTGGATAAATTCTTCTGGAGAAACTGTTTCAATAACATCAACATCTTCATTATAAGAATCTCCAGCAATATAATGTTTGAGTCTTTGCCCATTCACCACTTGTGTAGTGTCATCTTTCAATGAAGCAATCTTTATCGCACCTGAGCGGTACACTTCCACAGTAACATATGGTCTTTCCCATTTAGAGAGTAATTTTCCTGCAAAAAATCTGAGACGAGGCCTATACAATAGAACTTTTTCACCAACATAAAACTCTCTTTTAAGAATTCTCTTATCATGCCATTGCTTGACTTTTTCTTTGAAAAGTCTGGCATTCTCATACGCTTCATTTCTCCACTCATCTAGAGAACTCAAATCTAACAACCTTTTCTTACCGGTGAGTTTAAAATCCCTATTAAGCTCTCTCACTGCCCAAAAAGCTTTGTGTTCTAATTCTAAAGGCAAGTGACACGCTTTTCCGTAAACCATCTTATAAGGAGACATGCCCATGGGGTTCTTATAAGCAGTTCTATAAGCCCATAAAGCATCGTTTAACTTGGTAGCCCAGTTTTTCCTAGATCTATTGACAGTCTTCTGCAAGATAGACTTGATCTCTCTATTTGAAAGCTCTACCTGCCCACTATTCTAGGGATGATAAGCAGAAGCAATTCTATGATTAACATCATATCTAGCAAGAGTTTTTCTAAAACCACCGTGAATAAAATGAGAACCTCTGTCAGTCATAAGATATCTAGGCACACCAAACCTAGGAAAAATAACATCCTTAAGCATTTTTAACGAGGTCTCACCATCGGCACTCTTTGTAGGTATGGCTTCCACCCATTTAGTAACATAATCAACAGCAACAAGTATGTGGGTATAGCCTTTTGAAGGAGGAAAAGGACCCATAAAGTCAAATCCCCAACAATCAAACGGTTCAATAACAAGAGTATAATTCATAGGCATTTCATTGCGTCTAGAAATATTACCAACTCTTTGACATTCATCGCAAGATAAAACATACCTTCTAGCATCTTTAAAGAGGGTTGGCCAATAAAAACCTGATTGCAGAACCTTTTGTGCGGTTCTATCTCCAGCATGATGTCCTCCATAAGCACTTCCATGGCACTTCCTCAATATTTCATGTTGCTCATATTCTGGTACGCATCTTCGCATAATACCATCAACTCCTTCTTTATATAAGTGTGGGTCATCCCAAAAATAATGCCTCAAATCATAGAAGAATTTTCTTCTTTGCTGAGCTATAAAAGTTGGAGGCAAATACTTGGAAACAATAAAGTTAGCATAATCAGCATACCAAGGAAGGTCTCGCGAAGTTACATTTATTGCGGCCAACTGTTCATTTGGAAAACTATCATTAACAGGAATAGGATCAAAAGAAATATTTTCCAATCTAGACAAATTGTCAGCCACAGGATTTTCAGCACCTTTCCTATCTACGATATGCAAATCAAACTCTTGTAATAGTAACACCCATCTAATAAGCCTAGGCTTAGCATCCTTCTTAGTCATAAGATATCTAATAGCAGCGCGATCAGCATGAATAGTAACTTTAGAATCAACAATGTAAGATCTAAACCTATCAAGAGGGATGCTAAGCAAGAAACTCTTTCTCAGTGGTAGCATAATTCTTTTGAGTAGCATCAAGAGTCTTACTAGCATAATGAATAACATTCAACTTATTATCTACACGCTATCCAAGAATAGCACCAACAGCAAAATCACTAGCATCACACATAATTTCAAAGGGTAAATTCCAATCAGGTGGTTGAACAATAGGAGCAGTAGTTAAAGCCTTCTTAAGAGTTTCAAAAGCTTCCTTACAATCATCATCAAAGACAAATGGTACATCTTTTTGAAGAAGATTAGTAAGAGGCTTTGAAATCTTAGAGAAATCTTTAATAAACCTCCTATAGAAACCAGCATGACCAAGAATACTACGAATACCTTTAACATCTCTGGGACAGGGCATTTTCTCGATTGCCTCAACTTTTGCTCTGTCAACTTCAATACCTCTTTCAAAAAAATTATGTCCAAGGACAATTCCTTCATTTACCATAAAGTGGCATTTCTCCCAATTAAGAACAAGATTAGTTTCTTCACATCTCTGCAAAACTTTATCAAGATTGTGCAAACAATTATCAAAAGAAGTTCCATAGATGGAGAAGTCGTCCATGAAAACCTCCACAATTTCTTCACAAAAGCCATGAAAAATAGCAGACATGCATCTTTGAAAAGTAGCAGGAGCATTGCATAAACCAAAAGGCATGCGTCTATAAGCATAAGTTCCATAAGGACAAGTAAAAGTGGTTTTCTCTTGATCTTCCTTTCTAATAGCAATCTGAAAGAAACCGGAATAACCATCAAGAAAACAAAAGTGCGACTTCTTAGACAACCTTTCTAGCATCTGATCTATAAACGGTAAAGGATAATGATCTTTCTTAGTAACCTTGATAACTTTTCTATAGTCAATGCACATCCTATAACCAACTACTACCCTTTGAGGAATAAGCTCGTTATTCTCATTAGGCACAACAGTCATACCTCCTTTCTTAGGAACATAATGAACAGGACTAACCCATTGACTATCATCAATAGGATAAATAATACCAGCATCAAGGAGCTTTAATACCTCATTTCTTACCACATCCTTCATCTTGGGAATTAAGCGGCATTGATGCTCCACAACCGGCTTCATGTCTTTCTCCATGTTAATAGCATGCTGACATAAAGTGGGACAAATTCCTTTTAAATCATCAAGAGTATATCCCATAGCTCCTCGGTGTTTCCTCAATATCTCCAATAACCTTTCTTCTTCCTTTCCTGAAAGCTTAGAACTAATAATAACAGGATATATTTTCTTATCATCTATATAAGCATATTTAAGATCATCAGGTAAAGGTTTTAATTCAAAAACAGGATCTTCCTTAGGTGGCAAAGTGGTACCAAGATCCTCCACAGGTAAATTGTGCTTGATTAATGGTTGTTGACGAAGGAAAATATCGTCAATCTCTTCTCTTTCCTTACTGAAAACGTCACTTTCATGATCTTTCATGAATTGCTGCAAAGCATTATTAGGAGCAAGAGCAATAGAAGCAAGCTGTTCAACTCAAAAAATTTCATTAGGCATGTTATTTTCATAAGAAGTCTTAGCAAACTTGGAAAAATTAAACTCATAAGACTCTCCATTAAACTTAGTGAAAATTTTCTCCTTCTTACAGTCTATCACGGCGCCACAAGTATTCAAAAAGGGTCTACCAAAAATAATAGGACAAGTTTTACTAGCCTCCTTACCAAGTACTAGAAAATCAGTGGGGTATTTAGTCTTACCGCATAAAACTTCCACATCTCGAACAATGCCAAGAGGCCAAACAGTCTCTCTGTTAGCAAGCTGAACAACCACATCAATATCTTCAAGTTCACAAGCGCCAATCTCATGCATAATTTCTTTGTAAAGCTCTAAGGGAATGGCACTTGCACTAGCACCAATGTCACATAAACCATAATAGCAATGATCTCCAATCCTGACAGAAATAACAGAAACACTTGTTTTCCTATGCCTTTTAGGATGTGAGAGAATGTTAGAAGCATCTTCACAAAAAGAATATATTCATCCCCTACATCTTTAGTAACAAGGTCCTTCAATATAGCTACAGGAGACTTAATAGTAATTTGCTCATCAGGCTCTGTAGCTTTCTTAGTGCTTTTATTAGACACACTTACCAAAGTAGAATACTTTTTTACCTTAGCAGGGAAAGGTGTCTTCTCAAAATAAGGTTCAGGCACAATGCTATCAACAGTACAAACTTCAATAGCTGCAGCAGGAATATGACTAATAGAATCTTTATAAGGCGCATGATATTTGTTCCAATCTTTCTTTGGAACATCAAGATAAGAGGCAGAAGCCTTAAGACAATTAGCAAGTATTTGAGAATCAAGACCATAAGCAATGCTAACACTATGAAAGTCATCGGTTCCCATACAAGTTTTAATGCATTCATAATCATAATTTATACCTGACTTTCTACCTTTGTCGTTTTCCCATCCTTCAGCATTTTCTTGGATACGGTTAAGGAGATTCCACTTAGCATCTTCCTTCATATGAGTAAATGATCCAAAACAAGAAGCATCCAAATAATCCTTGTCAGGAAGAGTAAGCCTCGCATAAAAATTATCAATAACAATATTATTGAGGAGCTCATGAATGGGGCATTTGAGCATTAGTAACTTCAGTCTCCCCCACGCTTGGGCAATACTCTCTCCATCATGAGGCCAAAAGTTATATATCCGATTACGATCTTTATGAATTTCACTTGGAGGATAAAACTTGGAATAAAAGAGATGCACAATTTCCTCCCATGCAATAGATGGACCATCTTTGAGCAGCCGATACCACTCCTCAGCTCTGCCTTTCAATGATAAAGAGAATAGCTTCCTCTTGACCTGGCTCGGTGAAATACCTGCACACTTGAACAACTCGCATAATTCATGTATAAAAAGTAAGTGATCACCCGGATGGACAGTTCCATCTCCAGAATAGCAGTTATCCATAACACGCTCAACAATTTTCATAGGTATTTTAAAAGGATCTACTTGAGTAGGTGGTGGTGGTGGTGGTTCATCAACATGTGCAGCAGTGGTAGAAGTGTTCCCAAATAGGAAACCAAATGGAGAATTCTCCATAGCAAAGTAAAATAAAAGTAAAAGACAAAAATAAAAACAATACTCACAGCGACGGTTACCTTTACCAATTCCACTCTTCAATAGCGCTTCACTCCCCGGCAACGGCGCCAGAAAATAGTCTTGATGACCCACAAGTATAGGGGGTGTATCGTAGTACTTTTGATAAATAAGAGTGTCAAACCCAACGAGGAGCAGAAGGTGTTGACAAGTGGTTTTGATCAAGGTTTCACTGTAAATACTAGCAAACGGGTTTTCAGGGGTATTTGGTAAAGGAAATAAATAAAGTGCGAGTAAATAAAAGACAGTAGTAATAATTGCAGCAAGTGGCCCAATCCTTTCTTCAGCAAAGGACAAGCCGGTTGTGTAACTTATGATGACCAAACATTCTCGAGGACACACGGGAGTTTCTGTCAAGTGCTTTCACTTCATTCCGCTAAATAATCTTTACTGGTTTGATAAGTGTTATGGGGGTGAACCTGTGGTAGCGCACTACCCTTACTAGGATAAATACACACTTGTGATTATACCCCTTGCAAGCATCCGCAAATACAAGAAAGTAATTAAGATAAATCTAACCACAGCCTTAAACTCTAAGATCCTATGCTCCCTGGTGCAATGGTTTCACAATGGAGGTTTAGGTTTCTGTCACTCCAGCAACCCCACAATTGGTAGCCAAATACACAATGCATCTCACTAGGCCCATAAATGGTGAAGTATCATGTAGTTGACGTTCACATGACACCACTAGTGAAATAGCACCACAACAAATAAATATCAAACCATTAAATATTACTAAACATAATTCCACTACTAACGACTTGACTTCTCCCATGTCCTCAAGAACTAAACGAACTACTCACAAGACATCATATGGATCATGATCAGAGGTGAAATAATGGTAAATAACAATCTGAACATAAACCTTAATTCAACGGTTCCACTCAATAGCATCAACCACAAGAGTAATCAACACCGGGAAAGTTTCCCCTAAGAATTTAACAAGATTCAACTCAAGATGTTACAGCGGGATAGCGTGGTGATGGTAGAGATGAAGGTGCTGGTGATGGAGATGATGATGATGATGATGATCCCGATGAAGTCCGGTGCGATGGTGATGACGATGGCGACGATCTCCTCTCTCCGGGAAGGAATTTCCCCGGCAGATTTCTCTCTGCCGGAGAGCTTTTCTCTCTCTGGTGTTTCCCCCCCCCCTTGATTTAGGTTTTCGGGGACGATGAAGTACGCGAAGGGGCGAGACCGGAAGTGGGCCAGGGTGGCCTCACACCAGGGCGGCGCGGCCAGGGGCCAGGCCGCGCCCCTATGTGTGAGCCCACTCCCTGGCTCCTCTCAACTCCTCCTTCTGGCTTTCGGAGTCTTTTGGTAAAATATAATTTTCTGGTATTTTTCTGGAATTTTCCTGATCTTCCGAAATATGGTGTCTTGACGGTCCTTTTCCAGCAGAATCCTGACTCCGGCAGCAAATCCTCCAATGATCATCAAACATGTAAAAACAGAGGAAATAACATAAGTATCATCTCTAAATATGAAATATATCAATGAATAACAGGAAATTGTGATACAAAATAGTGATGCAAAATGGACGTATCAATTGACAACCTCATCGTAAGTTGGGAGCAAAGTTCTTGGTTGTGTTGTGTGCAGGTTCCGCGTTGCTACCAGTTGAAGACGCGCTACCAAGTATCATTAACGGCGCCCTTGTTGGAGTGTCACTAGGCTAGCAAGCATCACCTTCTTGAGTTTGGCTTTTTCCTATTGGACGATTAAACCTTTGTTTCATAACTGAGGGAAAACTTGCTGCTGTGCTCATCACACCTTCTCTTGGGGTTCCCAACTGGTCGGTCATTTACATCATCAACACCGCGCCACCAAGGCATTACCAAAAACTCGTCGTTTTTGCGTTTTAGGGTTGTTTTTTGTGAGCTATTGCCCACAGTTTTGGGTGCCGGGTTGATTTACAAGGAATATGACAGTCTGTACATTTTGGAGAGGAATGCCATTTTTTGTTGTGTTGCATTTATGGCACTTTTCGTGAGCTATTGCCCACAGTTTTGGGGTTACGGGGTGATCTACAAGGCCCATGACACTAAGTACATTTTTTAGAGGGATGACAAAAAAATCATCTTTTTGTGTTTTAGGGCCGTTTTCATGAGCAATTGCCCACAGTTTGGGGTTCCGAACTGATTTACAAGGCCCATGTCACTCAGTACATGTTTGAGAGGCACGACAAAAAACTTGTCGTTTTTGCATTTTAGGGCCGTTTTTGTGAGCTATTGCCCACAGTTTTGGGGTTTCGGGGTGATTTATAAGGAATATGACAGTCTAAGGAATGACAAAAAACTTGTCGTTTTTGCATTTATGGCTATTTTCATGAGCTATTGCCCACAGCTTTGGGGTGCCGGGGTGATTTACAAGGCCCATAACACTCAGTACATGTTTGAAAGGCATGACCAAAAACTCGTCATTTTTATGTTTTAGGGCCGTTTTAGTGAGCTATTGCCCATTGTTTTGGGGTTCCGTAGAGATTTACAAGGAATATGACAGTATGTATATTTTAGAGAGGAATGACAAAAAAAATTGTCGTTTTTGTGTTTATGGCTATTTTCGTGAGCTATTGCCCACAGTTTTGGGGTTTCGGGATGATCTATAAGGCCCATGACACTTAGTACATGTTTGAGAGGCATGACCAAAAACTCATCGTTTTTGCGTTTTAGGGCCATTTTCATGAGCTATTGCCCATTATTTTGAGATACTGTAGAGATTTAGAAGGAATATGACAGTTTGTACATTTTAGAGAGGAATGACAAAAAAACTTGTTGTTTTTGCGTTTACGGCCGTTTTTGTTAGTTATTGCCCACTGTTCTGGGGTTCTGAACTGATATACAAGGTCCATGACAATCAGTACACGTTGGAGAGGCATAACAAAAAAATTGTCATTTTTGCGTTTTAGGGCCGTTTTCGTGAGCTATTGCCTATAGTTTTGGGGTGCCGGGGTGAACTACAAGGAATATGACAGTATGTACATTTTGGAGAGGAATGACAAAAAAAACTCGTCATTGTTGAGTTTATGGCTGTTTTCGTGAGCTATGGTGGGGGAAAGTTACACTCAAGCCATATTGAGGAAGATTGGATACCAGAGTATGTGAATAGACACCCACCTATTGGTTAAGAAGATAGAAGCTGCATATAGTACAAAAGATGACCCAGTATCACGTCATACCATAGATGTGCTTACTACGAACCAGAGACCTAGACTACCCACAAAAGTTTCTTTTAAGAGTGTTAGGGAAGAAGTTTTGGCAAAAACATAGACCGACTCCTTTGACATGCATGTACCTCACGCAAACAACAATGGTAAATTTGAAAATTTGAATTTTGATATTTATTGCAAAAAAAGGTTGTTCCGAATTAAAACGGCTATAACTTTTGCGTACGGACTGGGAAAAACGTATAATATATATGAAAAACTATCTACACAAAATTTTACATCCGATTTCAACAGCCATAGGCCATTTGCACAAATTCTTGCTTCTCAAAATTCCAAAGGGAAATATGAAAGCAGGAAGATTTTAGATTTTGTCAGAAAAAATGAGGAAAATGCTTTTTTAAAGATTTTTTTCATTTCTTTTGTTGTTTCTTCTACTTTTTAGTTATTTTGAAGTTTTTTATTTATTTTGGGATTTTTTAAGTTTTTTGTTTTTTTATATTTTGAGTTTAAAAATTTAAAATTAAATTATGCATAAAGATTATTTGGAATTCATTGATGCTTATTATTACTTAATCATTGTTGCTTATTTTGTGAATTATTTGGAATTTAAAAAAGTAAAATCATATGTTACCAAAGTGTATGGATTAATAGAATTGATAGCATAGCATTATCAAGAAGTCGTGAGCGCAGTCTTGGAAGCTAGTAGGGAAGGAATGGAGAAGTTAAGCATGCTAAGGGTGAAGCAGTGTGAGGATGGGTGAACGACTGGGAAGTGAGGACCACAAGTATGTAATTTGACATGAGAATATAGGTGATTAGAGATTAGAGTGTTAACTGACAAACAATTTAAATGTTTGAAAATAGGGAAATTTGGAAAAATAAATTCAAATTTGTTTCAAAATTTCTATCCAAAATTCTAAAAGGACCTTTAGACCAGAAATTCTATAAGGACCAGAGTGGTAACACCAACCGGGACTAAAGGGTCCTCTAGCCGCAGCATATGACCCGAGCCATGTGGAGGACCTTTAGTCACAGTTCGTAACCAACTGGGACTAAAGGGTGGAGGCTTTAGGCCCACTTTGTTAGTCCCGGTTGCTACAACCGGGACTAAAGGCCTTTACAAACCGGGACTATAGGCCTTTTTTCCACTAGTGATGTAAGGAACTTAAAAGAGTTTCCTAATGAGTTAAGAAAATGTAGGTTTTAAATGGCTCTACAAACCAAAATGTGACTCACTAGAGGCTCTAAATGACACTACAAACCAAAGAGTTTCCTGGATGAGCTTAAAAAATGTTCTGTGTGCGAAGAAGAAATAACATAAGGCATGAACAAAGACAATTGTTGAAACAATAATACCATAAGACAAGTGGGCAAGCTTCACTGCTTCATGTAGATTGAATCTTTTTTTTGAACAGAGCTTGAATCTATTGGCTATCCAAGAAATTTTCAATCTCATAATTATGATATTAAAGATCTTATTGATGCCTCGTACTTTGCTTGTATTAAGGTTGACCAAGAAGAATGTCCAAAAGGAGTATATCTTTTATTATTACTAGATTTAGGGGTGCGCCTTGGCGCACGATCCCGTTGAATTTAAATAAATTTATAATTTAATTGTGATATGAACAATTTTTACAAAAATATGTTGATAGTAAGGAAGTTTATATTTAGGGGCCTAATAGCTGAATTTATGGACGACCTAGCCCATGAAATGGTTAAGGTGAACGTTGCGGTTTTACTTATTTAAACAAATTTGTAAACTTCCTAAGAACTAAAATAATACCATATCTAAATTCAGAATATAAAAGAACAATAAGGGAAATTTCTATCACCTTGATGAATATTGTTCCATTACAACGTACAAAAGGGAAGGAACATCAAAAACATCTAGTCCCTCCTATCCATAATACTCTTCGCTAATATAGATGTATCTAGACACATTTTAGTGGTGGATACATCTGTATTAGCAAAGAGTAATATGGGTCGGAGGGAGTACATAAGCTTCGTATGAGCATCCTCGCAACAGAGTCTTTAGAGGACACGACACGGTCCTACAACACGAAATGTCTGCTGCAAATTGGAAGATAAATTAAACAACCGTTAAATGTGAGGAAAAAGAGAGAAACGGTACTTGCCCAGGACCATAAATCCTTGTCACCGGATCTTATTATTCATATCATTGAAATTAGTATGCACTATGCAATGTCAAATTTTATTTTGACTCCACGCCATCATGTCCTAGCTCGCTAAATGCCTCAACTTGGGATTTCATTGTCATAATTGATATCACATAAATGCAATTTGCAAGAATTGAGTGTCCTGATTATCTCTCATGGGATATCAGTGATGAAGACATATAGCATGCAAGAGGGGGTGCCAGTTACTAACCTGTAGCGAGTAAATAAAAGCAAGTCTGGCACTGACTTGAAACATTTAAGGAGGCAAGTTGACATTGCTTGTTGATTTCCTCCAAAAGTTGTACCTGAAATTACACAATATCAAACATTAATGGCATATTAGAAAAAATTGGGTAGTCCTAAATGGTTTAGAAAGATTTCACTACAACCAAAGCAAATACCAGCTAACTTGGCTGACTATAAAACTGGGTAGTCCACGAACATGAATAATTTGAATCAATGAATATGAACAAGCAGTTCATATGAGAGCTGGTACAACAAATTTTAAGCTATTTCATGATCTATAAAACTATAGTTTTAAGACAGAGCACAAATATTTCTCAAATAGATATGGAAGTATCGATGCAATTTGTATTCCCCAACTGGTCACAGTCTGATGAATGTCGCCCAGCTATATTCATACTGACATAGACCACAAATTTAAAACTTCAAACATACCTGGTGCAAGGGTACTGAGGCGAGGTGAAAGTCACCACCGTGCGCTAAACAAGAGCTTCTCAAACTGCACGGCGCTCATACCAGACAATGATTTGCTCAGTACCACAAATGAACCTATAGCCACATAACAGAAAGATCGACATATTTTACTCCAATTTCACAATATAAATATGCTTTGACAAACAAGGAATTTATCTTCTGAAAACAGCTCAAAACAACAACCATACTACATAATTGTTCCCTCTATACCGATTTAATCAACGCACTGGACACGCGCGGGGTAATAAACGTGCTCCTCTGTCTGCGTCGATTAAACCGGAACGGAGGTAGTATTAAGTAGCACAGATAGTTCATTCAGTGCACAGAATAGTAGATGCATATCTTCTTGCTTACTTGGTGCCCATGTCCGAAAGTGAAAATTAACACAAATCTAGAAGGGGCAGAAGTATATACCTATAGATTTACATACTGGGCTTTCACAAAAATGATGACTCCAATGTACCAAGGTAGAAACTCAAGGTGAAGAAGGGTCTGCAGAAAAAAAAAGAGGTAAAAGAAGATCTTTTTCTCACCAGCTATCCAATCTTATATATCAGACATTATAAGTCAGGGATATCAAATAAATGATTATTAGCGTGAAGAAATTTTAAGGGATCCTTTCTTAGATATATATGTGCACTACAAACATACTTAAGCACAGAAAGAAACCACCGTAGCTGCCCTGAGATTACTTCAGTCTTCAGTGTCTTAGCAAATGCATTGGATTTCAGGATATCAGACGATTGTAGCTAATTAATAGGAATAGCCCTAGTAGGTGAAGATGGAGGTTGTAGCCAAGTAGTTGCAAGTAGAGAAAATCGGGATGCATATTACATATAATGATCGGTATCTGAGTTCCACAACAATGGCTGCAACCATCTCGCTACACGTGAAGATGGAGGTTGTAGCCAAGTAATTGCAAGTAGAGAAAATCGGGATGCATATTACATATAATGATCGGTATCTGAGTTCCACAACAATGGCTGCAACCATCCTGGCTACACTTGTGATGATTGGAGGCATATTATGAGGCTTCTATAACTCAACTGGATAGATACCGCTGGGAGTTATCATTCATGAAATAAATTGAGGGTTTCTAAGAAGTTAATAAATTTAGTAGCACACGAAAAGGATATCATTCCGAGGATCTTCGTTCCATTCAATATATCATGTAGCTTGCAGCCTCGCCAGCTCCATCTCCTCTAGTGATTCTGTAAGTAAGAAAGTGCAATGAAAATATGGCTCATATGCAACTAAAAGTCAGTGAATGCATCATGTTCAGGAAAAAACTCCATCAGGATTTCAGATGATGGAAGCATAGTTGACGAGGGTTAACTCGACAAATGTCCTAGATGAAGGACTTAGGATCGGGGAGATAGGGCGTCGGATGAACTCGAAGGTAAAGTTAGTCGAAATAGGTGTGTATCGAAAGTAAACTTGGGTGTTCAACCTGGCTTGCTTTCAATCTGTCCCACACCGTCCCCTCCTGGCCCCTATATATAGATGGCCAGGTCTCGAGGATCGGGTCGAGTTCGATATAGATTACAAATATCGATATACGGTAACAACTCGTATTCGACTATCACTACAATTGGGCCTAGCTCATCGGGCCTCAGGGGTACTCAACTAACGGGCTCTATTAGCTATACCCTTGTCAGTAGCCCCTGAGATTCTACCAGAATTGTAGATTCAGGTTGAATCTCTAATCTTCAAATCTTCGACTTGATCAATTTCTTCATATCTTCAAATCTTCGACTTGGTCTTTCGACTTATACTTCATGATAACAATCTGCTCGCAAGGGGTTTTGATGATCAAGCCTGACAACTCTGACGGATCAAGAGGTCAGTTAACTGCCGGAACAGATACTTGCCACCTACTTCAAATTCAATCCCCTTGGACTTGAATTCGGGATACCGGTCAAATCCATTCTTTTGCCGCATTTAGGACTTACAAAGAATGAATCCTAGTGGTTCTCAGGGTACCCAGTGCGTCCACCAGGATTTTCTTCGCGTCGTAGACACGGATACATACCAGCAGAGCGCATCCATGTGCGTATACCAGGCCACACAGGACGGATCCCGGGGTCTTACCTTCGTGACAAGTCACGGCATTCGAGTTTCGTTGCGATAACGCAACTCGAGAATCTTATGTCGCAGTCAAATTTTGACTGAAAATATTCGGGTTTCTACAACCAAAAAACTCGCTCCCGATGGGAGTAATCCTTCTTCATTTTGTGGAATACGCAGTTGAAGTTTTGTATGCTTATCCTTCTTCATCTCGATATTGATTATCTCATCTCTATCGGGTGCGCGCTCAGCGCTCCCGATGGGAGTAGCCCCCGAGGCTATGTTTGGCGACTTGTAGTCAAGCATAGGCTCAAAGTTCAGCTCTTCGTTCTTCTCTGGATGTCTTACTATTTGGCGAGCCCCCGAGTCCAAATCGAGGTTTCCATATCGTGCGATCATAGTCTTCTGTTCTTGTTTTTCTTTGTTGATATTATCGTCTGCTGCACGCAGAATTTAACTCCTGCTGTAAAATCTGTTTATGGGCTATGCCGTAGCACGAGGGCCCAATAATACGCGCTTATAAATAAAGCACCATCTGGTAAAGGAAAAAACCCTAATCAGATTCTTCCTCCGCCGCCTCATCTTCTCTTCTCCATCTAGTGTTTTTCCGAGGTTTTTCTCTTGTGCTTATGGCAGATGCTGAAGGTTCCCGTCTGAACCTTGGCTCCCCGGCGGCGCCACGAGGTCGGGGTCGCCCTCGTGGCAGCAAGAACAAGAACACCGCACCGGCCGCCGCAGGAACTTCTTTGGATGCTCCGGCTAAGCGCCGTCCCGGCCGCCCACCTGGTAGCAAGAACAAACCCAAAGTGACTAACGTCGCTCCAGGTCCAATCGCTCCTCTTTCTGCTGCTCCAGCTGCTCCTGCTGCACCTCCCCGGATCTTTTCTTTCCTTTGCATTGCCATGGCGCAGTGCCGCGAGATTCAGCGCATGCCGCTGAATTTTACGAAGTTTATGGATGGCCACGAACTGCGAGAGGCGGTTCTCCGTGAACAGTCTGGCGATGGCCTTCCCTACGAGGTGGAGGTGTGGTATGATGGCGACGGCGAGCAGTACTTCCGAGGTGGCTGGGCGCAATTTGCTGAGGACCACGACATCCATCAGGGCTTCTTCATGGCCTTCGACTTCCATATCGGTACATTGAAGTTTGACGTGAAGATCTATGATGGCATTTTTTGCTAGAAGGAGTATGAAGCTTGAAGCCCGCTTTTATTAGGATCTGCTATCCATGTAATTTCATTTGATAATGTCTTTCCTGCAATGATATTTGTAATAAATACTCGTACTTTGTGTCGACCTCTTTTGCTAATACCATGAGAACAAGTCATGTTCTGAGGTATGCTTTTCCATATATCGGGTTCTTTGCGAACCAATAAATGTAACGATAATATCGGGTTCTTTTTATGAACCAAATTTTCGGGTTGTGTAAACAACCTTTTAGTGAAAGAAAACCTCCAACTTGTCATAATAATTCTTTTCGTACGACCCAGGGGGTTGAAGCCCCCGAGCGGAGAAGTAAAAAATAATTGTACAACTTTCGTCGAGTTCAACCCAAAGAACCCGACCTGTGGCTTCATGTTCTGGGTTCAGAAGGTGAACTCGAATTTATTGAAACTATACTTAGTCTACGCGTAAAAACGTCATGGCTGTTCTGCATTCCACGGGTTGCTCTCGTCCTTCCCAGTCTTCTTGTCTTGTAGTCGATATGCTTCTCCTGGTATTACTTCGGTGATGATGTAGGGTCCCACCCAAGGGGACTCCAATTTGCCGTGGCTGTCTTGCCTGAGTCGCAAAACAAGGTCTCCCACCACGAAGGATCGTGGACGAACTCGACTACTATGGTAGTTTCGTAGGCTTTGTTGATATTGTGAAGCCCTTTCTAATGCTTTGTCTCTTGCTTCATCCAATGCATCGACATCATCTTGCAATGCTTCTGTTGACGTTGTCTCATCATACGATGTCACTCTTGGAGCCTCGTGTGTCACTTCGACTGGAAGCACGGCTTCGGCGCCATGGACCAGGAAGAAAGGAGTTTCTTGAGTTGCTGCATTAGGAGTAGTTCTTAGACTCCAAAGAACGGAGGGCAATTCTTCTACCCAAGCGCTCTTGGCTTTCTCAAGAGGTGCTAAGAGCCTCTTTTTTATTCCACTACATATTAGGCCATTGGCTTTTTCGACTTGCCCGTTTGTCTTCGGGTGTGCCACAGATGCGAATTTGAGCTTGATCCCCAACCCTTCGCAGTAACTCTTGAATTCCTTTGAAGTGAAATCTGTCCCGTTGTCTGTGATAATGCTATATGGTACACCAAAACGGAAAACTATCGACTTGATGAAGTTGATTGCTGCTGTAGAATCTTGAGTTGTTACTGGGGCCGCTTCTACCCACTTGGTGAATTTATCGACTGCCACTAGCATGTAGACATGCCCTCCTGGCCAAGATTTGTGCAATTTTCCCACCTTATCGAGGCACCATTGTGCGAAGGGCCAAGATAATGGTATTGTTTGTAGCTCCGCTGCTGGTGCATGCGGCCTGGATACAAACCTTTGACACGCTTCACACTTTCGAACTATATCTTTTGCGTCCTCGATGGCTGTTAGCCAATAGAATCCCGCTCGAAAAGCTTTTGCCGCTATTGCTCTGCTGCTGGCGTGATGGCCGCATACTCTGCCGTGTATATCTTTCAATATTGCTTGCCCTTCCTGAGGCCTTACACAACGCTGTAAAACGCTAGTAATACTTCTCTTGTATAATTTCCCTTCCAACACGACAAACGCTTTTGATCTTCGAGTTATCTTCTTGGCCTCCACTGCATCTTCTGGTAATTTTTTATTTATCATGTATGCGAGATATGGCTGCATCCATGTTTTTTCTATCATCATGATCTCCTCTGGTTCTGATGTAGCCCCCGAGCCTGCTGTGGTAGTCAAACTTTTTCCACTTTTGATAGATCTCTCCACTATTTCCTCCCAAAATACTCCGGACGGCACAGGTAAACACTGTGACCCGATATTTGCTAAAGTGTCGGCTTCTTCATTGCTGTTCCTGCTTATGTGCGAGACTTTGCATCCATTGAACGTTCCTTCTAGATAATGGTACAAATTTTTGTAGGCCATCATGTTGTCGTTGATTGTGTCACATCTGTTCATAACTTGCTGAACAACAAGGTTGGAATCTCCAAATATTTTTAGGCGAGTTGCTCCACATGCTTTAGCCATTTTCATTCCGTGCAACAAGGCCTCATACTCTTCTTCGTTGTTGGAGGCCTGCGGGAAGCTCATCCTTAAGACGTACTTTAATTTGTCTCCGTGAGGTGATATCAACACCACTCCTGCGCCTGCGCCTTGGACTCTCTTAGAACCGTCGAAGTACATTGTCCAAGTACTCGATAAATCCGGTGGTCCCGTGCTTTGCAACTCGAGCCACTCTGCTGTAAAGTCTGGCAAGACTTGCGACTTGATTGCCTTCCTTTTTTCGTACGTGATGTCCATGGGAGATAACTCGATTCCCCACAAAGAGACACGTCCCGTTGCTAGAGGGTTGTTCAATATATTCGACAGTGGCGCTTCATTGACCACTATGATTGGGTGCACCGCAAAATACTGTCGTAGTTTACGCGCAGTTGTGAAGACACTGTATGCCAACTTCTGATAGTGCGGGTACCTCTGCTTGGTTGGAGATAGTACTTCACTGATGAAATATACCGGCCTCTGAACGCCATGAGCTTTTCCTTCTTCACTTCTTTCGACTACTAGAACTGTACTCACCACCTGATGAGTTGCGGCGATGTACAATAGCAGTGGCTCTTTTTCTCTTGGTGCGACCAGCACTGGTGGCGTGGAGAGCACTTTTTTCAACTGTGCAAACGCTGCATCTGCTTCTTCTGTCCACTCAAATTTATCGTCTGACTTCTTCATAAGTGCATAAAAAGGAAGCGCCTTCTCCCCTAGTCGAGCAACGAAGCGACTTAGTGCCGCGACACGTCCTGCCAGCTTCTGTACATCGTGGAGTTTCGTGGGTTTCCCCATTGTTAGAATTGCTTGAATCTTCTCTGGATTTGCCTCTATTCCTCGTGCTGATACCAAGAACCCCAAAAGTTGCCCTGCTGACACCCCGAAGGAACACTTTGTCGGGTTCAACTTAAGCTTGTACTTGTTCAGGTTGTCGAATGTTTCTGCTAAGTCGCCGATTAAGGATTTCTCTTCTCTTGTCGTGATGACTACATCATCAATGTAGACTTGGATATTGCGTCCTATTTGGCTCCCGAGGCAGCTTTGCATCATCCGTTGATAAGTTGCTCCTGCATTTTTTAGGCCGAACGGCATTACCTGGTAGCAAAATACTCCGTATGGTGTGATGAAGGCCGTTTTTTCTTCGTCCTCTTTCTTCAATTTGATCTGATTGTAACCAGAATACGCGTCCAAAAAGGAAAGCCTTGCACATCCCGCTGTGGAATCGATTATCTGATCGATGCGAGGTAGAGGGAAGGGATCCTTTGGGCAATGCTTATTGAGAGATGTGTAGTCGACACATACTCTTTGTACGTCTGTATTCTTCTTGGGTACTATGACTGGGTTCGACACCCAACTCGAAGTTTTGATTTCTCTGATAAATCCGGCATTTTCTAGCCTGTGTAATTCTGACGCTATCGCCTTCCTCTTCGGTTCATCAAATCGCCTCAATGGTTGCTTGACTGGTTTTGCCTTAGGATCTACATTAAGTGCGTGCTCGACGAGTTCCCTGGGAACCCCTGGCATGTCCGATGGACACCAGGCGAAAATTTCCCAGCGCTCACGGAGGAACTCGACGAGCGCGCCTTCCTATGCAGGATCCAAGTTCACCGCAATTGATGTCGTCTTGTTTGGATCTGTAGGGTGGACCTGAATTTTCTTCGAGTCATGCGTTGTGTCGAAAGCCTTATCTGGTAGGGATCGTCCAACGTCGGGTAGCATGTTATGATCCGTTTCTCCTTTCAACCTCTCATATTCTGCTGTCATGCCGAAAGTTTGCGCCATCCTGTTGAATTCTCTGTCGCATGTATTGGCTACTTCAAAGCTCCCTTGTACCGTAATTGTTCCTTTGGGCCCTGGAATTTTTAACGCGAGATACGCGTAATGTGGTACTGCCATGAACTTTGCAAATGCTGGGCATCCCAGGATTGCATGATATTGCGATGGCCAGTCCATGACTTCGAACTCCAGCTTCTCTCTTCTATAATTTTCGCTGCTGCCGAAGCAGACATCGAGTTCTATCCTTCCCAAAGGGTAATTTGTTGCTCCTGGTACTATTCCGTGGAAAGAGCAATCTGTTGGCTTCAGACTCGTTAGTGAGATGCACATTGCTTTTAGTGTTCTAGCATATATTAAGTTTATGCCGCTCCCTGCATCCATGAACACTCTTCCGATGTCGTATCCTCCTATTTGCGCCTTTAGAACCATAGGCGAGTGGCCCGGCCTAGGAACTTTCCTTGGGTGGTCTGCTCTGCTGAACTTGACTGGTTGCTCTGACCACCGTAGGTACTCTGTGGTAGCTGGTGGCGATGATATTGCTAGGTTTACTTGCCTAGATATGCTCTTTTGCTCTTTCTTTGACTTGGGCACCGGCTGAATCATGGCTGATATGTATACTTTTGACTCTAGGTGCCTTGCTGGTCTTTGCATTTGATATCCTTGATTTTTACGTCTTTCTCCTTGCCTTCCTTCTTGACTTGAGCCCATGGCGCCTTGCAACCTTAGAAATGTTCTGCAATCCTTCATCTGGTGATTTGACACCCTTTTCCCGTCGAGATACGCGTAGTGGATTCGACAAGGTCCGTATAGCATATCCTCGGCCGAAGGACCAGAGTATCTTGATTTCTCTTCTCCTTTTGCCTGAAATCTCCTACTTTCATACCCTTCCTCTTCTTCTGGTACATAGCCCGCGGCTACCTGATATCGCCTTCCTTGGTTACCCCCGCTGCGGTGTCGCCTCCTCTGTCGACTCACTCTGTCGACTTCTGGCGAACGTCCTCTTTTATTGTTATACGCGTCCTCTCCGTCAGCGAATTTGTTAGCTTGCTCCATTAGCTCAGCTACTGTCGTCGGTCTTGTTCTTCCTATTTCTTCCACAAGATCTGAGCGACGAAGTCCTTCCGAAAAGGCGTCTATTGCTCGTTCGTCAGAGACGTCCTCTGATGAGTTTTTGATTACACTCCAGCGTTGTATATAAGAACGTAGCGTTTCGCCTTTCCTCTGCACACATGCTTTAACTTCTTCCAATGATGCTGGGCGTTTGTAGGTGGAACGAAAATTTCTTGTGAATCGACTTTCGAGTTCCCCCCAGCTTCCAATGGATTCGTCGGGTAGGGTGTTCAACCAGGACTGGGCGGCACCGGTGAGGTGCAGCTGCAAACTTTGCATTGCAGTCGCCTTTGTTCCCCCTAATATCTGCACTGCCTGTAGATAGTCTGATAGCCATAAGGTGGGTTCCTGCGACCCGTCGTACTTATTCTGGTCGTGTGGTAGTTTGAATCCTTTGGGTACCCGCATTTTACGAACTCTGCGAGTAAAGCATAACGCACCCATATCTTTATCGTCGTCTTCGTAATTCTCTTCCCTCCAAGCATGTTGCGATTTATTTACTCAAGCTTGTGCTATTATACTTCTTGCATCCTCCTTCTTTTTCTTTTGCTTTTTCTCTTCTGATGACTCGCTATAGTCGTTGTCTGTGCGGTTGTATCTGAACTTCTTTTTGTGGCTTGTCGACTTTATCTCTAGGTCTTGTTCCTTGATCTTTCCTTCTACTATTCCGAGACTTCGTATCGCGGCTCGGTGCATATCTTCTCGCGGGTCCCCATGCTCTGGTCTTGTGGCTAGTAAATACGCTTGTGCTGCTGCCAATGCCACCTCTGGCGTTTTTTGTAGCTGGTCATCTTCCTCCTCTTCTAGCTGCGGGGTGGGGCTTCTCGAGTACCCTTCTTCTCTACCGCATGCTGTCGTTCCCCTGCTGTGTTTTGGATCTCCGCGCCTTTCTCTGCTATATTCTGACTCTTCACTATAGTCTTCCCAGTATTCCTCCCTTGATATACTGTTTCTGTCTTGAATCAGCATGTCTCTTTCCTCCCTTAGTTTCTTCTTGTGTTGGTATAATGCATACTGATATCCCATTAGAACTTCTCTTCTCGATCCTTCGGGTACTTCTGTACCATGATTATTGGCTGATTTGATCATTCTCTATTCACCAGCCGAGACATGGACTTTCTCTTTTTCCTTTTTGTTGTGATCTTTCACTTTGTCGACTTGCCTGTCGACATTTTTACTTCCTTCGCTGTTGTTTCCTTCTTCTGCCTCAGTGATGATGACGCATAACTGATGTACTTTGGAGACGCCGCTGCTTCCTACGGCGAAGTCCTTTGTATTGTTGTGCGTCTGACACGCTTTTTCTTCTGAGTCGAAATTTTCCTGAATTTCGTCGCCTTCTGCGATTGATGTTTTTTCTAAACTGATCGGCGAGTTTACCTCGCTGGAAGAACCTTCTGATGACTCCAATGTTTCCTCTGTTTCGGGCTTGCCTGCCGACGGATCTTGTTTCGTCGGATCCGAAAGGCGGGATGAACCCGACGGCCCGATGAGGATGCTCAAGCTTCCGATGGTTAGCTTCACCTCTTGACTTCCGTCGACTTCTGGGCTGCTGTTGGCTAAAAGCGAAAAAGCCGTCGAATTCATGATTCCAACGCCCCGGTCCCCACGGTCGGCGCCAATTGACGAGGGTTAACTCGACAAATGTCCTAGATGAAGGACTTAGGATCGGGGAGATAGGGCGTCGGATGAACTCGAAGGTAAAGTTAGTCGAAATAGGTGTGTATCGAAAGTAAACTTGGGTGTTCAACCTGGCTTGCTTTCAATCTGTCCCACACCGTCCCCTCCTGGCCCCTATATATAGATGGCCAGGTCTCGAGGATCGGGTCGAGTTCGATACAGATTACAAATATCGATATACGGTAACAACTCGTATTCGACTATCACTACAATTGGGCCTAGCTCATCGGGCCTCAGGGGTACTCAACTAACGGGCTCTATTAGCTATACCCTTATCAATAGTACTTAGCCAAACAATAGTCAATCGCATAAACACTTTCTTGTTTGCCTCATAATTTAACTCCAATGTTAATAAAAGCTGAAAGTTGCACGAAGTGTGTAGATTTTTTTGGACAGTATACTAAACTGGCCGCTGCGGGAAAACTGTCCAACAAAATTGCACAATAAAATACTCTGTGGATAGTCTGGAACATATTTTAAAACTTAGATTTAGAAATTAATTCGAGTTATGGATAGAATAGCCCAGTATTTGAGCCAAAAATTAGTTTCATAACTCATCAGCTGAAGTACTTCCTCTAGCTGAACCTACTGACCTAATTCAGAACAACACAAGCATGGAGGGAGCTACAAAATTACAAAAGGGATAATGTTGGTACCTGCGAGAATCCAAATACGGGAAGGTCGGGTGGATCCAAGGCTAGGCTGTAGAAAACAATTAAACGTGCAACGGCTCTGAAAAAAAGTGAAGCAGCAGCGCAACCAAATGTCAAACTTTGCTGTCACACAGTGCTCAAGTCCGGAAAGGAATTTTATGTAGGATAGTAAATACCCAAAGTATACTGAAAAGAAAGTGCATCTATAAGATCAGCACACCATATTCTGTTATAGGTACGCAATTACTAAAACTCATAAGATCGTTTGATCATTGAGCCACTGTTCGAAGAAACATTTCCTGTCTCTACATAGCCAGAACTCAAACTTGAAGAATATTACAGAGAATAGGTTGGAAATATATATCCAATTATCAAACTCTGTCAGATTTATTTACTTTTATACAAATTAGCCTAGAAGAATTATTTGCTATCTTTGAAGAATATTACAGAGAATGGGTTATTGTTGTTCTACTCACTATATCAATATGTATTTTACCTTCCAAAGGACACTGCTTTGTATTGTTTCACTATGTAGCTTAGTTTTTGGCGATAACAGTACATCGGCGCCTTATGTTGTCGCTTAATTGACAGACAGCTCAAAATCACTTCCATCATCAATGGAATGGAGAACTGAACCCACAAAGTATAAAAATCAAGCAAAATAGAAGATGAACACCTTCTGTAGAGGCTCACCTCAGATCAACATGTTCTTATGTCCTGTCGCCATTCGCAAGAAGAAATTGACCACAAGGTTTTCTTAAACTTCTTGCTTTGGCTTTGGTGGTATAGTCGGCTAGCTCGCCACTGTGACTACAATCTGCACATATCAAAGCATAACAAATTCTTAGCAAAAAGGAACCTTCAACATCATATCTAGACTAATGAGAGAACGTCAAGTCATGAAGTATAAGAACTTTGAAGAGTTGTATACATACAATATACAATATACAGTAAACAGCAGAAATTACAAATTTGTTATTGCTAGTTAAATCTCCATGTATATCTCATACATCATGCCAACATATAGAAAACTAAAGCTAAACTCAAATAAGCCCTAGACGCCCTTCCGCACATATATGAATTATCAGACACCATTGTTTGATTATAACAAGATAAATGGCAACATTTACAAAATTGAGTGCAGCAACATATCAAATCTGAGAATTACTATATGATGCTTGAGTCTCGAAGAATATAGCACAAATATATTTTCCCACGAATCACTCATATATTTGCTCACATGCATTTGCACAAACACCTTATGTGCACACATGTAGCCTCACAATAGGGAAGAAAATATATTGCAAATCAGAAGGGGTGGGAGGCAAGGTAAGGCAAATACCAGAAAAGCTTCCCAAGTGATGCAGACTTGAATCCATGGGGATGCTTCTCCATGTTGATCTCCGCCTCCTCGATGCTAACTTGCTTCCCTTCACCTCTCCCTGCTGCAGCCATGGAGAAAACAAGCAAATGAAGTGGTGAGGAAGAAGAGGAGTTGATCTTGAGAGGATTGGGGAGAGAAAAACATGGGGATTGGAAAAGAGCTCCTCCTCCCGGCGACGGCGTGCGGCGACAGTGCGCTGCTCCTGCCGGATGAAGGCGCGAAGGGCGGCGGTAGATGGAGAGGACATGGTGTGGGGAAGGGCAGCTGACCTGTGGCGTGAAGGTCGGCGGCGAGGACTCCTTCCGGCAACGCGTCTGCTCGTAGCGGCGGTGGGGGCGAACAGGAGGAGAGGAAGAGGATGTGCGGGGATTGGGGGATTTGCGTGGAGGTGGCTAGGGTTTCACCGTGGGATGTCCTTTATATATGACGTGGTGAAAAACAAATCAACGGACAAGATTTGATGAGAGGCGCATCTAGTGGACGGTAAATTTGGATTTACCTGGTGGCTCGTAGGGGTGGCACCATATATACGTTTAGATGACATACGTTGATAGAGTAGAAAAATATTACGTACTAACACTCTATCTCACCTACTACTAAAATTAAGGACCATAAATGTGGACTTTTTAATGTGTGCAAGCAACTATTTCAAACTGGTGAGATAATATTGATTCCTTATGCTTATCTCTTAGAAGCAACATATGCATTCAATAATGAGAACGACGGTACTTACAATTAAGATAATTGGCAAATATACATAGTCCAATATTAGGGCGGCGTTGGGGAGGAAAACTCCTCATGACCTTCATAATTGCTGGCCAAGCAGCCGGGAAAAGGCCTTGCGTTTCCTAGAAAATGTTGTGTAGTACGTACAATAGTAGTACATTATATAGATTAAGATGGTTAATTATTGGTGCATGATACATGCATGCAGAGAGGCTAAAGGAAAAAGTCTATTTCAAACCCTGAACTTGTAGAGGTTCGGCAAAATGGACCCTGAACTCTAAATCCCTGTCGTTTGTACCCTAAACTTATCAATCCCGGTCTAAATCAAACCCTGAACCTGTTATTTCGGTTAGAAAGAAAAATCCTAAATAATTAGCCCACATGTCATATCTATCTCCTATCTCTATTCTCATCATCTCTTTGATTTTTCCACTGAGCTTGCACACCGCAATAGACTATGATGAATTAATTAATTTATTTTCTCCACTATTTAGCATCCACCGATTAGCAGAAAATCTTTTTAATCAGCATCCACATTGTGGGTCCTGAGTGTTGGAATTTACCCACGGATCAATCACATGAAGCTAAATGGATTATCGCCAAACGACGCACGCTCTAATTTTTCTCTTTATTTCTTGCTATTTTTACTCTCGCGGTGTTAGAATCTGCTGGTTACCTCATGTATATGCACGACCAAACCTATTAGACCTAATCGTACTCGTACACAGACCTTCTAGTGCAAGGCATGCAAATCGAGTACGAACCTAACTCCTCACGTACTAACCAAACTTTGATCTACCAAATACAGCTAGCTGAACTCACGCAAGCTAACCAGCAGTATTTGACAGGGACTCGAATACGTGCGACACATACACTAACTCGACTAGTACTCGGCACAGACTCAGGTACAGACTAGGTGAGATTATCGCTAACAGCGAGCGCATAGCAAATGAATCAGAGATCCTACAGTAACGACTGGAGACCACCGGACGCCCCTGCTCCAGCTTCCGCACGGAATCGAGGCCGTCCGACGCGTCTGCGTCTGCGCCAGCGCATCGGAGGCCCCGAGCCACGTCGTCCTTTCATCGCTGTTGTTCTGTACGGTGGTCGCGTGGAGGCTGTGTGCGCCTCCACCACGAGGCAGCCGGCGCTGCTCCTTCAGATGAGGCCGCCCGAAGCTCTTGCTCCTCCCGCCGGCTCGCCATGGCCGCTAGGGTGCCGGTTCACCGCGGCCTCCTCGGCTCCGCCCGGAATTGGATCAGGCAGAAAGGCCATGCTTCAGGGTGGGCCCCGACCCCGACGGGGTGAGCAGGTCAGCACCCTCACCGTCCTCTCCGGTCAGCAGGGACAGCGGCCCCAAGACGATTGGGAGGGGGATTGGTGAAAGGAGATGGATCTTACATGTGGACCCCTATAGTTAGTGACAGCAGTAGGTAATCCCGGTCGGGAATGTTTCTTTCCCAATGAACCAAACAGGTTCAGGGTTTGATTTAGACCGGGATTCATAAGTTTAGGGTATAAACGACAGGGATTTAGAGTTCAGGGTTTATTTCGCCGAACCTCTATAAGTTCAGGGTTTAAAATAGACTTTTTCCGAGGCTAAATAAAGGTTGAACCCAGAATGCAGCTACGATTTCTCTCCGCCGTTGCCTACTGTTTTCTTTCGTGCGATCGGTTCCTTTCGTTTCGTTCGTATATATAGGATACAAAGTGCTTATGTTGACCGTCAAAGGAGGGGGCAAGATGACTGCGACCATGACGACCGCGGCGGCGATCATGGGCGCGGTGGCGTTGGTGATCATGGGAGGATGCAGCGCCGATAACTGCTTCTTCGTGGAGGGCGAGGTTTACTGCGACACGTGCCGCGCCGGGTTCGTGACCAACGTCACCACACCAATCCAGGGCGCCAAGGTGCGGCTGGAGTGCCGCCACTTCATGAGCGCCGCCGGCACCGTCGAGAGGTCCGCCGAGGGCCTCACCGACGCCGCGGGCAACTACAAGATCGAGCTCAAGGACAGCCGCGGCAGCGAGGAGGTGTGCGCGGTGAGGCTCCTCAGCAGCCCCGTGCCTGGCTGCAGCGAGGTCGAGAAGGGCCGCGACAGCGCCCCCGTCACGCTCGTCGACGCCGGACTCGCCACCAAGGTGCGACGAGCCAGCGCGCTCGGCTTCCTCAAGGCGGAACCGCTACCCAACTGCGGAAAGATCCTAAGCGACCTCGCGCTCAGCACCGGACCCAGCTATTGATCCGTATTTCTTGTCTTTGGTTGGCAGCTACAGCATAACAATTTGAAATAGATATATGTTTGTGTTGAGCAGTGCATATTGTCTACTACTTGTGTTGATCATTGTTTCTCAGCGTGCTTGTACTTGTGGATCTATATACAAGATGCAAATCCTTGATTATACTTTCTTTAGTTGCCAATGCCAAAGCATTTTTGCTTGTTCCCTTACTGAATTCTACTTGGAGTCTAATGCCTTTCTAGAATCCTCTCCTACGATAATATCGATTTTTTCTAAATGTAAATATGTTGCGCTAGAAGTTTCCTTTATTCCGATCTCCTTAAATATTCTTATAGGGTTATTTCTAATTTTTGCTAGGACATTCTTCCCAACTTACTTGCAATATCCTGATAGATAATAGTAATTCTTTGCTACTGGATATTAATTAACTTAAACATACTTGCACTAAAATAATAATTAATATTATCATCATTAAATGTACTTGCATATCATGTACTCAAACTTTACACACTAAGACGAACTATATTTTGGCATAGAGGGAGTATCATATTTTTCTTGAAACGGTATCATCTATATATCAATTTAATTCTGATGAAGATATCGTATCCAGATTATAGTCCTGGCTTTTGTATTATCCTCTATGAAAATGTTAATTTTCTCATAGTCTTTAAACCCTCCACCTCGATCGAGAATAAGGCCACTCAGTGATTTGTGGAAACATAATACTACAACCATATAGCAAAGCCTATATAGAAAGCCGGGGACGGAGTTTTGGCTCCCGGGCGTAGTTGATCCTGATATCTGCGCCGTTGCGAATTGCGTGGAGATTGATAGAACGGACAAAATACTCTGACAGAGGCATAGCGATAAATTGGGGATACATATGTGAAACAGTGTACGCCCGTATCCCTGGCCATGCGGGCACCGGGACGGTGAAGCACGGGATCGTTAATAGCCGACGAGTTGACTATCTGGACCACCAGAACAATTTGAGTGACGGCTTCTTGGACCACGGATTCTCCTACCCTGATTCTAGCCAAAGAAGCCTAGGCACGGAAGCTGTTCCGCCGCGTTTCTTGACTCCGGCGACCAGGCCTACCCAACCCCCATACCTCGCCGGCGACGTCGTTGGAGAAGAATGAACCAGGCGTCGGGTGACGGGGCTTCGCCGGCCACGGGCATGGAGTTCCACCTCGAACAAGTGAGCAGGTAATAGCAGATGGTGATGGCGGTGATGCCTAGTAGCATCCTCGACTGCTCTTTGTAGCACCTCCGACAGGTGAACGTAGCAGTGCGCGGAGGTAGTCATAGCACCGGTGACGGCGGTGAGACCTGGTAGTACTAGCGACTCATTTTCATTTTGTAGCAATGGCTACCACTAGTGGAAAAAGGGCCTTTGGCCAGGACCCTTTAGTCCCGGCCTCCATCTGGGCCGGGACTAAAGGCCCGGCCACGTCGCCCGAAATTCGCCAGCCGCCCGGGAGGCTTTGGTCCTGGCCCGTAACGACCCTTTAGTCCCGGTTTGAGACACAAACCGGGACTAAAGGGCTACGCGCTGAGAGGTCCCCCTGTGCGCACCCTTTAGTCCCGGTTTGTGTCTCAAACCGGGACTAAAGTCCTCTGCCTATATATATATGGCTGCAGCCCCTCTTTCCACTCTTCCTTGCATTTTTCTTGGATGGATCTAAGTGGGTGTGTGCTAGCTCTCCTTTTTGCATGGATGCACTAGAGGTGTTTGATGAAATGTGTGTTAGAGCGATGCCGCTTCAGTTCACCGAACACAACTACGATATGAGGTGCCCGAGCCACGCTTAAGCCTCTTCCTCTTTATTTCCACTTATTCTAAAAGGTTAGCAACTATATTTTCTCGTTTAGACCGTGCGGTACTAATTTTTAGGATCGTGATTATGTTTGATATACTGTTGCATGACGCAGATGAGCCATCCATGGATGTACGGTGATCGACGCACAGCCGCTTACAGAGAAGGCGTGCATTCTTTTCGAGATGCGGCCGATGCGAACAAGCATGGTGGTGGCTATATGTTTTGTCCATGTGTTGAATGTCGGAATGAGAAGGACTACACTTCCTCAAGAGTCATTCAGAGCCACCTGCTTCGGTCCGGTTTTATGTCGGGCTATAATGTTTGGACCAAGCACGGAGAAAGAGGGGTTATGATGGAAGACGACGATGAAGAAGAAGAGAACGATGATGACAACTACCGATCTATGTTCCCTGAGTATGCTGATACCGCAATGGAAGACAATGAAGAAGAAGATCAGGGTGCAGAACGGGAACCAGATGAGCCCGCTGATGATCTTGGCCGGGTCATTTCTGAAGCACGGCGAGGCTGCGACACAGAAAAAGAGAGGTTGCAGTTCGAGCAGATGTTACAGGACCACAACAAATTGTTGTACCCAACTTGTGAAGATGGCCAGAAGAAGCTGGGTAGCACACTGGAATTGCTGAAGTGGAAGGCAGAGACCGGTGTGACTGACTCGTCATTCGAAAAGTTGCTGGTACTGATGAAGAAGATGCTTCCAAGAAAGAACGAATTGCCCGCCAGCACGTACGAAGCAAAGAAGCTTGTCTGCCCTCTAGGATTAGACGTGCAGAAGATACATGCATGCCCTAATGACTGCATCCTCTACCGCGGTGAGAAGTATGAGAATATGGATAAATGCCCGGTATGCACTGCATTGCGGTATAAGATCAGAAAAGATGACCCTGGTGAGATTGAGGGCGAGCCACCCAGGAAGAGGGTTCCTGCCAAGGTGATGTGGTATGCTCCTATAATACCACGGTTGAAACGTCTGTTCAGAAATAAAGATCATGCGAAGTTGTTGCGATGGCACATGGAAGATCGTATGAAAGACGATAAGTTGAGGCACCCCGCCGATGGTCGGCAGTGGAGAAAAATTGAGAGAGAGTTCCCGAGATTTGCAGGTGACGCAAGGAACTTATGGTTTGGTCTGAGTACAGATGGCATGAATCCTTTTGGGGAGCAGAGTTGCAGTCACAGCACCTGGCCCGTTACTCTATGTATCTACAACCTTCCTCCTTGGTTGTGCATGAAGCGGAAGTTCATTATGATGCCAGTGCTTATCCAAGGTCCAAAGCAACCCGGCAACGACATTGATGTGTACCTAAGGCCATTAGTTGACGAACTTTTACAGCTGTGGGCCGAACCAGGTGTATGTGTGTGGGACGAGCACAAACAAGAGGAATTTGACCTTCGAGCCTTGCTTTTCGTAACCATCAATGATTGGCCTGCTCTTAGTAACATTTCAGGACAGTCAAACAAGGGATACAATGCATGCACGCACTGTTTAGATCAGACAGAAAGTATATATCTGGACAAATGTAGGAAGAATGTGTACCCATTCAATCGTCGTTTTCTTCCGCCCAAGCATCCCTTAAAGAAAAAAGGCAAGCATTTCAATGGCAAGGCAGAACCCCGGGGGAAGCCTGTCATCCCATGTGGAAGAAGAAATCTATATTTTGGGAGCTACCCTATTGGGAAGTCCATGAGGTCCGCTCCGCAATCGACGTGATGCACCTGACGAAGAATCTCTGCGTGAATATTCTAGGCTTCCTGGGCTTGTATGGGAAGTCAAAAGATACACCGGAAGCACGGGAGGACCAGGAACGTCATAAAGGAAGAGATGGCATGCATCCAGGGCAGTTTCAAGGGCGTGCCAGCTACGCTCTTACTAAGGAAGAGAAGGAAATCTTCTTTGAAGTCCTTTTCAGTATCAAGGTCCCGACTGGCTTCTCGTCGAATATAAAGGGAATCGTAAATATGAAAGACAAAAAATTCCAAAACCTAAAGTCTCATGACTGCCACGTGCTTATGACGCAATTGCTTCCGGTTGCATTGAGGGGAATTCTACCGGAAAATGTTCGCCTGGCAATTATGAAGGTATGTGCATTCCTCAATGCAATTTCTCAGAAGGTAATCGATCGAGAAAGTCTATCAGGGTTACAGATTGATGTGGTCCAATGTCTGGTCAGCTTTGAGTTGTTGTTCCCGCCATCCTTCTTCAATATAATGACACACCTCCTAGTTCACCTAGTCGAAGAGATTAGAATTCTCGGTCCTGTATTTCTACACAATATGTTCCCCTTCGAGAGGTTCATGGGAGTCTTAAAAAAATATGTTCGTAACCGTGCTAGGCCAGAAGGAAGCATCTCCAAGGGCTATGGAACAGAGGAGGTCATTGAGTTTTGTGTGGACTTTCTTCCTGACCTTAAGCCGATTGGTGTTCCTGAATCTCGGTATGAGGGTAGGCTGACAGGAAAAGGCACACTAGGAAGGAAAGCAAAAGTATGTATGGACGGGCATTCTTTCTCTCAAGCACACTACACAGTTTTACACAATTCCACCGTGGTGGCTCCGTATATCGTGAGACACAAGAATATTCTACGCTCCGAAAACCCGGGGAAGACTGACTCTTGGATTAAAGGGGAACACGAGAAGACTTTCGGCAGTTGGTTGCAGACACATCTCATGAATGATGACACCGTTGGAGATCAGCTGTACTGTTTGGCCAGGCCACCATCTTCTACTATATGTACTTTCCAAGGGTACGAGATAAATGGGAATACATTTTACACGGTTGCCCAAGATAAAAAGAGCACCAACCAAAACAGTGGTGTCCGCTTTGATGCAACAGACGAGAATGGACACTGTTTGGAAACATATTACGGGTACATAGAGGAGATATGGGAACTTGACTATGGACCTACTTTTAAGATCCCTTTGTTTCGGTGCAAATGGGTGAAGCTGACAGGAGGCGGGGTAGTTGTAGACCAAAAGTACGGCATGACAACAGTGGATCTCAACAATCTTGCGTACATGGACGAACCATTCGTCCTAGCCAACGATGTCGCTCAGGTTTTCTATGTGAAGGACATGTCTACAAAAACGAGAAAAAGAAATCAGCAAAAGAAGACATCGTCCGATGAGCCAAAGCGCCACATAGTTCTTTCAGGGAAAAGAAACATCGTGGGAGTAGATGACAAGACAGACATGTCAGTAGATTATAATAAGTTTCATGAAACTCCGCCCTTCAAAGTGAAAACTGACCCAAGCATCCTACTGAATGATGAAGATTCTCCATGGCTACGACCCAGAAGAAAACAGAAATAATAGATAGGAATGTTGGTGCAATAATGTAATAATGTATTAAACCTTTTATGTAATGCATGATGGAGATTCTCCATGGCTACGACAGACACGGTTACATGGATGGCTGGATGTGAAGAATGGTATGGATCGGTCATCACCGCTCTTTAGAAAAAAAGCCGGCTCACTTTAATAGTTTTGTCAAATTCTAAAATATACAAAAAGAATATTAATCAATATAGTTTTAATTAAAAATGGCAAAATAGTTAATAGTTTGGATAGTTAAAATAATTAATTTTGAAAATAGAAAATGGTTTTTAATTAGTTAATCAATTTCAAAAACACTTTTCATATTGAAAGTTTTGTCAAATTCTAAATTATACAAAAAGAATATTAATCAATATAGTTTTAATTAAAAATGGCAAAATAGTTAATAGTTTGGATAGTTAAAATAATTAATTTTGAAAATAGAAAATGGTTTTGAATTAGTTAATCAATTTCAAACACTTTTCATATTGAAAGTTTTATCAAATTCTAAATTATACAAAAAGAATATTAATCAATATAGTTTTAATTAAAAATGGCAAAATAGTTAATAGTTTGGATAGTTAAAATAATTAATTTTGAAAATAGAAAATGGTTTTGAATTAGTTAATCAATTTCAAACACTTTTCATATTAATAGTTTTGTCAGATTCTAAATTATACAAAAAGAATATTAATCAATATAGTTTTAATTAAAAATGGCAAAATAGTTAATAGTTTGGATAGTTAAAATAATTAATTTTGAAAATAGAAAATGGTTTTGAATTAGTTAATCAATTTCAAACACTTTTCATATTGAAAGTTTTGTCAAATTCTAAATTATACAAAAAGAATATTAATCAATATAGTTTTAATTAAAAATGGCAAAATAGTTAATAGTTTGGATAGTTAAAATAATTAATTTTGAAAATAGAAAATGGTTTTGAATTAGTTAATCAATTTCAAACACTTTTCATATTGAAAGTTTTATCAGATTCTAAAATATACATAAGTTATTCAATTCAAAATTACAAATTCATATTTGAAATGAAAAACTGAAAAAATTTCAGCATTGGCGCGCATTTATTGCACCTTTAGTCCCGGTTGGATCCACCAACCGGGACTAAAGGGGGGGGCTCGGGGGGCTCGGGCGGTTACCGGCCCCACCACCCTTTAGTCCCGGCTGGGGGTTCAAACCGGGACTAAAGACCCCCTTTAGTCCCGGTTTGAGCCCCCAGCCGGGACTAAAGGGGGGGGGTATAAAGCCTGCGCCCCACTTCTCTTCTTCCCCACTGCACACTTAGCGCGAAAACCATCGACGACGCCGAGCGCGAGGAGCTTCCCGAGAGGAACGTTGCGGTCGGCCGGATTTTTGACGCCGCCGCCGAGACCCGCCGCGCCGCGCCGCCCTCCCCCCGCCGCCCGCCGCCCTCTCCCGCGCCGCCCTCTCCCGTGCGCCACCGCCCTCTCCCGCGCCGCCCTCTCCCGTGCGCCGCCGCCCTCTCCCGCGCCGCCCGCCGCCAGCGAGCGCCGCGCCGCGCCACCGCCCTCCCGCCGCGCCGCGCCGTCCGGCCCCGACCCTCCCCAGCCGACGCTCGCGGTGAGACTGCCAACCACCGTCCCTCCCTTTTTTTTGGTTAGGGTTAGATAGAATATAAATAGAAAAATAATAGAAATAGAAATAGAAAAATAATTGTGTTACGGTTACATAGAATAGAAATAGAAATTGTGTTAGGGTTAGATAGAATAGAAATAGAAAAATAATAGAAATAGAAATTGTGTTAGGGTTAGATAGAATAGAAATAGAAAAATAATAGAAATAGAAATTTAAATTTAATTGTGTTAGGGTTAGATAGAATAGAAATAGAAAAATAATAGAAATAGAAATAGAAATTTAATTGTGTTAGGGTTAGATAGAATAGAAATAGAAAAATAATAGAAATAGAAATAGAAATTTTATGTTAAAACTTTATGTTAGATAGAAATTGTTAGATAGAATAATAGAAATAGAAATTGTTAGATAGAATAGAAATGCTTAGCAAAATAATTGTTAGTAAATAGGTTAGCAAAATAATTGTTAGCAAATATTTGTTAAGTAGTAATAATTGTTAGCAAATATTTGTTAAGTAGTAATAGTTGTTAGCAATATTTGTTAAGTAGTAATAATTGTTAGCAAAATATTTGTTAAGTAGTAATAATTGTTAGCAAAATATTTGTTAAGTAGTAATAATTATTAGCAAATATTTGTTAAGTAGTAATAGTTGTTAGCAATATTTGTAAGTAGTAATAATTGTTAGCAAATATTTGTTAAGTAGTAATAATTGTTAGCAAAATAATTATTAGATATAAGTAAGATTTGTTAAGTAGTAATAATTATTAGCAAATATTTGTTAAGTAGTAATAATTGTTAGCAAATATTTGTTTTGTTATTAGTTAGGGTTAGTAGTTAGATAATAAGTAAGATTATTTTGTTAGTTATTATTCCATATAGCGTTGATAATTGAAATATAAATGTCTGTTTTTGCAGAAACTATGGATCCACATAGCAGGAACCTCGAAGAGGAAGAACTTCTCGAAGATATAATCAAAGACGCCCCCGACGTTGAACCAGCTGAATCTCCGTCGTCGTTTCTGAACCCCTCCGGAGATGGAATGGAGGTCGACCGACACGAAGATGAAGCCGACGGGGCAGGAGATAGCTCCAATAACGGAGAAGGGGATAGCTCCACTGATGGAGAAGCCGGTGGAGAAGCCGGTGGAGAAATAACAAAGTCGGGCGAGGTATTCATATGAAGTTCGGCAATCACTTGTAATATGTGAAAAATATTGGAGATAGCTCTATATTGTATACATATACATTAATTTGACGAATGTTTCTCCCTCTTAGGCCTCCACATCGAGCAAAGCTACGAAATGAGGCCCGACTAAAAAGTTGGATGCACGGACGCATTACACCTTTGAGGTGATATTGCCTACGGGCGAACCAAAGATTCCTAAGAATGCTGCTGACACATTCAAGAAGCAATGCGGAGTTCTCGTTAGGGATCACATCCCGATCAGCGTTCGGGAGTGGAACAAGCGCAAAGGGGCAGCCGATAGTGACTATGTCGCTGAAAGGTACAAAGATAATCTTTGGAATGATATCATGTCACATTTCAACCTGCCAGAATGTGAGAATCAAGACGCCGCAAATAAACTGAGGGCCAAAGTCAAGCAGTGGACTCTAAAGAAGATGGCCGAACTGTTCCGTAGCTGGAAGAAGAAGCTATGGCAAGACTATCTGAAGACAAAAAAAGTGCCAGTATTCGAGGGGTATCTAGCCAAGCAGGCGAATCACTGGAAGGCATTTCAGGAGTACAAGCAGTCAGAAGATGCCAAGGCATTATCAGAAAAGAACAAGAAAAATGCCGACAAGAAGAAATATCACCACACGCTGGGGCCAGGGGGCTATGAGACTGCCATCCCAAAGTGGGATAAGAAAGAGCAAGATCTGCTAGCTAAAGGCATCGTACCTGAACCCATCCGTGATGAGTGGGAATTGAGAGCAAGGAATTGGTTCCTTGCGCATGGTGGTTCGTACGACGAAGAAACAGGGGACCTCATCTGCAGTGACGGTCTTAGGATACCCAGGGAGAATTGGAAAAAGATAGTGAAAGAAATTGAAGAGGGAAAAAGACAGTTCACTGCAGATAGAGAGAAAGATTTGCTCACACTGGTCCTCGGCAATGACGAACATGGAGGACGAACGCGAGGCTTCGGTCCTTCTTACCCGTGGTGGCTTGGGTTTGCCAGAGACCAAGACACTTACAGAAGCCGAGCGAGAGCAAAGAAGCGACAGCACGATGAGGAGAATGACAAGTTCAACCAGTTGCTTGCCAGGCTTAACGAGCAACAGAAGCAGATTGACGAGCTTAGAGGAGTAGCGCGCCAGGAAGATCCTGCACTCGATATTACCGGCGCCCCATCTAAGCGGAAAAGCAGCGTGGCTGAATCTGAGGCCCCGCCCGACGATGCACGAAGAATGATAGAGGGCGGTCCCGGCTACCCCGTGGATGGAATCAAGGAGTCAACATCATGTGAACTCCATCAGAAATTCAAGAACATATCCATGAAGGTGGCCGTCGGACAAGCTTTACCTTCTGGCCCTGATGCACGCTGGCATGGCCGTGAGATTCCAGCTAGCTTTGCTAAAGTCGGGGTGGATGAAATCATGGCGGGGTTTCATGATATGGAGCTCGACATGGCTGGACCCGAAGATGAGAGGACACTCGGAGAAGTACTGGGTGGAGTCATCCTATGGGACAAGAACTACATCAAGCTTCCAGGCTCGGCCCCAAGGACAACACCGCCTCCGAGTCGTCGCAGGTCACCTACACCTCCAAGCCCTCCACATGACGACGGTCACCACAACACGAGTCCAGATCGATCACCGCCGCCAGACTTGGGTCGGCCGTCTCCGCCGCCGCCCGCTAAGGATACTAAGCGGAAGCGTGCCAGCAAGAACGCTCCGTCCATGAGTTCTAAGCGACGGAGCTCCCCAAAGCGCAAACTGTCGCCCCTCCCAAAGGTACCTCATGCTAATCTTCCTATCAGACCTTATGATCGTACCGACGAGGAAAACGCCAGGATAGCAAAGGAACATTATGAGGCGCAGATGAAAAAGAAGGAACCCGAGCCCCGCCCGGAATACACCGAGAAGCAAATAGCATATGCAAAATACTTCATGACCCTTCCATCACAGTATGACTTACACCATAAGCCTGACGACTATACACGCACATTGCAGAAGGAAGGGCAAAAGAGCAAGTCACGTGCAAGTGCAAGTGCAAGTGGGAGCAAATCAAGTTCAACTACAAGCAAAATAAGATCAGACGTTCCTCAGCTTGGACAACAGGACAAACAGTCGATCCCACCCCTCAGGGTGTTACCCGAGAATGTTCCCTCTCTGGTGCAGGGGCAAGATTTGGGATTAGCAAAGAAGTGGGCGGATGAATGGGGTATCCCGGTTGAAGTCATTCTGGCTTCCCAAGACGACGTGGTACCCAAGGCTGTGGTAGCCCCTAAGCCACAGTTTGTCATGGGAGCGCCTTTGGTCAGCAAAGATAAGTTTGATGATCTCCCAACAAATATGCGTTACTTGCATACATGGTACTTAAGTGAATCAAAGAAAGGGAGAACGATGATCGTGGCGCTTGTCCCACGGGAGTACTACGGCCGTCCCGAAGACATCCATATCGACTTTGATGAACTCTTCCAGATGTACAATGCCGACGCCCTCGACAAATCGCTTATGAGTTGCTATTGTCTGTAAGTTTTTCAATTCGTTGTCTACATATAACTTGTTCAATTATTTCAATTCATTGTCTACATATAACTTGTTCAGTTATTTCAATTCATTTTCTACATATAACTTGTTCCGTTCTGACTTGTACTCTATTATGCAGAATGAAGATTCTGGAATGTAAAAGTAGGAACATCCTAAATATTGGGTTTATTGACCCAGATAAAATACATATAAAGACGCTAACTGATAACCCCAAGGAGATGGAGGAAAACCTTCTAAGGTTTCTAACAGATCAAAATTACTGTGACCACATACTGTTTCCATACAACTTCAAGTGAGGGTCTTACTCTGTTGTGTCCATTCACTTATGAGTGTAATTGATAAGTTACTGACACATATATATATACATGTGCAGCTACCACTGGATTCTGTTGGACATTCAAATTGATAAGGGAAGAGTTGATGCCTTCGACCCATTATCGAGACCCTTGGAATAGTTCCAAAGCCTGCAGGACATGCTCCAAGGGTAATTTCAATCATTCTTGCGCTCTATCGGTCTCTTTCGATGATTTTCTGATATATCAATTAATGAAAAACTTAGCAAATCATTTTCCTTGTCGGGCAGGGTTTGGAAGCGGTTCAAGTGCGTGACTCCCGGTATCCGGCATGAGAAGCTGACCTTTAGAGCGGCTCAGGTAAGTAGTAGTATGATATACTTCTATTTTCAATACTTTTGTAATGCTAGATTATTATTTTGATTATATATATTCTATTCTCGTAAAGTGCGACCAGCAGCCACGGGGGACGCATCTATGTGGATACTATGTTTGCGAGACCATTCGCACGTTTACCTCTGAGCACAAGGATTACAGATACGATGTAAGCAATAAACATTCACACCTCTATTTTTACTCGTCATTCTTTGTTATCATGATTGATATTCATATTCATCTCCTCTTCTTATATAGTACACGGCCATGCGGGAGAAGTACCTACCAGAGCAACACGCGATTGCTGTTGCAGAGGAGCTGGCGACCTTTCTGAGAATAGAAGCTATAGACGACAAAGGACGATTTAGTGTAGCTAGGGGCCATTACTGATGTTGGTCCATGTAATCGAATAGACGGGCTCTAGTCCCGATAATTCTGATCTCCATATAATTGTATATATATGCTCGCTTGTAAGATAAGTTAATCTTATATATATGCATAAACTAATTCCCGAACACGCACCAAACGAGGCATCACGTTAATCCCCCGAACACCTAAAACCCTAGAACCCCTAAACCCTAAAAACCCTAAAGTAAAAAAGCAAAATCTGTAGATGCCTTTAGTCCCGGTCTGTGTTACAAACCGGGACTAAAGGTCCTGGCCCTGGATCCCTCGGAGACGCCCACGTGGACAGCCTCCGGTCTCGGCTGGTAACCAGGCCGGGACTAAAGGGCCCGCGGCTGGGGTCCCGGTTGGCAAACCGGGACTAAAGACCATTACGGGCCGGGACCGAAGGTGCTGTCCCCACTAGTGTACGGGCAGAGGGCCTCCAATTTAATAGCACATCCCTTGCCCGGCCGCAGAAGGATGCGTCGAGGAGCCGCACCCCGCATCCGGTACCCATCGGGCGCCGAGGATATGCTCCTGCATCGACCAGCCATCACTGACGGGAGGCTCGATTTCCGCCGCGCCGATGTTCTCATTTGGTCAACGGGAAGAAAAATTTAGACGAAGAGAGAGGAGAAGAGGGGGCCGAGGACGGCGGAGAGTAGGGGAATGGGAACGGCGGTGGTTGGTGAAGGCATGGCCGACGTTTCAGCTGTGAAGCAGCATGCGGAGGCTAATACGTAGGAATAGCTGGGCAGTTTTGCATCCTTAATTAGCGCCTAGCGTTGAGCAGACGAGCGCTTAAATATCTTTTGATTTAATTACAATTATTTTCTTCTCTCTAAGCGCCTGGATAGGCGTCCGCCATTGTACATGCCCTTAGCTTGCAGCAGCGGGGGAGTAGCTCTGCGCAGATAGAGAAGCCAGAGGATGGCGATGTGAAAGAAGAAGAAAGAGATAGGAACAAGATGGGTGGGTCCCGCTGCCCTCTAGCCACGACACGGAGTACAGGACGCACGTCGAGCGGTCAGTCGGTCATGCGAGAGGTTGATGAGCTGGATCTGGACGCGTGTTACGTACCCCTGTAGTTGACCGTTGGGCCGAGAGTAGTAGACGGTCCTAGATGTTGGCATTAGTCCAGGACATTGGCCTAGCATTTGTCCCGCCGTTGTACTGTCCATCGTTAGTAGATGGACCTCGCGCGTTTTGCTGCGCCCGTTTTCAATTGTTCTTATTATTTTCCACACAATGTGTATACTTTTGGCTTTTTCTAGGACGAAAGGTAATTTGGAGTTCAGATGGTTCAGTTCATAACGTCACTTCCAGGCCACGTAATTCCATCCATGAACCAATAACAGTTTAAGATTTGCCATCCATGGCTCAAAGCGATGGAGCCAGAAAAAATCTTACATCAGTCAAGACACTAAGATAGAATGTGTCCAACATCTAGACAATGGCGCGAAACTCTCGCTCCTTCTATGTGAACCTAGTTAGAACTTCCTCACATTTTTCCTTCCTAGCATGGGGCTGACGGAGAATGGTTTCCATGTAGAGATGATCAATTGCTTATAGAGCCATATGCTAAGTTGATATTTATCCCTATATCAGTTTTTGTTCAATTTGCAATCATCAATATGCATTTGAACAGAGCCACACAATTTCTACCAGGATATATATTTTCTACCTAGACCTACCAAAATAGACATTTTAGGCAAGTCGATTCATTGTAACTAAAGAAAACATTTAGAGCAAATTTATAACTTTGGTTGTAGTTTATGGTAAAAATATATGTTGAAAGTGCAAAGTTAGACATGCTAAAACTCTCGTATCTCCATTTTGCAAGGAGTAGAACTAATAAATGCAGGTATTCAGAGGTAGCATAACATGAACGATAAGAACGGAATTGTGGGAACCATGCGTTTGTTATGCTTTAAATCCATAAATGTTGCAAGCACAACAGGAGGTAACATGAAGATAACCCCTAGGATATGCTTGCAGTAGTTATCGATAAAGCTCCCGGCCCCGATGGCTATACCGGGGCTTTTTTCAAGAAATGTTGGGGCATCATCAAGGAAGATCTTATGAGTGTTATCCTCCTTTTTGGTGACCTTCACACCGAGAATTTCCATTGGCTCAACTCCGCCAACATTGCCCTCTTGCCCAAGAAAGATGGTGCGGAGGAGGTCGCCGACTATAGGCCCATTAGCCTAATTCATGCCGTTGCTAAGATCATTGCAAAGATGCTTGCGCTTAGGATCAGCCCCCTCATGAATGATCTCGTCTCCAATGCTCAAAGCGCCTTCATAAAGAAGAGAAGCATCCACGATAATTGTCTTTACGTGAAGAACCTCGCCACTAGATTCCATAAGGCAAAGACCCCGGCTCTACTCTTCAAGCTCGACATTCGCAAGGCCTTTGACTCCATTAGTTGGGAGTATATTTTTGACCTCCTTCAACGGAGAGGCTTCCCGCACCACTTTCGGAATTGGATTGCCGCCTTGTTCTCTACCGCGTCTTCTCGGGTGTTGCTTAATGGGTTGGCCGGTGACCCAATTAAGCATGGAAGGGGCCTTAGGCAAGGGGATCCTCTTTCGCCTCTCCTCTTCGTCATTGCCATTGATCCATTGAACCAAATTTTGGAGGGGGCAACCGCTCATGGCCTTCTCCGCAAGCTTAGGGGGCGGGGGAGCATCCTGCGGACTTCTCTTTACGCTGATGATGCGGCGGTTTTTGTGGCTCCCATTAAGCGGGATATTCAAAACCTTGCGGTCATTCTTCAACGTTTTGGAAATGTCACCGGCCTTTATACAAACTTCAACAAGAGCTCCGCCGTTCCCATTAGGTGCCATAACATTGACCTTGACGATGTGCTTGAGGGTATCTCCGCAACTAGGGCATCCTTCCCCTTGAGGTATCTTGGTCTCCCGCTTTCGGTTTGGTGTCTCCGGCGTAGAGACTTCCAACACCTCGAGGACAAGTGTGCCGCAAGGATTCCAACTTGGAATGGGAAATATGTCACCTTGGCCGGCCGCACGGCCCTTGTGAAGTCGGTCATTGCTTCTCAAGCCATCTACCACCTAACGCCGCTTTCCATTCCGCCGGGAACTCTAAAGTTCATCAACAAGTTGGAGAGAGCCTTTCTTTGGGCGGCCAAAGATTCCACCACCGGTGCCAAGTGCAAAGTCAATTGGGATGTTGTATGTCGTCCTAAGAAATATGGTGGTCTTGGGGTGTTAAATTTGGAGAAATTTGCGGTGGCTCTTAGATTGCGTTGGCCATGGCTCGAATGGACGTGCCCCGATAAGATTTGGGTTGGATCGGGAAACCCATGCGGAAAGAAGGACTTGGATATTTTCTATGCGGCCACCACCATCACGGTGGGAAACGGGGCCAAAACTCCATTTTGGCATGCTCCTTGGGTTGATGGTCGGGCGCCCATTGACATCGCCCCACTCATTTTTGAATCCTCTAAGCGCAAGAAGTGCACGGTCTCGCAAGCTATGGCCGAGGGGGCTTGGACGAGGAGCATCAGCGCTATTGAAACCTTTACTTGGGACCACATTACTCAGTTTATCGAGCTTTGGATCCTTCTTTGTGATGTTCACCTCAATGGGGAGGTGGAGGACACCATCACTTGGAACCTCACGGAAAACGGCCAATATTCCGCGTCCTCGGCATATGAAGCCCAATTCCTTGGCCTTGTGAACTCGGCCATGTTTTCGATGGTTTGGAAGGCTTGGGCTCCCCCTAAGGCAAAGCACCATGCTTGGCTTGCTCTCCAAAACCGTCTTTGGACCGCCGATAGGCTAGAGAAGAGGGGATGGCCAAATTGCGGCATGTGTCTGCTTTGCAAGCAAGTGACGGAGTCTACAAACCACCTCTTTGTCCATTGCCGCTTCACCGTGCGTGTTTGGGAGCTTCTAAAGGAATGGCTTGGCATCCATGGAATTCACCCAAGGCAATGGGCGGGTCTTAGCATCAATGATTGGTGGTCCCTTCTTGCCTCCGGTGCGAGCCCTCATCGCAAGGCATTGGCAACCCTAACCTTGCTCACGGTGTGGGAGATTTGGAACGAGAGGAATGCTAGAGTTTTCCACAATAAAAGCGCTCCCACCTTTGTAATTCTTCATAACATTAAGAGTGAAGCGCGGTTATGGGTGTTAGCGGGGGCAAAGAAATTGGGTAGTATTATGCCGAGAGAGTAGCCTTTTGGATGTCCACGGGGTAGTATTCCAAATTCTTGTAACAACTCTTCTTAATTAATCGATGAGGCAAAGCTTATGCCTCCTTTTGTTTCAAAAAATATATTCACAAAACAAATGCAATACATACGTAAGGGTCCCTATTCGTTAAATAAACCAAAGTTATAACTCACTGCTGTAGAATGGGTGAAAAATATGGCAATTTTTACCACCATGTTCAACAGAACCATCACAGGCATGGAATTAGCAGCTAAAAGTCCTCATAAAGTGGGATACCATCGAGAGCCATATTACACCACCTTGTGGTCGGAGACCATTCCTGATGTCATCACTCTAGAGAAGAGAAAAAATAATTCAGAAATATACCATGCTGTCATTCTAGCAAGAAGTAGTGTTTATAAAATCAAAGGGTGGCAACGACTGATATGACTTGCCTGCTCCCTGTGAGACGACTGATAAGGTTGCAATTTGAGAAACACTGAGTCTCCGACCGCGAAGGTGCGCTCAGTTCTGTTCTTATCTGCTTGGTGCTTCATGCGCAGACGAACTCGTTCCAGGTGTTGTCGAAGCAGGTCTTGCATCAGTTGTCATTCAGATAGCCAAGTCTGAAGATCTGGAACAGAATAGGTACTGTCGACCGTAATGCCAAACTGTCGAGGAGAGCGCCCATACAGAACTTCAAACGGGGAACGGCCGAGAGCAGAATGCAAACTGGTATTATACCAATATTCAGCAAGAGCAAGCCATTGGATCCACTTCGTCGGGCAAGCATGGGCAAAACAACGCAAGTATCCTTCCAAGCATTGGTTCACACGTTTGGTTTGCCCGTCCGTCTAAGGATGATATGAAGAACTCATCTTGAGCTTTGTGTCAGTAGCTGCAAATAGGTGTTGCCAGAACAAGCTGTTGAAGATTCTATCTCGGTCAGAGATAATCTGCTCTGGATGGAGCTTGAACACGGTGTCCATGAAAACTGTCGCCATAGTAGCTGCTGAGAAAGGATGGGACAGAGGAAGGAAGTGAGCGTAGCGACTGAATTTATCCACAACAATAAGAATGCAATTATAGCGGCCCGAGCGCGGCAATCCTTTGATGAAATCGAGGGAGATGACTTGCCAGGCTGCATCAGGAACCGGCAGGGGCTGCAGTAGGCCAGGGTACTTCGCACGATCTGGCTTAGACTGTTGACAAATCTGGCACTGGCGAACGAAATCATGCACGCTGCGCACCATACCTTGCCAGCTGAACAGTTGCTTCAAGCGACGCAAGGTCACCGGGATGCCAGAGTGCCCGCCAAGTGGACTGGCATGAAAAGCAGCAATTATTTGCTCCTGAAGCTGAGTATTGGCAGGAAGCCAAATTCTGTTCTTCTTGCGAATCACCCCACCGCGCAAAGTGAATGCCTGGTCACGTTCAGTGCAAATAGCTAATTGTTGCAGTAACTCTCGTGATGTCGCATCTTGCTGATAAACATCCCATATTGTCAGTAGCCAGGCAGGTTGTGCTCGTGATATAGCAAAGCTGGCCAGATCTGGGTGTGGTCGCCGAGAGAGTGCATCAGCAACTCGATTATCAGAGCCCTTCTTGTACACTATTTTATACTTCAATCCCATGAGTTTGGTGAAAACCTTATGCTGCCATGGTGTATGCAGTCTTTGATCAGTGAGATGCGCAAGACTGGCATGATCAGTGCGAATCAAACATCCATTATGCTGTAGATATGCTCGCCATTGTTGTACAGCCAGAAGTATAGCCATGTATTCTTTTTCATAAGTGGAGAGGACCTTGTTGCGAATTCCCAGTGCTTTACTGACAAATGCTAACGGGTGTTCATTCTGCAACAGAACTGCTCCAATTCCTTGTTCACTCGCGTCTGTCTCCAAAACAAATGGAACTGTGAAGTCTGGTAATGTTAGCACAGGAGCTGTAATCAAAGCATTCTTCAGAGTATTAAAAGCTAGAGTAGATTCAGAAGTCCAAATGAAAGGACTATTCTTCCTGAGCAGGACCGTGAGAGGCTGACTAATGGAAGCATAGTTCTTGACGAATTTTCTGTAATAGCCCGCCAACCCAAGGAAGCTGCGCAATTGTTTAACATCAACTGGAATAGGCCACTCTTTGACAGCCGATATCTTAGATTCATCAGTGGCAACACCCTCAGCTGAAATTACATGCCCTAGGTAATGAACTGAAGGCTGAGCAAATTCACATTTGGATAGCTTGATCTTCCAATCATTGGCAGCTAACAGTTGGAGTACTGATTGCAAATGCTGAAGATGTTCTTCATAGCTCGAGCTGTATACCAAAATATCATCGAAGAAAACCAAAGCACATTTGCGTAACAGAGGAGCCAAGGTTCTGTTCATCTCTGCTTGAAAAGTTGCAGGTGCACCTATCAAACCAAAAGCCATCACTGTGAACTCATAGTGGCCATGGTGAGTGTGAAATGCAGTTTTATACTCATCTCCTTCAGTTAACCATATTTGATGATAACCACTTCCTCATGAAATGGTTGGCTTTTCCTCTGAATGGGACATGGATATGCTTGCAAGGTGTTGCTACTGAAGAATTTGCTTGCACTGTCTTGGAGATACAGTTAATGCATAGTTCCCTGGATACTACCCCGGCCAATTCCCCTGTAGTACAAGCTCTTCTCGATTCATATGCATCCCTATTTGTTGAACCAACCGGACTTCCTCCTCACAGGGCAGTTTCTCACTCTATTCCTCTGATTGAAGGAGCTAGACCTGTTCAAATTCTGCCCTATAGGTTTGCTCCAGAACTAAAAAATGAGGTAGAGAAACAAATTGCTGAAATGTTGCACAGTGGAGTTATCAGACCAAGTAACAGCAGTTTTGCTTCTCCTTTGATAATGGTGAAGAAGAAGGACCAAACTTGGAGGCCTTGTGTGGGTTCTTGACGAATTTTCTGTAATAGCCCGCCAACCCAAGGAAGCTGCGCAATTGTTTAACATCAACTGGAATAGGCCACTCTTTGACAGCCGATATCTTAGATTCATCAGTGGCAACACCCTCAGCTGAAATTACATGCCCTAGGTAATGAACTGAAGGCTGAGCAAATTCACATTTGGATAGCTTGATCTTCCAATCATTGGCAGCTAACAGTTGGAGTACTGATTGCAAATGCTGAAGATGTTCTTCATAGCTCGAGCTGTATACCAAAATATCATCGAAGAAAACCAAAGCACATTTGCGTAACAGAGGAGCCAAGGTTCTGTTCATCTCTGCTTGAAAAGTTGCAGGTGCACCTGTCAAACCAAAAGCCATCACTGTGAACTCATAGTGGCCATGGTGAGTGTGAAATGCAGTTTTATACTCATCTCCTTCAGTTAACCATATTTGATGATAACCAGCACGAAGGTCCAACTTGGAAAAGCAACTGGCACCATGTAATTCATCGAGAAGTTCATCTATCACAGGAAGGGGATATTTTCTTTTCACAGTGAGGGCATTAAGATGTCGATAACCCACACAAGGCCTCCAAGTTTGGTCCTTCTTCTTCACCATTATCAAAGGAGAAGCAAAACTGCTGTTACTTGGTCTGATAACTCCACTGTGCAACATTTCAGCAATTTGTTTCTCTACCTCATTTTTTAGTTCTGGAGCAAACCTATAGGGCAGAATTTGAACAGGTCTAGCTCCTTCAATCAGAGGAATAGAGTGAGAAACTGCCCTGTGAGGAGGAAGTCCGGTTGGTTCAGCAAATAGGGATGCATATGAATCGAGAAGAGCTTGTACTACAGGGGAATTGGCCGGGGTAGTATCCAGGGAACTATGCATTAACTGTATCTCCAAGACAGTGCAAGCAAATTCTTCAGTAGCAACACCTTGCAAGCATATCCATGTCCCATTCAGAGGAAAAGCCAACCATTTCTGATTCCATTCAACAAGCTGAGGACTGTGCGAAGACAGCCAGTCCATACCAACTATGCCGTCATACCCTTGCAAGGGAAGCACCTTAAACGAGGAAGAAAACTCATATCCACAACAAGTCCACAAACATTTAGGCAAATATGTGGTACATGATACGTCTCCAACATATCTATAATTTTTGATGCTCCATGCTTGTTTTTACACCATTTGCCTATTGTTTCGTTACACTTCGTGGCACTTTTATGCATTTTCCGGAACTAACCTATTAACGAGTTGCCACAGTGCCAGTTCCCTGTTTTCTGCTGTTTTTGTGTTTCAGAAGTGATACACAGGAAATATTCTCGGAATTGGACGAAACAAGTTCCTGAAGTCTTATTTTACCCGGAAGCTTCCAGAGATCCGAAGAAGAGTAGGAGGTGGGCCACAGGGGCCCCACACACCATGGTGGCGCGGCCAGCCCCTGGCCCGCGCCAGCCAGGTGTGAGGGCACCTGGCCCCTCCTCTGACATCGCCCCTTCACCTATAAAGACCCCCCGACGGAAAAAACCTAAGAACCCGATCACTTTTCCAGAACACATCGCGATCCGCCGCCGCCGTCGACCCGAAGATCGGGAGGGTCCAGAAGCTCTTCTCGGCACCCTGCCGAAGAGGGGAATCGCCACCGGAGGTCTTCTTCATCGCCATGCTTGCCTCCGGAGCGATGAGTGAGTAGTCTACCTTGGACTATGGGTCCATAGCAGTAGCTAGATGGTTGTCTTCTCCACCATGTGCTTCATGTTTAGATATCATGAGCTGCCCTACATGATTGAGATCACCGTTATGTAATTCTACATGTTTGGTTTGTTGGGATCCGATAAATATTGGTGTTTATGATTAAGTTGTTGTACTGAATATTATCTTTTGTTATCTCTATGTTGTTTATGATCTTGCATGCTCTCCGTTGTTAGTAGCTATCTTGGCCGAGTAGTTGCTAGTGACTCCAAGAGGGGGTATTTATGCTCAATAGTGGGTTCATGCCTCTATTTAACCTGGGGGAGTGACAGAAACCTCTCAGGTTGTAGATGTGTTGTTGCTACTAGGGAGAAAACAACATTCATATGCTCAAGGGCATATGCTTTGTTTACATTACACACTTTGCTTAATGCAATTATCTGTTGTTCGCAACTTAATACTTGTGGAGTTCTCGGATTGATTCACCACAAGTGGATTATTAGTCATAGATGCAGTTGGATGGCGGTCTATGTATTTTGTTGTAATGCCCAGAGTAAATCTCATAGTGATCTTCTTGACATATCACGTTTATCTTTATTCTATCAATTGCCCAACTGTAATTTGTTTACCCAGCATGTGTTATTTATCTTATGGAGAGACACCACTAGTGAACTATGGATCCCGGTCCTATTTCCATCATATTGGTATCACCTGTTTACTTTACTCGCACTGTTTACTTTACTCGCATACTCTATTGTTTTCCACTCGATACGCTCATAACCTTTGTTTCAAGCAAACCGGTGAGATTGACAACCTCATCGCAAGTTGGGAACGAAGTACTTGGTTGTGTTGTGTGCAGGTTCCGCGTTGCAGTTAGCAAGCAAAGCTTGGACGAGGCGCCATATATAATTTGTCCGAAGTTATCGCAAGCTAGCAAGCATCACCTTCAGTCATTTGTCTCTCCTCTCCAAGAACGATAAACCTTGGTTTCTTAACTGAGGGAAAACTAGCTGCTATACTCATCACACCTTCCTCTTGGGGTTCCCAACGGGCTGGTTATTCACCACGCACAAGGACCGTCTGCTACACGCCAGCAGCTTCTTTTCTGGCGCCATTGCCGGGGAGGAAGTAGAAGACTTCTGCGAGGGGAGTTTTCGCACGCACATCCTTTACTTTGTTATTGTTTTGCTTTACTTTATTTACTTTACCTGCATCGTTTTATATCGAAAACCCAAAAAAATTAGAATCCTTGGTAGTTGTTTTTACTTGTTTACTTTTGTTTTGCTGAAATGGCCAATCCTGAAAACACCAAGTTGTGTGACTTTACTAGCACAAACAATAGAGATTTTATCTGCACTCCTATTGCACCACCTGCTACTGCTGCAAACTTTTATGAGATTAAGCCTGCTTTGTTGAACCTTGTTATGAAAGAGCAATTTTCTGGTGCTAGTACTGAAGATGCTGCAGCTCATCTCAACAATTTTGTTGAGCTATGTGAGATGCAGAAATATAAGGATGTTGATAGTGATATTATTAAGCTCAAGTTGTTTCCTTTTTCTTTGAGAGGAAAAGCTAAAGATTGGTTGCTGTCTTTGACTAAGAATAGTATTGATTCATGGGCTAAGTGTAAGGATGCTTTTATTGGTAGATACTATTCTCCTGCTAAGATTATATCTTTGTGTAGCAATATTATGAAGTTTACTCAGTTTGATAATGAACATGTTGCTCAAGCTTGGGAAAGAATGAAATCTATGATAAAGAATTGCCCCACTCATGGGCTGACTACTTGGATGATTATCCAAACTTTTTATGCAGGACTGAATTTTTCTTCGAGGAAACCTACTTGATTCAGCTACTGGAGGCACTTTTATGTCCCTTACCTTGGGCGCCGCAACAAAGCTACTCGACAACATGATGGTAAATTATTCCGAATGGCACACCGAGAGAGCTCCACAAGGTACGAAGGTAAATTCTGTTGAGGAAACCTCTTCCTTGAGTGATAAGATTGATACCATTATGGCTATGCTTGCTAATGATAGGACTCATGTTGATCCTAATAATGTTCCTTTGGCCTCTCTGGTTTCTCAAGAAGAGCATGTTGATGTGAATTTCATTAGAAATAATAATTTTAACAACAATGCTTATAGGAACAATTTTGCTAGTAACAATTATAGGCCGTATCCTTCCACCAATGGTAATGGTTATGGTAACTCTTATGGTAATTCCTACAACAACACTAGGGCCGCGCCCTCCAAACTTGAGGTAATGCTCAAGGACTTCATCGGTAAGCAAACTGCTTTTAACAAGTCTGTTGAGGAAAAGTTAGGCAAAATTGATATTCTTGCTTCTAAAGTTGATAGCCTTGCTCATGATGTTGAACTTCTGAAATTAAAAGTGTTGCCTAATGATGCGAAAGAGAACAATGTTTTTTCTACCGCTAATGCTATTCAAGTTGGAATTGATGAAAATATTAGATTGTTAGCAGAATTGCATGCCAGGTGGGAAAGAGAAGATGAGATGGCTAGAGAAATGAAGGTATGTACCATTACTACCTCTAGTGATGTTGCTCCTAATGCTAGCAATCCTCTTACTTTGATCGGTGTAGAGAAAACTCCCACTCCTTGTGTTAAAAAGCCTAAAACTGCCAAAACTTTTTCTCAAAAGAGTGCTGAAATTTTTCGGAGTGTGTGAGATGATAGCTCTACTTATTTTAATGATTTTGATGTTGATGGCTGCAATATATCTGAAGTAATTTTGTTCTTGCAAAAGCTTGCTTTGACTCCCAATGCTAGTTCTCTAAATATTGCTTTTACTAAGCATATTACCAATGCTCTCATAAAAATTAGGGATGAAAAGTTGAAGCAAAAAGCCTCTGTTCCCAAGAAGTTAGAAGATGGTTGGGAACCCATCATTGATATGCATGTTAATGGTTTTGACTGCCATGCTTTATGTGATCTAGGTGCTAGTATTTCTATCATGCCTAGAAAGATTTATGACATGCTTGATTTACCACCGCTTGAAAAATGTTATTTTGATATTCCTATTGCTGATGTTGCTAAGAAGAAACCTTTTGGAAGGATTAATGATGTTCTTATTGTGGTTAACAATAACCTTGTTCCCGTTGATTTTCTTGTTATGGACATTGAATGCCATGCTTCATGTCCTATTATTTTGGGAAGACCCTTTCTTCGAACTGTAGGTGCTATCATTGATATGAGGGAAGGCACTATCAAGTATCAATTCCCACTAAAGAAAGGTATGGAACACTTCCCTAGGAAAAGAAAGAAATTACTTTTTGACTCTATTCTTAGAGCAAATTATGAGCTTGATGCTTCATCACTTGATGTTACTTGATTCGCAATTTTCTGCGCCTAGCTCAAAGGCGTTAAAGAAAAGCACTTTTGGGAGATAACCCAATGTTTTTCTTTTCAGTACTTTTTCTTTTATTTGAGTCTTGGAAGTCATTACTACTGTAATGACCGCTCCTTATCTTGTTTATTTCGTTTTTATGCCAAGAGAAGCCTCTAATTCGAGTGAGGTAAAGATTTGGGAATGTTGCTGTCCTAAAACTGTTTTCGGTGCTGCACCGTAAAAATTCGTATAAATTCTCTGTATATCTTTTGGACCTGCGATTTCTTGTTCATATGCCCCAGGTTATATCCAAACTTTTGTTAGTTTAACACTTTTTGATTTGAGCAACAGAAAACCCCTCAAAAATTCGACCTTTGTCAGCTGTTCAGTTTTGACAGATTTCTGCCAATATTTGTGTTTGCCACTTTATCGCTTTCTTTTGAGTTCTTTTGATCATGGAACTTTTGGAGAAGTTGCTACAGTAGTATTTACTATATATGTGGTGGTTTTGAGTTGAAACCTGAAGCAAAAAGAGGTTGATTATATGTTATGCTTGCACTAATGTTGCTAATAGAATTGTGTTTAGTTTTGTATGAAGGAAGTTTTCAAGTGTAGGGATTGGAGAATGATGAGATGAGTTGAAGAATGGACAAAAGCTCAAGCTTGGGGATGCCCATGCATCACCCCAAGAAATATCCAAGAAGTACAAGCGTCAAAGCTTGGGGATGCCCCCGAGGCACCCATTCTTCATCGGCAAAAATCAGGTCACCTTTCAAGACGCTATATTTTTATTGCTTCATGCACTATGTGTTTTTCTTGGAGCGTCAATTGTTTTAGTTTTCTTAGTTAGTTTAGTTTGTTTGTTTGCTGAAATAAATGGTTGGACCCCAACAAATTTCCTTTGGAGGAGATGAACTCGTTTTCATTTGCAAGAACACTCCGTTTTTCATTCTTACAATTTTACCGGGTGTTCTTCTTTTTCTGCTACTGCTTTTGGTTTTCGTTTTCGCCTTGATTTGCGTTCAGACCTTGTCATATCTTTTCATCAAGGTGTATTTTTGCCTCTGATCTTTATTGGTTTTCATCAAAAGAGGTGTCTTTAAAAATTTCAAATGGTGTTGGAAAAGAGAAAAAGCTTTGTGCAAAATAGTGGTACAAGAAGGAGCTTGTGTAGACTGCGGCTTAGGATTTTTCATGTCATGCTTGATGTATTTTTGATAGTATGCTTAGTGGTTTTGCTGTAGCATGACTTGTCTCAAATAACTGAGATTGCTTAATGAGCCTTAAAAAATCATGCGTTGTTTTTATTGTATGGAAGCATTATTTTGGTTTTCTCCTTGATGCTTTATTTGGGTTGACTTGGCGCATGCTCACACATGTTAGACTCTTACAAAGTCGCCAATAGCCTTCATGATCATTTAGTTTTTGACTTTTGATGCCATCTTATGCTTTTTTTTAATGTCGCTTTATCGCTTTGCATGATTATGGCCATTATTGCTCTCTTAGTTGGTCGCTCCCAGTCTTTTGCTGGCCCTCGCCTTGTACTGAGTATGAGCTCTACTCGTGCATCCAACTCCTAAAAGCCAAAGTTTTCCAAAGTTTTCCAAAGTGTCCACCATACATACCTACTAGCAATTTGCTATTCCAAGTAAATTTGACTTGCTTTTATTTTCTCTTCAAATTAAACTCTTACCAGTGTTATGCGAAATTCGGTCAGTAAAGCTCTCACGAACCGGAAGGCACACTTTACTTTTTCCTGTTCTTAAAAATTTGACATTGTGGTCTCTTATGTTGAGCAGTTATGCTTGCAAGTTGTAAGTTGGATTCTAGCCCAGCCATGCTATCATGGGGCAAGCTTTCAACATTGCACTTCTTATTTGAGTTGATATCGTTATCTTTTGTTTATGGATGCCCGCGGTGTGAAATGAATTGGGAATCTTGTGGGGGTCATGGAGTTTGTATATGTGTTAGGGAAACGCCGGGCTGCTAATCTAAGCCATGCATAATTCATGGTGGAAATTTGTAGCATACCCATGGTGAACATTCGACGACGCATCTCACAATAAAAAGCTAAACAAAAGGCAAATAAAAGAGATGTCGAGGTGTTCATTGTCTGCTTGTCCTGTCATTTTGGTGTGGGCTTGTTCCATGTCATCGGGCACGGAGGTACCCCATTGGCAGTTCTCAATGATATGCATATACTTACAATGACAAGAGCCTTGCTTGGGACTCTAAGTAAAGTAGCATGAGGTTTGGGTACTCGTATTCACGGGGCACGAGGTTTTCAACTTATGATTTGTCAAGCATATGCATCATAATTGTTCTCGCATTAACTTTAACCATTCAAGATGCTTATGATGGGGGCAATGAGAGCTCAAAGCCGGTAAGTACCATAATTTTTGAAGGTTATAAAACTTGCAATCACTGCTTCCCTCTGCGAAGGGCCTTTCTTCTACTTTTATGTTGAGTCACTACCTTCTATCTTTATGCACCATTAAGAGAGCATAGTTGTCATTCTTAGTGTGATATGCATTGTCCCAAAGTTCATTGATTGATTCATATTGTTGGTTTCACTTGTTCTCAAATTATTCGTATCTAGTCGCCCTCTTAAACTTGAAGGTGTCCTATGCATTTATGTTTTGCTCTCTTTGAAGGACAAGCTGAAAACCATTTGTATGTTTTTCCTTATGATTTGAACACACGTTTGACTTTTATTGTTTCATTTTCATGATCTTTTGTTTGTGTTCATTTGCATGTTTACAACATGGTTGCTAAGTTCTTATTGTCGAGATTATATCTTCATGCCCATGTTTTAAGTTCTTATGATCCCAGATCACAAATGCTTACATACATGATCAAGATTGTGTAGGTGCATGTCACCTCAAAAATTATTCTTTTGTTATCACTTACCTACTCGAGGACGAGCAGGAGTTAAGCTTGGGGATGCTTGATACGTCTCCAACGTATCTATAATTTTTGATGCTCCATGCTTGTTTTTACACCATTTGCCTATTGTTTCGTTACACTTCGTGGCACTTTTATGCATTTTCCGGAACTAACCTATTAACGAGTTGCCACAGTGCCAGTTCCCTGTTTTCTGCTATTTTTGTGTTTCAGAAGTGGTACACAGGAAATATTCTCGGAATTGGACGAAACAAGTTCCTGAAGTCTTATTTTACCCGGAAGCTTCCAGAGATCCGAAGAAGAGTAGGAGGTGGGCCACAGGGGCCCCACACACCATGGTGGCGCGGCCAGCCCCTGGCCCGCGCCAGCCAGGTGTGAGGGCACCTGGCCCCTCCTCTGACATCGCCCCTTCGCCTATAAAGACCCCCCGACGGAAAAAACCTAAGAACCCGATCACTTTTCCAGAACACATCGCGATCCGCCGCCGCCGTCGACCTGAAGATCGGGAGGGTCTAGAAGCTCTTCCTGGCACCCTGCCAGAGAGGGGAATCGCCACCGGAGGTCTTCTTCATCGCCATGCTTGCCTCCGGAGCGATGAGTGAGTAGTCTACCTTGGACTATGGGTCCATAGCAGTAGCTAGATGGTTGTCTTCTCCACCATGTGCTTCATGTTTAGATCTCATGAGCTGCCCTACATGATTGAGATCACCGTTATGTAATTCTACATGTTTGGTTTGTTGGGATCCGATGAATATAGGTGTTTATGATTAAGTTGCTGTACTGAATATTATCTTTTGTTATCTCTATGTTGTTTATGATCTTGCATGCTCTCCGTTGTTAGTAGCTATCTTGGCCGAGTAGTTGCTAGTGACTCCAAGAGGGGGTATTTATGCTCGATAGTGGGTTCATGCCTCTATTTAACCTGGGGGAGTGACAAAAACCTCTAAGGTTGTAGATGTGCTGTTGCTACTAGGGAGAAAACAACATTCATATGCTCAAGGGCATATGCTTTGTTTACATTACACACTTTGCTTAATGCAATTATCTGTTGTTCGCAACTTAATACTTGTGGAGTTCTCGGATTGATTCACCACAAGTGGATTATTAGTCATAGATGCAGTTGGATGGCGGTCTATGTATTTTGTTGTAATGCCCAGAGTAAATCTCATAGTGATCTTCTTGACATATCACGTTTATCTTTATTCTATCAATTGCCCAACTGTAATTTGTTTACCCAGCATGTGTTATTTATCTTATGGAGAGACACCACTAGTGAACTGTGGATCCCGGTCCTATTTCCATCATATTGCTATCACCTGTTTACTTTACTCGCACTGTTTACTTTACTCGCATACTCTATTGTTTTCCACTCGATACGCTCATAACCTTTGTTTCAAGCAAACCGGTGAGATTGACAACCTCATCGCAAGTTGGGAACGGAGTACTTGGTTGTGTTGTGTGCGGGTTCCGCGTTGCAGTTAGCAAGCAAAGCTTGGACGAGGCGCCATATATAAATTGTCCGAAGCTGTCGCAAGCTAGCAAGCATCACCTTTAGTCGTTTGTCTCTCCTCTCCAAGAACGATAAACCTTGGTTTCTTAACTGAGGGAAAACTAGCTGCTATACTCATCACACCTTCCTCTTGGGGTTCCCAACGGGCTGGTTATTCACCACGCACAAGGACCGTCTGCTACACGCCAGCAGTACACTGCAAAATGCCTCCACCTGCAACCTTGACTCTGCGTGGCTGAGCAAGCAGAACATGTCCAGTTATATTGCCAGCCAACTTGTCACTAAGGAAACAACTGTTGCTTCCAGAATCTAGGAGAAATGTGGACGGATGCCCTTGCACTTGGCACTGCAGGACAATGGAACGTTCGGGGGGGGGGGGGAATCTGCAGAACTAACAGCTGCAATATGCATAAGCTCCATATCCTCTGAATGATCCACTGTATCAGGTTCAGCAAAATCAGAGAGCTAAAAGAGTTCCACCATTTCCTGTACCACGTGTAGCTGGACTGTTTGTTTGCATTTGTGATCCCGAGACCAGTGTTCACCACAGGTAAAACAGAGGCCCTTGGCACGTTTGTAATTCCTCAGAGCTGTCACTCTATCCTCTACAGCACGAGGAACCATAGTTGCAGAATTAGTTTGTGGTGGCAGCACTGCAACAGGCAACGGTTTCTCTTCTTGGTGCTTGAACTGGAATTGCTGGCCAGAATGTTGGCGACGAGAATACTGATGAGAATTCAGTAAAGTACTGCCATCGCCCACTTCTTCCTGCACCAAAGCGATAGTATACGCAGTATCCAGGTCTTGTGGTAATTGTATAGCAACAAGTAAGCGAACATGTGGTTTTAAACCTTCCATAAAACGAGTGATATAATGCAACTGATCAGTAGTGCTTTCATAAGCTGCTAACTGATGTACTAATTCAGCAAATTGAGTGACATATTCATCTACTGTTCCAGTTTGAACTAGCTTATACAATTTGCGAATTAGTGATTGATGTTCATTTTTACCAAAACGGTCCACTATCTCCTGACAAAATTCAGTCCAGGTGAATTTACGGAGTTGTGAGACTACTCATAGTGGGGGTAACATTAGTAGTAACATAGAACTACATGCAGTACCAACTAAGCATTTTAGTGATATGGCAAGTCATTAATTGAAGAAAGAGAGTGTTGTGGTAACTAGCTATGCTACCATAATACCACATTTTTCAAGACAAGATGAGTCTATAACCTAATAAATATGACTTTGCATGATGCCACAAATATGTTACTATCCACTATAAAGATAGTAACATGGATTAGTAATATGTGCATATTACTACTCTATGTTACTATGCACTATGAGCAGCCTGAGTGCTCAGATTCAAGCCATCTATTGTTAGATTTCATGAGACTTTAACTTTATGGTGAACACACTTTTAATATGTTGCAAGCTCATGTTTGTTAAGATGCTGAGCTGCGTGCAAACCATGTGCTGTGTTGACTCAATTTGCAATGTGGTGTCCTAAATGACTATTTTCTTCAATATTATTGCATGTATATTCTTCTGTTGCATGGGTATGTTTCAAAGGTTCCAATGTATTCAAATGTTTTAACATATATGGTGAGTGGAAAATGCAGTGAGGATTTACAAATTTATATGAAAAAATTACTACAAGTTGATTTTGAGATATAGATTGGGGATATCCAAAGCTAAAGTTATCCACGTGGCAAAGCGTTTGTAGCCTTCACAGCGGTTTATTGTTGTCGTAAAACACACACGGAATTATCATGATGGAAGAGATAGATAAACGATAAATCGGAAATCAACTTTTTCTTTCTTGCAAGGAAAGTAATAATAACCCCTTTAAATTGGCAGCCGTCCGATCAGATCTTCATCCCCATCCCCTCTTCTTCTTCGTCTCCCTTTGCGACTAGATCGATTTCGATGTCGGCGGCGACCCGGACAATGCTGCACGCGCGGCGCTCCGCCGCCGGCCTCCTGCGCTCACGCCCACACGCCCCCATCCCAGCGCTGCAGCTGCTGCTACAGGGCCAAGGGTACAGATCCGCCTCCACCTCGTCCGCCGGCGCCGCCGCCGCCAGCTACAACTCCCGCGACGATCCATCTCGGTACGATCCTTCCAACACCCCCGTGAACCTGGGGCTGAGCATCGTGCCGGAGAAGAAGGCTTTCGTGGTGGAGCGGTTCGGCAAGTACCTCAAGACGCTCTCCTCGGGGATCCACCTCCTCATGCCCGGCGTCGACCGCATCGCCTACGTGCACTCGCTCAAGGAGGAGACCATCCCCATCCCGGAGCAGTCCGCCATCACCAAGGACAACGTTTCCATCCAGATCGGAGGGGTGCTCTACGTCAAGGTCCCCTGCTTTCCTCCTTCCTCTGTTTTTTTCTTGCTTTTCAGTAAAAAAATCCAAGCTTGCTAACTAGCTCGATCATGTCCAGATTGTGGAGCCCTACCTGGCCTCCTACGGCGTGGAGAACCCCATCTTTGCCGTCATCCAGCTCGCGCAGACCACCATGAGGAGCGAGCTCGGCAAGATCACCCTGGACAAGACCTTTGAGGAGAGGGACACGCTCAACTGCAACATCGTCAGGGCGATCAATGAGGCAGCGACCGATTGGGGGTTGAAGTGTCTTCGCTATGAAATCAGTAAGCAGCTCTCTTCATCTCTTGTCATGTCAACTTAATTACCCAACTTGTATTACTAACGCAGTTCACTTTTATGTTGTGTATGTATATAGGGGACATATCTCCTCCACTGGGAGTTAAGAAAGCCATGGAGATGCAGGCCGAAGCAGAACGCAAGAAGCGCGCGCAGATCCTCGAGTCTGAAGGTACTAATTGACCAATGAATACTACTCCTGTTGGAAACTGTTGTTCAGTTTAAGAAAAAAATTCATTAATGCGATAAGTTACACATGGAATCGAATCCTGCTACCTGATGATGATAGGTTTTCTGGTTTCACACAGTTCTAGATGTAAGGTTCACATTAAATCCTGCTACCTGATGTTACTGAGTGCTCAGATTCAAGCCATCTATTGTTAGATTTCATGAGACTTTAACTTTATGGTGAACACACTTTTAGACTTTTTACATAGCACAGCAAAATAAATATGTAATTGTTTTTGTTCTGTTCTGACAGGTGCTATGATAAATGAGGCGAATCGAGCAAAGGGTATGTTACATCTCTTCTGCTTTTGCTAACGTCACTTTGTAATAGTATGAACGTGTTCTGCAGAGCCCTAAATATCTTGCTTGCTAGCTTGTAAAATTACTCATGTTCTAACATATGCATGATTTCAGGAAATTCTGCTCTTCTGCTATCCAGCACTCTAATCTTATCTTTGTTTTCCAAAAGATTACATACAGCATTTTTTTTCTTACGGTGAGAACATTAGAAGAAAAATTACATAGAATGTTAATCATTGATAGTAGTGCCTCATATATTTGTTTCTTAATATATTTCTGCTTGCATCTGTTTGCATTCATTTTTCTTCGTTTGAGGAGATTGAACCTGATGCAGTTCTATACGAGTTAAAATTTTGTCTCATTTTTAGCAAGTTATGAAGTCATAGCATATGATTATGACTGTCAGAAGACAACCAAGCATGGCCATCCTTGAATTTAGCACTAAATATTCAGTTTTGTTGATTGCCATACTTGTATAGCTGTTTTTATTATAATGTCGCAGTTCAGAAACTACAGAATCTGTCTATTCCTTGCTTAAACATATTGTGATTGTGGTTAATGTAGAAGTATTGCCTTCTTATGGTCTACCTTGTTGTTTCTGAATATGGATATCAGGTGCTGCTGAATCAATTCTTGCCAAGGCAGAAGCCACTGCTAGAGGAATCAAAATGGTGTCAGAGTCGTTCAAAACTGAAGGCGCTGTTGAGGTATGGCATTCAGTTGAAAAAAATATGGAACAGTTGATCCTTGAAGTATGAATCCTAACATTTGAAGATGCTTCTGTAGGCTGCAAGTCTGAGGATTGCTGAGCAGTACATCCAGGCTTTTGCTCTCCTGGCCAAACAAGTGAGTCTGAATCGCATATAACTTGCAATTGTGTAGCCTGCTTGGATACGTGGTACTCATGTTTCCATTTGAACTACTAACTGCAGAGCAACACGATGCTCCTCCCAAGCGACGCAGGCAACCCAGGGGCGATGATCGCTCAGGCCCTCCAGATATTCAAGACCACGAACCAGACGACTCGGGGAACACAGCATCTTGCAGTTGCGTCGGCACAAGAGGAGAGCGTCTTGGCTTCTGGAATGCTCGGCGACATCCTGTCGGGGGACAAGGTTCCAAAGCCCAACCAGAAGTAGAGAGGAGATATGGATATTTGTTCAGCTTAGATTAAAATGCTAGGCAGATTTCCTGAGGTGTTGGTTGGAGATTTCGGTGTGCTTATTTTCTCGAGTAGGCAGCGTTTAGGATACAGATGGGTTTAGGGTACGGTGTGCTTTGGAACAAGTTTGTGTATATGGTGGAGACGTTTGAATTTTAGTTGGGAGGAGATATTCAGACAGAACGCAGGTTTTGCAATTTTTTAGAGTTCCCATCTACTTTGCATATATATTTGCCACGTCTCATTAGAGAAGGACCATGTACGTAGTAGTATATGCATTGCAAAGCATAGTTGCCAACTCTGAACTCACGCGAAGACGGTGGATATTATCCTGAAAACGAGCTAATGTCAAAACTAAAGGAAAACTAGAGCTAAGTACTAAGAGCATCTCCAATAGAGACACGAAACAACGGGCTATCGAGTTTTAACCGCTAAAGAGCGCGCGCGAACCCTCATGCGCTCGTCCAGGCTCCAGCGGAGGCGCTAAACAGACGCGGGAAATGATTCTTTTCCCGCACGCGCTATTGTGCTATCCCGCGCCTAAATAATACCGCGCCAGCTCGCGCGCACTATAAAGGCACCGAGTGTGCGCTCTCCAACCGCCAGGAACTTTCCCTACCACACCGCTTCTTCTTCTTCACCAGCGCCTCTGCTTTCCTTCTCTACACGCTAGCGCCGCCACCGCTTCTCCTTCGCCGGGATGCCGCCGCGCCGCCGCGGGTCGTCCGGCTTCCGCGGCGTCCGGGTGCGGCCCAACGGCACGTACTACGCCGAGCTCCACGCCGGCAGCTTCCGCCTCACTCTAGGCACGTACGACGCGCCGGAGTTGGCGGCGCGCGCGTACGACACGGCCGCGTGGCGTTTCCGGCGCCTGCGGGCGCAACCTCAACTTCCCGGAAGTGCAGTCGATCAAGGAGGCGTAGTTCCTCGCGCCACCTCCACGCATCCTCGATGATGGGGATCATCACCGCCACCGCTAGGCGCAACGCCGGCTCGCCATCGCCGAGCGCGACGAGGAGCTGATGCGCCGGTGGAGGGATCAGTTCCCGAGCGATATCGTCGACGAGGAGGTGTTCTTCAACGAGCAAAGAGCGAAGAGGAGGACAGACCGCCACCGCCGTCGGGAGATCGTCGAGCAGGAATTCGACAACCCCAACACGACATGGGGCGAAGATGATGATAGGTGGGACGATGTTTGGACTGCGACCACCTCCAACGACGAGTATAACTAGTCGTTTATCTATTTTCAGTGTATTTTCAATGTATTTCTAAATTAGCGCCTATCTAGTACAACATTTGTTTCTGGCGCTGTAAATTAGCGATTTCGCTGCGGGCGCTTTTAATGGCGGGTCGTGCACGCTAAGCGTTTGCAACGCGCGGCTAGCACCTTTTCTAGCGTCAAATTATTGGGTCTCCGTTGGAGATGCTCTAACTGAGAGAGATAATGGGAAGTAGGTCGTGGCAGATGTAGATTGAGAACCTGCTCCTGGCCACGGCTGCCAAATCCCCTCTGAGCCCTCTTCCTCATTGTCGATGCAACAGTTCCTTGAGACTGTTCGACGTGATTTTGTACTCAGTACATAAAAATCACGTGATATATTGGTGTATATGCACGTATAATTACATGACATGCATTTGTCATTAATCAAGGATAAATATTATATCTCAAGAAAATGGGGTCAGGTGGTCGTACAAGTACTTGCCTCCCCTATACTAATCTTTCTTGATCAATAGCTACTCATGCACGCAGATTGGACTTGGCGTGGCTCACGTACATGTACATCTGCGCGTACGAGTCTAGCTAGCATCCCGTTCAGCCTGAACTATTTGGAGCTGTGTCGATCGGCAAGGCCAACAAATACGGTCAAGTCCTAGCACGTGGCTCCCGTCCATCGCATCACGGCCTGGTGGCAGTCTCGTGTTGATCGATCAACACCGGCCCAGCTGATATGCCGGGATAAGATAAGCACGTTCCAATCCAAGCCAGGAAAAAGGAGCAACAACTTAAACAACTCTGCAGCGTCGCTATCGGTTGACGCTCGACGCTCTCGTCTATAAAAGGAGAGTGGACAGCAGCTGAAGAACGAGGAAGGCGAACCAGGAGAGGACCGCGGGAAGTAAGCCGGGAGCGGCGGACGGCGCGCCCAACTCAGCGGCAGCAGCTGCGGGCGGCGCCGATGCGCCGAACACATACACATGCAATAGGGTGCGGTCACCAAGCTTCGGCATCGAGGACGACGGGCACGGCCCGACCATGACGTCGGCCTCGGCTGTCTTCAGCATTTAGCCGGAGCACACGGCACCGTCATCGGCAAGCTTGTCTTCTTTGCCAAGACGCTAGGGCTACCCGTTCGTAGCCCACAAGAGATGCCGGCCGCCGCGGGCGTACAAGCCATGCGATCGACTGAAACTCACTTCTTCCTTCATCTAATATCTATATACTTGCATCAAATATAATAGTTTATGGTACATGTCAAATGCAGATCGATATGCCTGCAGCCCAAACGCGTGGATATATACTCCCTTCAAGCATCGGGTGGTGGCAGCTATGCGTAGCGCCGAGGACATGCGATCGAGGGTGCCGCCGCGCAGAGCGCGCCCCAAAACTTGAAGACGGATGTCGCCAAGTATTGGCCATCGAGGATGCCGCACGTCCAGCTAGAAGCGTGACCGACGGAGCTCGCTGCGACGCCGATGACGAGAGGCCATTCATGCAGGGGTGCACCAAGGCCGACCACAAGATCCCGCACGCCTACGTGTGTGCGATCCTCGACGGGCCGGCACCTCGAACATCAGCTGGCTGTTATTACGTACGCCGCCGGGCTGATGTTTATTTACAGCGGTGCCGGCGCACAGCTTCCGCAGAAAACAACGCCGCCGGGCTGCCGTCCACCTTAGCGCCCACCATTGACGATGACGCCACGGCAGCGCCCTGAGCTCCTCCGCGCCGTCGACATCGACACCTGCACATGATCAAGATCTAGATCAAGAGAAGGGTGCATTTCACCTAGCTAAAAATGCCCAGTTACACATACATGCGAAGAAGGAGCCAACGCATGCATCATTCGCATGGTCATCTAGTCCTTCCGAGACCAAGGTATACGAATATTGATTGCTTATTTTTATTACATGTGTGTGTTCTGGTATCAGGTCTTCAATGACGGAAATCGGGGCGCCATCAATTAGTCCATCTCGGCAAGGACTTCGCCACTGGGAGCTGCTCGTGCGCAGCCTGCAGGCGTGTTCCCGGTAATTCCTGTCATCGTCGATGTGAAGATCACGCCACCGAGATGACGCGGTCCGCCGTCGTGTTCAGCACATGGACGCATGCACATATGTACAGACTTCTTCCTCCTGTTCATCAAAAACGCCATACCATCATGAACGGTGCTGAAGCTGAGGGCAGCGACACACCGCGCCCCGGACCTAGGCTGATGCATCTCGTTTGCTGATGATGCCGGCCACTACAATCAGATCGGAACAGCTAGTCTACACATCAATCAATCAGATCAGGGAAATCTAATCTAGGTACGTGAAGATTCATTAGTTATTTACGACATGGATCTGCTATGTTCTCATTTCAGATACAAGCGGACGGAGCAATGCATGGTCATGCACGACGCGGCGCTGCTCGACGTTGGGAGGTCGCCTCGCCGCAGACGCCTCGGATCTAATCCTGGCATGCTCGCTATTTGGATCTCGACTCCCACCAGGCCACACGTCGGGGACTACACCGACATCCACCCACGTCGACGCTCCGGCGCACGTCTTCATCAACTTCGCCCCGCAAGCATGCCGACCGCATTGGCACACCGTCGTCATCTTCATCAACATCGCTTCTGACGAGGAACACGGATCACATCGACACATCACCGTCGTCTTCATCGACCTCTACTCCAACACCGACGGCTGACTACATTGGCACATTACCTCTGATCGCATGATCACGACACATCAAGCCTCGATAGGCTCATGCACGCCTACGATGACACAAGATCTACATCGCCAAGTTCATCATCATCGAGCCGCGCTGCCTTGCGATGACATTCAAGTCTACTTCGACTCTACGTCAACACCCTGCATCAACATCGTCCTAGCACTGACGATGCAAAGCCACTCCACCGATACGTCCTTTTCCGATGAAGATAATCATCTCTTGCCGGGCACCGACGAGGCGAAGGCAAGCCATCAAGTCCGACACCGACGAGGCAGACACCACCAGGCCGGGCACCGACGAGGCGAAGGCCGCCCACTTGTCTGAGCTGACGAGGCGACGAGGCCAGGCATCTTCATCATCGGATATCGACAAGCCGGAGGTATACGGCTGAGCATCGCCGGAGCGACGGATTTACCGCTCTACCTTCCACACCACCATCGTCTACACCAAGCACATGGAGAAGACGAGACTTGAAGACGGCGACCATTGCAGCAGCTTAATCGGAGGTTGTTCGCGACCTTGACTCGCGGACGTAATTAATCGGGAGCCTTCCGAGGCCCCGTGAACCAGAACTTCACAATCGCCCAAGTCATATTGGCCGCACTAGCAGGCCATGGAGCATATATGTAAAGGGATCATGTAATTTTGTTTCTCCATTGAGAGATTAATAAAAATACACATTTCCCTATCTTTTATTTGTGTACTTGTGTACACTGGCACGCCCCCATATTTACATTTCCCCTGGCGCGTAGAGAGATAATACTTGTCTATCTTTTATTATTTCTCGTGTCAAACAGAGACACACATCCCCTCACAGTACTTCTACTACCTCTGTTCCAATAAATAAGCTTATTTTTTCTAAAAAGTAAAACAATAAAAAGACCAAGTTTTTAGAACAAGTCATTAATATGCACAATACAAAATCAATACTGTTTGATAAATCATGAAATATATTTTCATATAATATCTATATGATATTATAGTTGTTTATAGTTTTTTCTAAAAGTTTGGTTAAAATTTACTATTTCAATAAAAAACACAGAAAATACTTTTCACTCTCAGGCACCAGTGCTCCCTCCATTTTAAAAAAGGTTAAAAATCAAAGTTTCAAGTTTCAAAAAATTATTAAAATAAATTAGAACATAGTCAGTGTTGTTGTCTATAAGTATGCAAAATTTCATTACGAAATTCTTTGTATTGTGAGCTACACAAAAATAACAAAATCTGATGAAATTTGTAGATTTGAAATATACATACTCAATCTAGACGTTTGTTATTTTTGTGTAGCCCAAAATACAAACTATTTGAACAAGATTTTTTGTACGTTGGTGGGATAAATAGTTAGCTACATGCGAATATTATTTTCAGATGAATATTATTTTCAAATTTTTTTGAAACTCAAAAATATTTTTTTTTTTTTAAAAAAACAAGACCACTGGTGCTCATGTGCATTAAATCTTTACTCATATAAACGCTTATTCATTGAAATGGAGGCCGGAGGGAGTTCATAACACAATGATTTCAAACTACTGTTCTCTTTCAAATTCTTCCTCCGTTCCCTCCGTAGGAAGTATGCACATTTCACTCTATTATTTCGGTATTTGTTCTCTCAAACACGAAAAAAGTATTAAGTTCGTGATCATCTCAGCCACGGGCACACAGCCACAATTTGGCATCCGTTTTGTAGCTAGTATTTCTCATCTTAGACACTACCGCGTTTACGGCTGGCGTCTAAGTTTGAGACATGTCACCTTAAAGTGCAACTTCCACCCTTAATCTTATTTTGAACATGTTGTGAAAAACATTTTTACACTTCCATCCTTATTTCCACGTTGAATCGAGCAGAGCTGCCGTTACTACGGAACCGTGCGAATAAATTATATCAGATGAACACGGGATTGCATACACAAACAACCCAACGAAAACCAGTCATCGAGATGCCCTGAAGAGAATTATCTCTCCAAATAGGCTTGCGATCCTCTTACAAGAGATCCTCCTACACAGCAGATCGATGATAAAACGGAAAAGTACAAGAAAAACTAAGACTTCACTACCGAGGAAAAGTACGAGATCAGGCATGAGCCACCATCCTGTTGTGCTTCACGGCCGCCCACCCACCATCACTCAGCCGCTAGGAACCGCTGCCGCCGCGAGACGCCAGGTCTCACCGCGTCACCACAAAGCACCGCCGTGTAGCCCTCCATGCGCGCAGGAAGGGAATGAAGGGATTTGCCCGGCGACGACGTTTGCCATGGGGGGCAAGCGGCGGGCTGGGGAGAGATGTACAGCTCACGGTAGGGCACTGAACTTGCAAAACTAGTTGAGATATGAAGGATGCATCGTCTATGATGGGTTGCCGAGGAAGGTATCGTCGGAGCCACCTTGGCCCAGCGCCCGGCGGCGGGGGCGGTGGCGGCGGGTAGGCGTTCGGGTATGGCGCCAAGGCGTTGGTTGGGGGAGGAGGCGACGTGGGCGCCAGATGCACGCTCCCCTCGTAGTGCGACCGGTTCGGACGGCCGCCGGCGCTGAGGACGTCGACGCGTCTCATGGCGGCGCCACAGCCATGGCTAATGTGACGCTCGTCCCCGAGCTTCTGGAGGAACGACATGAGCGTCGCCGGGTCGAGGCGCGCGCCGCCGTACACCAGCACCATGTCCATCCGCGACGACGCCAAAACCCTATGCACACCTGCATGCGAAACCATGATCCATGTATGTGAGATCCATAGATCGATCCCAAATTATATTAGGCGGTGCATGCATCCCTGCACGGCAAAGGGGCCAAAACGCACGGCAAAGAGCGCACGGCAGTGTCGCGAACGCCAACGTACTCTTTGCCGTGCGCCGTGCCGAACTCGCATGGCAAAGGCCTTTGCCGTGCTTTGATATCGTTGCCGTGGGCTATTGCACCGTTGCCGTGCGCCTGGACATTGCCGTGCGCCTTCGCCGTTGCCGTGTGTGGGGCGTTGCCGTGCGCCATTTCCCTTTGCCGTGCGTGCATGCATTGCCGAGCGCCGCGGCGTTGCCGTGCGCACTCTTTGCCGTGCGTCCTGCCCCCTCCTTTGCCGTGCGCCGTCGCCTATCCCGCACGGCAAAGCCACCTCCTTTACCGTGCGCCATCGCCTATCCCGCACGGCATACGCACGGCAAAGAACCCCCAGTTTTTTCTATTTTTTTTTGTTTTTCATTAATTCCCTGTATTTCAAAATTGCAAATACATATATATCCATATATATAACCTCAAACACATTCAATACATGCATATAACACACAAATACATCATACATAGCAATTCGATGCATACATGCATGCATATAACATACAAATACATCAAACATATCAATTCGATGCATACATGCATGCATATAACACACAAACATATCAAATAGATGCATACATGCATGCATATAACATTGCTTGGTCCTTCTCCGTACTTAGAGTCGATACAAGTCTATGTCCATATTACAAGTGCATAATATCGTCAACCTTGCTCTTCTCCATTGCTTGTTCCTTCTACTACATTTTTAACAAGTATTAGCATTCTTAACAAGTGATGAGCATATAGGCTACAAATTTGCATATTGACATAGAATTGAACATGGTGGTATGTAATGACTAAAAATTTGCATATTGACATGGAATTGAACATGGTGGCATGTAATGGCTAAAAATTTGTATATCGACATAGAATTAAACACGGTGGCATGTAATGGCTAAAAATTTGCATATTGACATGAAATTGAACACGGTGGCATGTAATGGCTAAAAATTTGCATATTGACATAGAATTGAACGTGGTAGCATGTATTCGCTAAAAATTTGCATATTGACATAGAATTGAACGTGGTAGCATGTATTGGCTAAAAATTTGCATATTGACATGGAATTGAACATGGCGGCATGTAATGGCTAAAAATTTGCATATTGATATAGAATTGAACATGATGGCATGTAATGGCTCAAAATTTGCTTATTGAACATGGTGGCATGGAATGGCTAAATTGGGCACTAGTGTCATGGCATTCTCTAACCTAGAAGCTTGTTGGGCACAAGTGAAGGGGAACTCACCTGGAAATGGAAACTGCGTTAGGTTCCGGATGATGTTGGGATTGTTGACGGTGTGAGGTGTCGTCGGGCTCTGCTCGGGCGGTGGCGGTGGCTGGATGAGCGGCATGTTCGGCATGTTCATCTGTTGTTGCTGCATTTGATGTGTGGATTAGACCTAAGACAAGAGAAAATAAGATGGAGATATTAAGTTAACCACTTACCCACGAGAAGGCGAAAGGAGGAGTAGGAAAACTCCCCGGTGGAGAACCTAGAACGGACTGGTTCATAATCCAGTTCATCATCTGCTATTGCTGGGCCAGCTGCTGGGCCATCTGCTGCGTCGCCTGCAGCTGCTGACTAAGCTGCTGCTCCAGAATCGCCTGCCGCTAGTGGGCCTCCTCTTCCCGCTGCCGGGCCTGCTCTTGCATCTCCACCTACGTTGTGTTGTCGCGAAGTCATTAACATTGCAATGGAAAGCATGTAAAGAAGCGTAGAGGAACCGAGAAAGAACATACCCATAACCGCTCGACCGCTAGATCCGAAGCCCGTGGACGTGTCTCTACCTGAGGCTGGTCGCTCGTACGCCCACGACGGACCTGGCGGAGACCTGGAATGATCCTTGGGTCGACGACCCCGTCACCAATCCATAGGCGTCCATGCTTCATGCCTTCTCCCGCAAGCACCGCAGCCTCAACGTCAAAGTCCTCGGTCTCTGGCTGGGAGCTCTCGCCGTGTATCTGCTTGAACTTCGAGACATACGCGTTACACTGGGTCTCGGCTTGCTCATTGATCCACATGGACCCCGTATCAGGATGCAGCGTCTTCCTGGTCTTCATCTTTCGAATGAAGGCAAATTTGTTTGGCGTCACTCCTGTCTTTGTTTCCTGCAAAAGAGAACATGCAATTAAGTGAAGTGGGAAACCCTTGTGGAGTTAACAATGTATAACATGAAACCAAAGAATGAAGGAACCATTTGCTCACCTCTTCCTGGAGGTGAAGGGCGAGGGAGAGGCTGCCTAGGACATGTGATCCACCTCGCATCTCTGCCCGCGACAGCTTGCCCTTCTCGTGCTTCTGGAGGTACTGGGGGCATGTCCACCACATGACCATCGCCAGAAAGCACGCTTCGTCGTTGCCGACGTACTGAGGAGGGTTCTACATACATAAGATAGACCCACGCATTATTACAACATTAACTATATGGTGATAAAGAAATCAAAAACACATAAATGCAAATACCTGTCGGTACTGCCACGGCTGCATGTGCGTCACCCGAGCGTCGTCCTTAGACATCCAAATTTTGCGGTCGGCGTGCCAGTTGCGGACGCACTGAACACGTGCCTCGTAGTGCATCTCAGTCACCCTACTCGTAGCCAGCGTGTGTAAGGTACGATCGCACGCACGTTCCTCACCCTCAGCCCTCTTGAAGTATTGCTGCAACCATGCACATAGATAAAACAAGGGGCATTAGTGCAACTATTGTCAACTAAGGAGTGTTTGAATGCTAAAAAGTCAGAAGTCACATACCCAGAACCTGTGTACAACCACCTCCTGCATGTTCTCGTACTTGCCATGAGGATCTGGCGCGTAGCTGTAGTGCCGCCAAGTCCAAGCTACGTCGCGGCAACCACTAGGGAGATTGACAAGCTCGGGGAAATACTTCCTAAGTAGGCCTCCAAGGATGTTGGCGTAGCCACGTGCCGACTTCCTCGTCGGGTCGGCAAACTTGAACGACCTGCACAATGAAAGGGCAAAATCAGTATGTATGTCATAAAAATTTCGATAACGATAAAATTGCGATAACGAAATGTCAAAAGTAGCATGTACCTCCTTCCAGTGGGCACTAGAACAACATCGCTGCTGGACCACGTTTTTAGCTTCGGGAGCTGCGTTTTCCCACGCTGATACGGCTTCCTGTCACGTGGCTGTAGCCTCTCCTCACGTGCAACGTACCCCTCATCCTCCGGCGGTTCCCAAACTAGGTTTGGGTCAGGCTCAAATGGTAAGCCCCCCAACCCCTCATCCTCCAAGAGGTCCTCCTCGTCCTCCCCACCACCGTCCTCCTCACCACCGTGCTCCTCGTCCTCCCCACCACCGTGCTCCTCGTCCTTCCCACCACCGTGCTCCTCGTCCTCCCCACCACCATGCTCCTCCTCCTCCTCCTCGGCTGCGGGAGGGCTAGGAGGAGGGGGGTTAGCTTCCAGCGTCGCATTCTTCCTACGTGCTCCACGACGCTCGGGAGGGGGGCTAGGAGGTGCCCGCCTCGAAGAACTCGAAGGCCTCGAAGACCTCGAAGGCCTCACAGCGTCAGCCAAGTCCTGGAGCTTCTTTACAAAACCGCCCTTTTTTGGCATGTTTCAATCACCTGCAAACACAATGAAGAGAGTGGTTTATTAGTACGCAATATGAAAAGATGAATATTACTGAAAGCAAAATAGATTATAAGTAGATGAATATTACTGAAAGCATGGAGGACAAGATACATTAGTAAAAGCAACAAATAGCATATAGAGTTCTCACAAACATAGCACGGAGTTCATACAAATAAACTAGCTCAAAAATCACTATTACACAGAGTTATTACAAATAGTCTAGCCTCACAATTACTACTACATAGATCAGTAGCCATCAGGCTCGACATCCATAATTGGACCACATGTTTCATCATCGCCATCAGGCTCAGCGAACCAATAATCATCAATGAAACTTGGAGGTGGTCCATTTGCACCGAGGTCAAGGCCTGCTTTGAACGCCTCGAGCAAACTCAAGTCTTCGGGGGCACAAACATCCTCAGCTTCATCTTCTGCATTGTCTTCCTCCATGCCCGCATCTTCTTGTTCATCGTCTACGACCATGTCATCAACAGCCGGCAAGCCGATAGTGAAATGACCGGGGAGCCCTTCTTCCTGATAAAAGTTGACATTCGATGTTGAGGGGTCTACGCGGCGGTAATCGTCCTTGTTTGGCGGGGGCGGCCTATTGCGTGAAGGTACCGTCAACACAACATCCCATCCCTGTAGACGTTTCGCCGGGTTTTTTCACGCGTACGGGAGATAGAATACTTGAAAGACCTGGGTAGCCAAAATATACACATCCTCTCCCTTATAAACAGAGCTTCTTTCAACCTCGACCAACCCAATTTTAGGATCCCATCTCACCCGACGTGGGTCGAACCAATGGCATTTGAATACGACGGGATTTAGCCCTTTGTCAAACCCGTAATTCAGCTCGTATATACCCTCGACTCTTCCATAGTAATGGAGTCCATCATCACCTTGACATACCACCCCACTATTTATTGTCTTCGCGTTGGGCCGGCTTGTTGTGTATTTATGGGTCTGAAAGCGATACCCGTTCACGTCATAAGAGTTGAACATGTAGACGGAATGGTTAAAGCCCCTAGCAATTTTTCTTAGCTCTGGCTTCATCTCTTTGTCAGTTCTTGCCTACAAGTTTAGCACGAGAAGTTTAGAACGAGAAATGCCCGATAAATGTCGGCGGCGCAAGGAAATTAGGATAGAATAGTACCAAAGCACAGAACCAGCTACTGAAACTGAAACCGCCGCCCTTATAAAAAATATGCTTGGATTCTTCCGGGGTAGGCTCCCTGTGGGTATACCTCCAATGGATATCCGTGAATTGTCTATACCGATGAAAAGAGGAAGAGTTAGCAACAAACATACGAGTGCATGTTCAAGGCCGTGCATGTTTGCGAATAACTAAATGGTTAGCACTTACTTGATGTACGGCTTCACTTCCACCATGGTTCGTTTGGTACGGCTTCATGCCACTTGACTTGCCACCAAGCCCTATGAAGATGCTAAGCTTGGGTACATCTTCATTGCTGGCGGCATTGTAACGGAGGACCGGGTTGTGCTTTGTGGGAATGTTGGGATCATAGTGCTTAGTGGTGAAGTTTGCCACCTCCACGTTAAGGACTGCCGCGGATATGGATGCTTCGATCTTGCATTTATTGCCTGTCATTTCACGAAGCTTTTGTGTTTCCCTCTCGGGCGGATACTGCCAACGGGCCCAATTCGGCCCACCCTTTAAACATTCGGCCGCGAGGTGCAAGATCATATGTTGCATCGGATTAAAGAACCCTGGAGGAAAGATCTTCTCTAGATCGCAAAGCAAAACGGGTGCCTCTTTATCCAGCTTCTCAATCACTTTAGTGTCTAACTCCCTAGCACAAATCTGGCAGAAGAAAAAGCTCAACCTCGACAGCACTCGCCAAGTCTGCTCAGGGACAAAGCCTCGAATCATCACCGGCATTATCCGCTCAAGCCATATGTGGTAGTCATGACTCTTGAGTCCTTGTACTCGCAACGTTTCCATGTTCACACCCTTCATCCAGTTGGCTGCGAACCCATCAGGGAAAAACAAAGAGTCCTTCATCCACATGAATACCTCTCTTCTTTGGGCCTTTGTAAGGCAGAACGGAGCTTGTCGCTTAGTCCAAGTTTTTTTTAGCACCATGAGGTGGCTGCATGTTCAAATTTGACCTATCGCACCATTTCTCTTGATCAATTCGAGCCTTTATGTTATCCTTCGTCTTCTCAGTGTCCATCATGGTGCTCCAAATGGCATCGCTGATATTCTTCTCGGTGTGCATTGTATCAATGTTATGCGGGAGCTCGAGATCCTCAAAGTAAGGGAGCTTCCATAAGCATGGCTTGTGAGTCCATTGGTGTGTCTCCCCATATCCCAAGAAACCATTCCCATCAGGCCTAGGCTGAAGAGCATCTAACTCGGCCTTGATTTCCGTTCCGGACTTCATAATTGGCTTCGGGTCATGCACAACACGGCCTTTCTTGAAACTCTTTACAACACTCCTGTATTCATGACTCTGCTCAAGGAACTGTCGAGCTTCATCAAAACAGGAATACTTGCCTCCCTTGTTGAGCCAGAAGAAAGTCACAGCCTGCCTGCACTCTGGGCAAGGCCACTTCCCATGTGTACACCACCCGCAGAACAAAGCACGTGCTGGCAGGTCATGCATAGACGTGTGGTACCAAACATACATATCGAAGTACTCCTTCTTTGATGCGTCATATGTTCGGATCCCGCGACCTTCCCAGCCACGAAGCAAGTCATCCACCAGCGGTTCCAGGTACACATTCATGTTCTTACCCGGGTATTTCGGCCCTGGGATTATCATCGATACAAACATGTTCTCTGATCTCATGCAGACACCAGGGGGAGGTTCAGGGGAATAACAAACACTGGCCAACAACTGTATACTACAGCCGACATGCCATATGGATTGAACCCATCGGTTGATATCGCAACTGTTACGCTCCTCGGGTCACCAGCTTTTAGCGGATATTTCGTGACAAAGTTCTTCCATGCACTACCATCCGACGGATGTATCATCTTGTCGGTGTATCTGTTTCCTTCTACGGCCCACCTCATCTGCTGGGCAGTATCCTCGGTCATGAAGAGCCGCTGGATCCTTGGTAGAACTGGAAGATAGCAGAGGATATTCTTGGCAATCCTGGTCTGCCTCTTCTGACCATCACCATTGGGGTCAACCTCAAAGTACCTAGAGGATTTGCATTTGATGCAATAATTTGTGTCAGCATGCTCCCCTCTGAATAGCATGCATCCCTTTGGACAAGCGTGTATCTGCTGACATGACATCTTAAGGTCACTGAGCAATTTGGTCGAATAGTAGAAGTTTTTCGGCAAGAGGTGCCCTTTCGGCAAAATGCTGCCAATGATGACCAGAAGTTCATCGAACCCATCTCTGCACAAGTTCATGTGGCACTTAAAGGCCATAAGGCGAGCGATGGCATCTAGTTGGGTAACCTCTGTATTTTCATGCAGGGGTTTCTGCGAAGCAAACAGAGCCTCATAATACTGCTTTGTGTTTTCCTCCGGCTCCTCAGCTGTCTCCGCATCCTGAGGTGTCTCCGCCTCTACATGAGGGCTTTCAGGCACATTACCATTAGCCAAGTTTTCTAAGCACCGATCAAACCCAGTATCATATTCTCCCCTGGGTTGAATCTGTCGCACCTCCTTCCTAGCACGTTTCTTTGCCTTTTCTCCATGAAAAGTCCAAGTCTTGTAGGACGATGTGAACCCAAACTTGAGCAGGTGAGTACTCATAGTTTCCTTGTCCTGTGACTTTTCGTTAGAGCACTTACTACAAGGGCACCAAACTGTTCTAGGTCTGCTAGGGATGTCAAACACCCTGTCGACAAACTGCTCGGTCTTTTGTCCCCATTCCTCAGTATAATCCCACTGACTGATTCTGCCATCGTACATCCAGTCACGATTATCCATCCTCTAATCAGCACCAAAACAGACGAAACATAGCATTTATATCAAATTGGAATTAAATGCATCATATTTTTATTTTTTTACGCATGCATCAACCTGAATCTCTACTAGGTGGGCTCCTAGCAGCCGCCGGATCCGTAGATTGAGTACGTTCTCCCAGCTCTACCCCGATCCGAGACAGAATTTCGGCAGCACCTCCCGCTGTTCTCCCGATACACGTCTCAGCAAATAGCCGAGAGGGATGTGTATCCGGAGAACAACGGGGAGGTGCTGCCGAAATCCTGTCTCGGAACAGAGTAGAACAAGGAAAACGTACTCAACTACGCATCCGCCGGCTATCCCGATAAATGCCGTAAGAGTTACGGTTCATAATATGCGAGACCACTAATGCATATTTATCCGTGTAACCCTTACGGTCGGGAAGAGACGCCTAGGTAACGCGACATACTCGGTGATCTAGACACAAAAATAAAACCTAGGTACATATGAGAGAAATATTTATACCCTAGACGCGTGAGAGAGTCGTCGAAAAAGATCCGGGACGCCCCGTCAAACACCCCCGCGACGCCGCCCCCCGTGTCCACCTCGAAGCATCGCCTGCATAGCGACAAAATCAATTAGTCATGTAAGTGAACACAAATTTTTAACAATAGTGGTATAACAATATTACTTCACCATGAAGAACTAAAGTGCCAAAAAAAATTAACCTACTAACTAACTAACCTACACAAACCTAACTAACCTACACTAACATACAATAACTAACCTACACTAACATACACACTAACAAGCCTACACTAACTACACTAATTAACCTATACTATAACTAACCTAACTAACCTACACTAACTAACCTAACTAACCTATACTAATTAATAGTCTACTATAACTAACCTAACTAACCTACACTAACTAACCTAACTAACCTACACTAATTAATAGTCTAACTATAACTAACCTTTGCAAGGACATGGGAGCTGGCCGCGGGGTGGTGGCGAGCGGGCAGGGGCGGGTGCAGCGGGGTGGCCGCGGGGTGGCGAGCGGGGTGGCCACGGGGTGGCCGCGGGGTGGCCGGGCGCGGGGTGGCGAGTGGGTAGGGCCGGGGAGAGGGCAGGGGCGGGCGGGGTGGCGAGCGGCCAGCGAGGGCTGCCGCACGGCGGCGGCGGCCGGGAGCGTCGGCCGGCCGGGGGCGAGCTCGTGGCGGGCGGAGTCGGCGTCGGGCTGCAGGCGAGCTGGGCGCGCGTCGGGCGAGGTGTGTGGCCGGCTGTGGAAGAATGGAGATAAGGGAGAGAGAGAGGGGGCTGTCGGCAGGGGCAAATCATTAGATCTTTGCCGTGCGATGAGCCTTTGCCGTGCGCCCAACTACTTTGCCGTGTGCCAGAACTCTTTGCCGTGCGTCAGAGCACGGCAAAGGATCTTTGCCGTGCCCATTTCCCTTTGCCGTGCGCCAGTGCACGGCAACGAATCTTGGCCATGTGCTACCGCACGGCAAAGAGTCTTTTCACCATGTGAATCCATTCCCGGGCCTTGCACACACCGCCCGTCACACCGCTTCGGTGCATGTCAAAACCTTTACTTTAGCCCACCGCCGCCGACGCCAAAGTAACACACTAGCCCACCGCTGCGATATGCCGTTCGGAAAAATCTAGGGGGTAGGCCGCGAGCGGGAGTTTTCTCTGTACATCGCGCTTCGGGAGATCGAGGTAGGGTTTCGTTGTTGAAGAACACACTAGCCCACCGACGCGATGTCGTCCGGAATAATCTAGGGGGGTAGACCGCGTGGGTGCAACGGGCTAGGGTTTTGCCGTACATCGCACTTCGGGGGTAGCAACCCCCTCCAAAGCTATCATGTGGCCACAATATATGCATATAGGTCTGGTAGAGCTATCTGAGAGGCGTGACCACCCCGTTGGCACACATGCGATAACACTTTAAAAAATCAGGGGGTAGACCGCGACGAGCTAGGGTTTCTCTGTACATCGCGCTTCGGGGGCTATGCATGTCAAAACCTTTGCTTTACACATACATATGACCTAACCAAAGCCAAAGGAACACACTAGCCCACCGACGCGATGTCGTCCGGAATAATCTAGGGGGGTAGACCACGTGGGTGCAGCGGGCTAGGGTTTCGCCGTACATCGCGCTTCGGGGGTAGCAACCCCCTCCAAAGCTATCGTGTGGCCATAATATATGGAGATAGGTGTGGCAGAGCTATCTCAGAGGTGTGACCACCCCGTTGGCACACATGTGATAACACTTTGAAAAATCGAGGGGGGTAGACCGCGACGGGCTAGGGTTTCTCCGTAACCGGGCTGCGGGGGCTATGCATGTCAAACCCTTTGCTTTACACATACATATGACCTAACCAAAGCCAAAGGAACACACTAGCCCACCGACGCGATGCCGCCTGGAAAAATCTAGGGGGGTAGACCGCGCGGGTGCACCGGGCTAGGGTTTTGCTATAGATCGGGCTTCGAGGTAGCAATCCCCCTCCAAAGCTATCATGTGGCCATAATATATGTAGATAGGTGTGGTAGATCGCTATCAGTGATATGATCACCCTGTTCACACACATGCGATAACACTTTGAAAAATCTGGGGGTAGGCCGCGAGCGGGAGTTTTTGTGCGCCGTCATTTCATGCGGGTCCCGAATCGAGCATAACTAATTCAAAAAAAATCAAAAAAATGCAGAACCTTCGCGTGATGTCATTTTATGTGATCTACAAGCGGGAAAAAAATTCAAACCTAGAGAAAAATAGTTTACCAGAAAGTCCCTTCATAGAAATGACCTATCATGTTTGAGGTTGCATGACTTCTAGGTTGAATAAGCTAGATTCGGCCATGACATGGTATAATTTGTCAGAACGAGGCCATATCGGACACGTGCGTGTCCCTTGGGATGTAAAGGAATGCCACAGAGGCCGATTTTCATTTCGTCCCACAAAAAGTGCTTTTTTCCATTTTTAGAGTGCCGAAATAGGGTTTTTTTGTGAAGCGGCTACCGAAACGCGATATCGAAAGCTGGGAAAACGACCCCACATAAATAGTAGACACCCTGGGGATACACATATCAGCTCTCGTTTTGTTGCGCAGCCTTTGAAGATATTTTTTGAATTTTGCGCAAGTTCCTGCCGATTTCGCTGGAACAGGGGTGGTTTTGCACTTTAGCGCTAAAAAGTAAACCTCCTGATTTTTTGTAAAAATCATTTTTTGGATCCGCAACATGTCATTTCTTCACTAAACATCAGGGGAAAAAGGGGGACTCCGCACCGCCTGGCCGCGAGCGGGAGTTTTCGTGCGCCGTCATTTCATGCGAGTCCCGAATCGGGCGTAACTAATTCAAAAAAAATCGAAAAAATGCAAAACCTTCGCGTGACATCATTTTATGTGACCTACAAGCAGGAAAAAAATTCAAACCTAGAGAAAAATTGTTTACCAGAAAGTCCCTTCACAGAAATGACCTATCATGTTCGAGGTTGCATGACTTCTAGGTTGAATGAGCTAGATTCGGCCATGAGCAAGGCATAGTTTGTCGGAACGAGGCCATATCGGACACGTGCATGTCCCTTGGGATGTAAAGGAACGCCACAGAGGCCGATTTTCATTTTGTCCCACAAAAAGTGCTTTTTCCATTTTTAGAGTGCCGAAATAGGGTTTTTTTGTGAAGCGGCTACCGAAACGCGATATTGAAAGCTGGGAAAAACACCCCACATAAATAGTAGACACCCTGGGGATACACATATTAGCTCTCGTTTTGTTGCGCGGCCTTTGGAGGTATTTTTTGAATTTTGCGCAATTTCCTGCCGATTTCGCTGGAACAGGGGTGGTTTTGCACTTTAGCGCTAAAAAGTAAACCTCTTGATTTTTTGTAAAAATCATTTTTAGATCCGCAACATGTCATTTCTTCACTAAACATCAGGGAAAAAAGGGGGACTCCGCACCGCCTGGCCGCGAGCGGGAGTTTTCGTGCGCTGTCATTTCATGCGGGTCCCGAATCGGGCGTAACTAATTCAAAAAAATCGAAAAAATGCAAAACCTTCGCGTGACGTCATTTTATATGACCTACAAGCGGGAAAAAAATTCAAACCTAGAGAAAATTTGTTTACCATCGATGCGATGCCGTTCGGGAAAATATAGGAGGGTAGACCGCGCGGGTGCAGCGGGCAAGGGTTTTGCCGTACATCGCGCTTCGGGGGTAGCAACCCCCTCCAAAGCTATCATGTGGGCATAATATATGAAGATAGGTGTGGTAGAGCTATCTGAGAGGCGTGACCACCCCGTTGGCACACATGCGATAACACTTTAAAAATCAGGGGGTAGACCACGACGGGCTAAGGTTTCTCTGCACATCGCGCTTCGGGGGCTATGCATGTCAAAACCTTTGCTTTACACATACATATGACCTAACCAAAGCCAAAGGAACACACTAGCCCACCAATGCGATGTCGTCTGGAATAATCTAGGGGGGTAGACCGCGCGGGTGCTGAAGGAAATATGCCCTAGAGGCAATAATAATATTGTTATTATCATATTTCTTGTTCATGATAATGTTTATACTCCATGCTATAATTGTATTAAGCGGAAACATTAATACTTGTGTGGTTTGTGAACAACACCGTGTCCCTAGTACGCCTCTATGGACTAGCTCATTGATTAATGATGGTTAAGGTTTCCTAACCATAGACATGAGTTGTCGATTAATAATGAGGTCATGTCATTAGGAGAATGATGTGATGGATAGACCCAAATAAAGCAGAGCAATTAGATCGTGTACTTGTGTTCATCTTTGCGAAGCTTTTCCTATGTCAAGTATTGTATTCCTTAGAACATGAGATAATACAACTCCCTAGTATCGGAAGAAAGCTTTGAGGTCATCAAACGTCATCCTATGATAGGGTGATCATAAAGGTGTCTCTCAGGTGATCGAAAAGTACTTGTTGGGTTGCATGTATCGAGATGGAATTTGTCCCTCCCAAGCAGGGGCGGAGCTGGAGCTCCAGTTACCTTGATGCACCATTTACTATAGAAAAAAAAATTAGCAGCAATCTATTGTATATAAGTATGGTTTATATCTTTTACAATAGCCTGTAAAAGACCTATGGCTACCCCTGGTTTCATTTATAAATTTATAAAAATGGAACCAGGGCTTCCTCTCGAGGGAGTCCTATTGATCTAAAAAAATATCTTTTACAACAAATAATATGGCATACCTGAGGCATTTGTGCAAAAATGTTTTCATCACTTTCATGGCTGAAAAGTACCTCTCAATTGTGGCGGTGGCAACAAGCAACACAATAACTAGTTTCAACAATCATTTGACAAATAATTCGTTCATACAAGACTTCAAAATTTGACAAAGAAAATGATAGATTATACCATGAAATCTGTCTCACAATATCTATACCTAAATCCACACGGAACAAACATGTACCAACTATCTATAATAGCAAGACAATACAAAAATTATCTGTAATCAGTACCCAATACACATGTACTACAACGCAAATGGAGAGTTAATGCTAGCCACAATTATCTTGGGTCATCTACTAGACTACTAGCAACAATTTTCACAAAAGATTATAAAGAATTTAGCAAATTTTGGTGGGACGAGCAGGGCACTGACCAAGAATGATTAGCAATTAGGACCTGGGCGAACAGACGAGACGCAGGCAATCACCCACGTGTAGCAAGCCTTCCAGCCTCATGCATCTACGTGGATCCGGGATCAATCGCCCAGATGCCCAGTCCGCGTGAGATCTCCTATTTTCCCCCATTGATCACATCATCGATGAGATCTGATGCGTAGATGCGGAGATGACATATGTCCTCGTGGACAGCATGTCAGCATGGGGGACGGATCGTAACAGAGTCGGTCCGCTTGCTTTTTTTTAGGGATTTTAGGGATGTCGATTCCCCTGCTCGCGTCTATAGAAGCGCCTGTGGGCTGAGAGGATAGCCCAGCCCAGGTCACTCACGGCATCCCGGCCCTTAGTGGGCTGACGTGGTGAGCCGGTGACGCCCCACCCTGATGCACCAGGCCAAGTCCACCCTGATGCACATGCCATTTTTTATGGTAAGTATTTCTAAAAAAAATTACCGACCCGTATTCCTGTGCATCGGGGTTGGCCCATTGGGCTCCGCCCCTGCTCCCAAGTCGGAGAGATATACTTCGGGCCCACTCGGTAATCGATATCAACATCGCTTGCAAGCACGTGGTTAAGGAGTTAATCACAAAGTGATATCGGATTACAGAACGAGTAAAGTACTTGCTGTGAACGAGATTGAACTAGGTATGGCGATACCGACGATCGAATCTCGGGCAAGTAAAATATCGCGAGACGAAGGGAATACATATATGGGATTAATTGAATCCTGGCATCGTGGTTCATCCGATATGATCATCGATGAATATGTGGGAGTCAATATGTGTTTCCAGATCCCGCTGTTGATTATTGATAGAAGATCATGTCTGCATATTCTCGAACCCGTAGGGTCACACACTTAACGTGCATCGACGCTAGGATAGAATGGATAATTGGTTATTGAGTTTTTTGTTCGGAGTCTCAGATGAGATCCCGGACATCACGAGAGGTTCCGGAATGGTCCGGAGAATAAGATTCATATAATGGAAAGCAGTTTTTGGGTTTTGGAAAAGTTCTGGACTTTTTCGGTAGAGTACCGGAATGTTCTAGAAAGTTCCGGAGGGCTCCATGGTGGGGCCCACATGCCCCAAAGGGTCCACATGGACCAAAGGGTGATGCCTACATGGGCCTGGTCATCCATGCCCACTTGTCCTATGAGGCCAAGGGCAAAACCCTAGGGTTTTCTTATGGGCCAAGGCAAAGGAAACTTAGGGGGCAAGTTTTCTCCCTGGGGCCACCGGCTTGACTTGGAGGCTAAGGAAGCCCCCTTGGCCGCCCCCCTTGACCTATTTAAAGGGGAGGGGAGGGCTGGGGCGCTCTCACCTTAAACCCTAGCCGCCGGCCCAACTGCTGCCCTCCAATCTCTCTCTCTCGCGACTGCGCGTAGGCGAAGCCCTGCCGCAGAAACTCTCCACCATAAGCACCACACCGTCGTGCTGCAGATCCAATCTATCTCTCCACCATACTTGCTGGACCAAGGAAGGAGGATACGTCGCTGCACCGTAAGTGTGCATCTCTCGGAGGCGCCGCCACTTTCGGCGTTGGATCGGATCGGATCGCGGGAAGGAGACGGCTAGTACGACTACATCATCCACGTTCTGTTGAACGTTTCCGCTATGCGATTTCTTCAAGGGTATGAAGATCTCATCTACCTCTCTCGTTGATTACATCTCCTAGATTAGATCTTGGCTTTCTTGTTCGCATCCGTAGGAAATTTTTGATTTACTATGCTGCGAAACCCTTCAGTGGTATCAGAGCTAGATCTATGCGTAGATGTGTTTCACGAGTAGAACGCAACATGCTTGTTGCGGGCGTTGATGTTTTCTGTTGCAAACCTCTATGTTGTGTATTTCTTATGGCGTGGCATAGTGAGATCGAAGCGGTACATGCCAACTTTACGCGACCTCGTTCGCGAGACCGGCTCCGCACTTGACGTGTGGCTTGTTCCACACATGCGGCTGGTGGATGCCAGTTTCTCTCACTATAGTAGTCATGGGATTTACAACAGATGTTAGCAACCATAATATCACCGTTGTGGCTTTTCGTAGGTAAGAATCGTTCTTAACTTGCTACTCCCATAAGCCACGTAAAACATGCAACAACAAAGTAGAGGCGTCTAACTTGTTTTTGCAGGGAGTGTTTTGTGATATGGTATGGCCACAAGATGTGATGTGATATATGTGATGTATGCGATGATCATGTTTTGTAATATTTCACGACTTGCATGTCGATGAGATCACAACCGGCAGGAGCCATATGGTTGTCTTTATAATTGTGTATGACCTGCGTGTCAACTTCTTATACGCCATGTAATAGCTTTACTTTATCGCTAAGTAGTTAGCAATAGTTGTAGTTGCTATTCGTGGTGGAGGCAATCATGGTGGAGTGATGGAGATCATGCCGGCGCGCACAAGATGGAGATCATTGCGCGGAGATTGGCTATACCATGTCACATAAAATTATATGCATGTGATGTTTATCCTTGTATGTATCTTATTATGCTTTGATCGCGACGGTAGCATTATAAGATGATTCCTCACTTAAAGATCAAGATAAAATTGTGTTCTCCCCTTGTATGCGCCGTTGCGAAAGTTCGTCGTGTTCAAGCATCTCGTGATGATCGGGTGCTATAAACTCTACGTTCACATACAACGGGTGCAAGCCAGTATTTGCACATGCGGAGATACTTGGGTTTGACTTGACGAGCCTAGCATGTACAGACATGGCCTCGGAACACACGGACCGAAAGGTCAAGCATGAGTCATATGGATGATATGATCAACATGTTGATGTTCACCATTAAAGCTACATCATCTCACGTGATGATCGGTCTTGGTGTAGTGAATTTGGATCATGCTTCACTAAACAACTTTGAGGGATGTTGAATTTAGTGGGAGTTCATTAGTAATTTGATTAACTTGAACTAATTATCATGAACTAAATCTTAGTGTATTTGCATAAGTCGTTGTAGTCTTTGGCACCGTTTCCCACCGACACTTAGCTTAATTGAGTTAAAAGAACTATAGAATTCTGGATAATCACTTTTCGCTCTAGTGCCGTTTAGTTAGAATGTCAAGACTAAAGATTAAGTCCTATTGCAAACTTTAGCAAACCTTGCTTGCTCCATACGATTTAATAAATTGTATTAATCTAAGAGCAACGATTCAAGTTTAGTATCTAAAGATCATATGTTTGCCTTCATGATAAATTGATCTTCAAAATTGTTTGAGAATCAAAGTGATCATCGAGCTGAAAGAATTGTTTCAGAAACAAATAAGAAGTGAAAGATATTTGATATCTAAGACTTTGATTGTTTGCAAAATGATGAAGCATAATTTAGTAAAAGAACATATGCTCATATTGTATGACTATATGCGAAGATTGAAGATGCTAGGCGTCCCGATCACCCAAAAGTTTGGGAACTAATATTATACTTGCATTCATTCTTATAAGCTATAGTAGTTTCATCATGAAAGATGTCATGATAGGACGAATGAAAAGGTATCGGCTAAATTGTTTTGCTATACCAAAAGAATACTAAAGAATGGAATCTGTAAGAATACCAATCATATGATGATGGCGATCCACTTCAAAGTGCAAAATCCAAGGCTATTAGTATTTGACTAAAAATCCTTTGGACTATGTGTCAAATGATTGACGCCACTATTGATGTCGATAGATTCTTCTAAAAAGAGAGGAAATGCTAAATAGGATCTGCAAAATTATTTGGTAGAAAAAGGAAAAGACTGGAATTGTCCAGCTCAGGTATATAAATGATATACATGTTATAGATGAATTCTTTTGCTCGTTAACAATGTAATTCTTGGGTATTCGATACTGATTTGTTGGTATGAAATGTCATACAAAGCAACACAATACAAGAAGTACAATGGCCTAAGTAACTAGCAAAAGAATGTGGTAACAATGCGCATCGAGATACAAATAAAAGTGTTATTGTGCTTCTCGTCGGCATAAAACCTAGCCTTCTAGATATGTTAAGAACTTAATAATTGTTATTTTGTTCTAGTATTATGAGAGCAATGGTTGTTCAAATTATTACCGTCTTCCATAATCGATGGATAGATTATTATAAATCTTGTTGGTGAAATAGACATTTATAACACTGATGCTAAAGGTCACAAGACAAAACGAATTTCACTTATATATGACACCGCCGTTTAAGTCATATTGGAAACAAAACATGAAAGAAATTCTATATTGATAGATTTTCAAGTCATTTGATTTTGAATTGATTGACGCTTGTGAGACTTTTCCTAAAGATGATTAAACTCCGTTCATGGGCCATAGACAGAACAAGCAACTAACTAAATGGAGATCGTACATGTTGATGTATGTAGTTCATGTGTGAAGTCGAGCGTGGTGTATTTTCTATTTCATCAATGACTCGAATAGATGTATGGTATATCTACTCGATAAGATAGAAGTATGAAACAATTGAAATTGTTCAATTTATGAAGTAGAAATTATTGTAACAAGAAAAAAAATTCAAGTTTTTATGATTGGATCATAAAGAAGAATATTTGAGTTACAAGTTTAGCAAGCATCTAAGAGTTAGAGGAATTGTTCCACAAACTTGCATCATGATAAACACCATAGGAGTATGGAGTTTTCGATGGATGTAATTAAACCTTGTTTGACATGGTTAGATCAATGATGAAATAAAACTACCAATATAATTTGTGGATTATGCTTTAGAGACTACCGCTTTTCACTGAATAGAGCACCATCATAATCCGCTGAAATGACACCGTACAAGTTATAGTTGTCTTTTCTTAAATTTTGGTATGCATGACATAAGTAAAATGTTTACAACCAAAATCGGATTAGTAAATCTTTGTAGGGTTATCCCAAAGAATGTCGATGGGTGTTTCTTCTGCCATAAACCCAATTAAAAGTGATTGTCACTAAAAGAAGTGAACTTCTTATGAAGGAGTTTTTTCTCGCGAAAGGTTTAAGTGGGAGGAAGATAGAACTTGATGAGGTTGTTGAATCTGAGCAAGATGATCAGAGTAGCGTAGCACCAGAAAATGTTCTGGAAACGGCAACTACATTCATAGCTCACGCGTCTACAATATGTTGTAGTCACGACATCGAAGTTCCTATTTAACCAAGTTGGTCGTAATCAAATAGTAAGATTTGAGGACGAGATATTATTAGATAATAGTAACCAACAATATACAAAGAAGCGATGATGGGCCCTGACTTCGTCATATGAATTATTCTAGCAACAATTACATATTGAGATATGATAGTTGAATAAAAGAAACAACGTTCCTCTACCGGAATGCACACCAAGGACGTGTAACTGACATGACCCAATGGGTTTTGTTGATTCAAAGGTTGCTAGATATGTATGCAAACTTCTATGGTAGAAGTAAGCATAGCGAAGTTGGAATCTTCAATGATGAAAATGTTAAAGTGTTAATTTCATTAAGATATTTGAAGATGCTTGTATTTACAAGAAAGTAAGTGGGAGCGCTAAGACATATTTCTAATGCTTTATGTAGATAACATATCGTTCATTGGAAATTATGTGTTTTTCTTGATATTGTTAAGTTTTCATTAAAATTAGTTTTTGATGAAAGACTCAGGTAAAACCAGAATATTAAGCATCAATGTCTATGCAGATAGATTGAGGCACTAATATAGTTTTGCCAGAATACATAGATGAAATATTGAATTTGTTCAATATGGAAACAATAAGAACGGTTCTTGTTGCATGGAAGAGGTTGGAGCAAGAATCAATTGTTTTGACACTTGATGAGTGAAACCACAAGAATGATTTTATCAATTTTGTATACCATGATATGTAGATCCAGATGTGTCCAATGCTCTAAAGGTTATAGCATTCATATGATGATCGTTGGACAATAGTAAAGATATTCTTATGCACTTTCGAAGAAGTAAGAATATGTTCTGTATGCAGAAGTGACAAATGGTTCATTGCAATGAGTTACATTGGCTTTGTCACACATACAAGTAAAATTTTATCTCAATTTTAAGCCATTTGTTTTGAGTTAGAAGGTGGCATAATAAGATGGAAGAAAGTTCCATGATGTCTTGGATGAGTTCCAATGTTAATATTGTGGCGGACACTGCAACGAGGGCTAAGTATATAATCACTTTAGAAGCGGCATAAAGATGCAAAGTAGATAGTGATAATCCAACTTATTTGTGGCACTGTCGTCTAGGTCATATTGGCGTAAAACGCATGAAGAAACTCCATTCTGATGGACTTTTGGAGTCTCTTGATTTTGAATCATTTGACACGTGCGAGCCATGCCTCATGGGCAAGATGATCAAAACCCCGTTCTCCGGATAATGGAGCGAGCAACGGACTTATTGGAAATCATACATACCGATGTGTGCGGACCAATGAGTATTTCGACGTATGGTGGATATCGCTATTTCTCACTTTTTCTGATGAGTTAAGTAGATATGGGTATGTCTATTTAATGAAACATAAATCTGAAATGTTTGAAAAGTTCAAAGAATTTCAGAACAAAGTGGAAACCATCGTAACAGGAAAATTAAATTTCTACGATCCGATCGTGGAGGTGTAGTTCCAAGTGTGCTAGTACTATGTAGTTCTATTGTATGACAATCGTGACAACATAGTTTTGGCAAAGAAACAAAGGTTTCATCAGAAGACCAAGTTTATACGATGCCATCTCATATAAGATGAGTAATGCGTGCTGACGCAAAAGGAATATGCAAATACAAACGGACCTGAAAGTGTCAGACCCGTAGATAAGGTTTACCACGTGCAACGCGTATGAATAACACCGGAATGCCATGGGTGTTAAAGGCGCAAGTATGACTAGATTATTGACTCTAGTGCAAGTGGGAGACTGAAGGAAATATGCCCTAGAGGCAATAATAATATTGTTATTATCATATTTCTTGTTCATGATAATGTTTATACTCCATGCTATAATTGTATTAAGCGGAAACATTAATACTTGTGTGGTTTGTGAACAACACCGTGTCCCTAGTACGCCTCTATGGACTAGCTCATTGATTAATGATGGTTAAGGTTTCCTAACCATAGACATGAGTTGTCAATTAATAATGAGGTCATGTCATTAGGAGAATGATGTGATGGATAGACCCAAATAAAGCAGAGCAATTAGATCGTGTACTTGTGTTCATCTTTGCGAAGCTTTTCCTATGTCAAGTATTGTATTCCTTAGAACATGAGATAATACAACTCCCTAGTATCGGAAGAAAGCTTTGAGGTCATCAAACATCATCCTATGATAGGGTGATCATAAAGGTGTCTCTCAGGTGATCGAAAAGTACTTGTTGGGTTGCATGTATCGAGATGGAATTTGTCCCTCCCAAGTCGGAGAGATATACTTCGGGCCCACTCGGTAATCGATATCAACATCGCTTGCAAGCACGTGGTTAAGGAGTTAATCACAAAGTGATATCGGATTACAGAACGAGTAAAGTACTTGCTGTGAACGAGATTGAACTAGGTATGGCGATACCAACGATCGAATCTCGGGCAAGTAAAATATCGCGAGACGAAGGGAATACATATATGGGATTAATTGAATCCTGGCATCGTGGTTCATCCGATATGATCATCGATGAATATGTGGGAGTCAATATGGGTTTCCAAATCCCGCTATTGATTATTGATAGAAGATCATGTCTGCATATTCTCGAACCCGTAGGGTCATACACTTAACGTGCATCGACGCTAGGATAGAATGGATAATTGGTTATTGAGTTTTTCGTTTGGAGTCTCAGATGAGATCCCGGACATCACGAGAGGTTCCGGAATGGTCCGGAGAATAAGATTCATATAATGGAAAGCAGTTTTTGGGTTTCGGAAAAGTTCTGGACTTTTTCGGTAGAGTACCGGAATGTTCTAGAAAGTTCCGGAGGGCTCCATGGTGGGGCCCACATGCCCCAAAGGGTCCACATGGACCAAAGGGTGATGCCTACATGGGCCTGGTCGTCCATGCCCACTTGTCCTATGAGGCCAAGAGCAAAACCCTAGGGTTTTCGTATGGGCCAAGGCAAAGGAAACTTAGGGGGCAAGTTTTCTCCCTGGGGCCACCGGCTTGACTTGGAGGCTAAGGAAGCCCCCTTGGCCGCCCCACTTGACCTATTTAAAGGGGAGGGGAGGGCTGGGGCGCTCTCACCTTAAACCCTAGCCGCCGGCCCAACTGCTGCCCTCCAATCTCTCTCTCTCGCGACTGCGCGTAGGCGAAGCCCTGCCGCAGAAACTCTCCACCATAAGCACCACACCGTCGTGCTGCAGATCTAATCTATCTCTCCACCATACTTGCTGGACCAAGGAAGGAGGATACGTCGCTGCACCGTACGTGTGCATCTCTCGGAGGCGCCGCCACTTGCGGCGTTGGATCGGATCGGATCGCGGGAAGGAGACGGCTAGTACGACTACATCATCCACGTTCTGTTGAACGTTTCCGCTGTGCGATTTCTTCAAGGGTATGAAGATCTCATCTACCTCTCTCGTTGATTACATCTCCTAGATTAGATCTTGGCTTTCTTGTTTGCATCCGTAGGAAATTTTTTGATTTACTATGCTGCGAAACCCTTCAGGTGCAGCGGGCTAGTGTTTCGCCATACATCGCGCTTCGGGGGTAGCAACCCCCTCCAAAGCTATCATGTGGGCATAATATATGGAGATAGGTGTGGTAGAGCTATCTGAGAGTCATGACCACCCCGTTGGCACACATGCGATAACACTTTAAAAAATCAGGGGGTAGACCACGACGGGCTAGGGTTTCTCTGCACATCGCGCTTCGGGGGCTATGCATGTCAAAACCTTTGCTTTACACATACATATGACCTAACCAAAGCCAAAGGAACACACTAGCCCACCAACGCAATGCCGTTCGGGAAAATATAGGAGGGTAGACCGCGCGGGTGCAGCGGGCTAGGGTTTTGCCGTACATCGCGCTTCGGGGGTAGCAACCCCCTCGAAAGCTATCATGTGGGCATAATATATGAAGATAGGTGTGGTAGAGCTATCTGAGAGGCGTGACCACCCCATTGGCACACATGCGATAACACTTTAAAAAATCAGGGGGTAGACCACGACGGGCTAGGGTTTCTCTGCACATCGCGCTTCGGGGGCTATGCATGTCAAAACCTTTGCTTTACACATACATATGACCTAACCAAAGGCAAAGGAACACACTAGCCCACCAACGCGATGTCGTCTGGAATAATCTAGGGGGGTAGACCGCGCGGGTGCAGCGGGCTAGTGTTTCGCCGTACATCGCGCTTCGGGGGTAGCAACCCCCTCCAAAGCTATCATGTGGGCATAATATATGGAGATAGGTGTGGTAGAGCTATCTGAGAGGCGTGACCACCCCATTGGCACACATGCGATAACACTTTAAAAAATCAGGGGGTAGACCACGACGGGCTAGGGTTTCTCTGCACATCGCGCTTCGGGGGCTATGCATGTCAAAACCTTTGCTTTACACATACATATGACCTAACCAAAGCCAAAGGAACACACTAGCCCACCAACGCGATGTCGTCTGGAATAATCTAGGGGGGTAGACCGCGCGGGTGCAGCGGGCTAGTGTTTCGCCGTACATCGCGCTTCGGGGGTAGCAACCCCCTCCAAAGCTATCATGTGGGCATAATATATGGAGATAGGTGTGGTAGAGCTATCTGAGAGGCGTGACCACCCCGTTGGCACACATGCGATAACACTTTAAAAAATCAGGGGGTAGACCACGACGGGCTAGGGCTTCTTTGTACATCGCGCTTCGGGGGCTATGCATGTCAAAACCTTTGCTTTACACATACATATGACCTAACCAAAGCCAAAGGAACACACTAGCCCACCAACGCGATGTCGTCTGGAATAATCTAGGGGGGTAGACCGCGCGGGTGGAGCGGGCTAGTGTTTCGCCGTACATCGCGCTTCGGGGGTAGCAACCCCCTCCAAAGCTATCATGTGGGCATACTATATGGAGATAGGTGTGGTAGAGCTATCTGAGAGGCGTGATCACCCCGTTGGCACACATGCAATAACACTTTAAAAAATCAGGGGGTAGACCACGATGGGCTAGGGTTTCTTTGTACATCGCGCTTCGGGGGCTATGCATGTCAAAACCTTTGCTTTACACATACATATGACCTAACCAAAGCCAAAGGAACACACTAGCCCACCAACGCGATGTCGTCTGGAATAATCTAGGGGGTAGACCGCGCGGGTGCAGCGGGCTAGTGTTTCACCATACATCGCGCTTCGGGGGTAGCAACCCCCTCCAAAGCTATCATGTGGGCATAATATATGGAGATAGGTGTGGTAGAGCTATCTGAGAGGCGTGACCACCCCGTTGGCACACATGCGATAACACTTTAAAAAATCAGGGGGTAGACCACGACGGGCTAGGGTTTCTCTGCAGATCGCGCTTCGGGGGCTATGCATGTGAAAACCTTTGCTTTACACATACATATGACCTAACCAAAGCCAAAGGAACACACTAGCCCACCAACGCGATGTCGTCTGGAATAATCTAGGGGGGTAGACCGCGCGGGTGCAGCGGGCTAGTGTTTCGCCGTACATTGCGCTTCGGGGGTAGCAACCCCCTCCAAAGCTATCATGTGGGCATAATATATGGAGATAGGTGTGGTAGAGCTATCTGAGAGGCGTGACCACCCCGTTGGTTTCTCGAAGCGTGGTTTTCTCCGAAACGTGGTTTTCTCCGAAACGTGGTTTTCTCCGAAACCCTAATATATGTGGGGGGATGACGATTTTGTAGTGTATGTTTGTATTGCAAAAAGCATGCATGGGTATATACACATTGTATTAAGTAACATTAATAAATAGTCAACAAAATATAAAACTAATTAAGAAATAAACATAAGTAGTAAAAAGAATAAAACAGAAAATAATTTTTTTTTAAAAGGTGATATGCGCACGGCAAAGGGATGCCGCACGGCAAAGGGGCCTTTGCCGTGCGGGACAGCATGGCACACGGCATAGCTACCTAGCACGGCAGAGGTGTGCGCCTTTGCCGTGCGCGTATTCTTTGCCGTGCGCTCCCGAGGCCGTTGCCGTGCTTTGTTTCTTTGCCGTGCGCTTATCTCGGCCTTTGCCGTGCCTACTTTCTTTGCCGTGTGCTTTTGTCCACCTTTGCCATGCGTTTATCGTTGCCGTGCGTTGTTTGTTTGCTGCACGGCAAAGAAATCTTTGCCGTGCACGCACGACAGAGTTTGCTAGCACGGGAGCAAGTGTTTTTCCGGTAGTGATGCATGATATTGATAGTACTAGCTAGCACGTACGCGTACCGAACGCCTCCAAGAGGGATGCGCTGATCGTCCTGGCGCACGGGCGACAGTGCACGTTCATCGAGAGAATGATGGGCGACGCCTCCTCCATGATTTGCTTCTCCGTCGATTTCCAGGGTTTTTAGGTAGCTTTGGAGATGACCATGGCCCATGGGGGAATGCCGATATATATATATATATATATATATATATGTAGGGAGATCAACCGACCTCGATCAGAGAAGAAATGGAAAGGGAACTGTTGAAGGGTAGAGGGAGAGAGGTATGGCGGAATATGATGGATGTTTTATTGAGCCTCGGGGGCGAGTATATATAGACGTACAGGTAGTAGACTTGGAGTAGAAGACAAGTAATATCTCTACCTAATCTATCCTTAAACCTAACCGACATATATCTCTAACACCCCCCCCGCAGTCGTAGCGGGAGCGTCGTGAACAACATGAACGACGTGGACGGTCAGACTGGAGATAAACCGAAGTAGACCCAGAAGACTGACACCCCCCCGCAGTCGGAGCGGGAGCGTCGTGGTCGATGTCGCGGCGCGGATGCTTGGACTGGAGAGGAAGCCGACGAGTGCTCAGGCGAGGTGGTAGCCCTTGTGCCGATGTCGAGGAAGCCGAGAGCGGTGGGTGCTGCAATCCGATCTAAGATCGGTAAACCAAAAAGAAAACGCCAGTCAAGCGACCGGCGAGAAAAAGACGTAGGGCAGCCGATCAACCGATCGGCGGACGAACCCTAATACGGGCGGCGCGGCCCCCGGCGGAGATCATGGAGATCGACCTCCCCGGGGGCGGCGCGGTGCGGAAGCGGGGCGGCGGCTAGGTCAAGGTTCGGCGCCGCTCTGATACCATGTTGAAGGGTAGAGGGAGAGAGGTATGGCGGAATATGATGGATGTTTTATTGAGCCTCGGGGGCGAGTATATATAGACGTACAGGTAGTAGACTTGGAGTAGAAGACAAGTAATATCTCTACCTAATCTATCCTTAAACCTAACCGACATATATCTCTAACAGGAACAACGAAATCAACGCTCAAGTTTTCCTTGTAATCCATGCGCGCGCCACGTCATCTACTTTTTTTCGATAAGGCTGCGTCATCTACTTAATTATGACTAATTTGTCATATCTTTGTATGTACTGATTCGTTCTGATGCGACTGCCTAATTATGTACTTCCTCCGATCTAGTAATTTTGTATTAGCTTAGTTTAAAGTTTATACTATTTCTCCGACAGTTATTTCCGATCGGAGGAATACAAGATTTCCTCATGATTGTAGTGTATGTTAATTAGCTTCCTCAGTTTAGCTGTGATCTCTTATTATTTCGGGATCAAACTGAAAGAGAGGTACCAGAAATATTCAATAAATTAATATTTTAAGAATGTACTTGCCTTGTTGTTTCCCAGCTTGGCCCTCAAACTACGGACTATATACTCTTGTGAATATAATTTTTTTTATAATCAATACCATATATATTCATAGTAACAAATAATACATGGTAGAGATACACAAGTTGACTTCATCTATTACAAAATAAGCATGAAAGAAACTAGCAAATCTTCGAGGTCTTCAAACTCTTTCATCTCTATGACACAATCTTGTACTTTTCTGGAGACAGCCGAAGATAGATACCAAATCATAGACCTGAAAATACCAACAGAGGTTCTCCCATAATTTTAATTTCTTGGCATTAGGCTATGAATCGTTTATGTACCATATATAAGAGGCAATATATGGAGGACCCGCAATAAAATCATGGCACCGAGATTTGTTAACGAGATTTAATAATTTTATCTACTTTCTTGAGCATGCTTAACAGGACTCATTCGCATGTACTAATCAGCATAGTACATGGGACGACAAGCCCGTTGTGACTAAAAAACGCACTATATAATCTTGCCACGGCCGATCTGGCCATCCATGCCACGGGCGCCGCTTCGTCATCTCATGATCTTGTGTCTATCCTAATAGCTTTTCTCTAATCTATTTTGTGTACTTATGGTGCTTTTTTATATATTAAGCTCTAGTTATAAGTATTCGAACCTTACACCTAACCAACCATGTAATTACAAGTCCAATTATAACCAAATATGCGCACGTACTCGACACATATATCAGCACTTTGTTTTGCCACTAGTTGTAAATGGCTTTGTCTATCTTCCTCACATAATGATTACACTACCAACAATCTTTACTATTAGTTTTGAGTTGGTGGTGAAGCCACCAACCCGATATATATCATTTGAGTTCCAAAAATACCCCTAGCATGTGAATTAAATCAGGAAAAATAGTATGCAAAGCAATCACGGTAAGACAAAAAAAGGAAACCGCAATCATCCCAATCAATTAAAATTAATTCCAATTAATACGTCAAGTTTTCCTTCCCTTTCTAACGCAGACATCTATCTCTTAGCATGTTATTTGCTCTCGCAAAGGACACCTTCCGCGCATCCCACCACCAAAGGGACATCACGGCGGTGGTGTGGAGGACAGTGACTCCATCGTGTTTGGGGATGGAATAAGGGAGGAGGCGGACGCCGGTGGGGATCAGGGAGTGGCAGGAGTAGTGGCGGCAAGGGATTTGTAGCATGTCGGAGGGGACATGATGGCACTAGTGTCCTAATCGGCAGTGGGGAGGCTGACCTGCGGCTGGAACCCTGGGCGGGCGGCATCATGTCCTGACCCTCTGTAAGTTCTTTGGCCGTGCTATACTGCAATCCTCCATGCTTTGATAAATAAAACCAAATCTTGTGCAGGTACAGTACAGAAGCCACCGCTCATGTCTTTGTAGATAACAGTGTGTTAATCCTGTTATGTTCTTCCTTCAAAATTCTGTCACGACAGAGAATGACGACAAGGATGCAGTGAAGGGCTGAAGGCCTGCATCTTATCACGTTAAATGGTGGTCCAAGGTTGGTGAGATTTTCTGCTTGGTTAACCTGCTTTGGTTGTTGATTTTGGTAGGAGGATTTTGGTTTGGGGGATGATACGTCCATTTTGCATCACTATTTTATATCATAATTTACTATTATTCATTGATATATTTCACATTTAGAGATGATACATGATTGATGATCATTGGAGGATTTGCTGCCGGAGGCTAGATTCTGCTGGAAAAAGGACTGTCAAGACACCATATTTTAGAAGATCAGGAAATTCCAGAAAAATACCAGAAAATTATATTTTACCAGAAGACTGAAGAAGCCAGAAGGAGGAGTCGAGAGGAGCCACAGGGCAGGCGCACACACAGGGGGCGCGGCCTGACCCCTGGCCACGCCGGCCTGTTGTGTGGCTGCCCTGGCCCACTTCTGCCATCGCCCCTTCGCGTATTTCATCGTCCCCGAAAACCTAAGTCAAGGGGGGCTCAGAGATAGACACCGCCGCCTCTGCGGGGCGGAAAACACCAGAGAGAGAAAAGCTCTTCGGTAGGCAGAAACCTGCCGGGGAAATTCCTTCCCGGAGAGGGGAGATCATCGCCATCGTCATCATCATCGCACCGGACTTCATCGGGATCATCATCACCATCATCCTCACCACCAGCACCTTCATCTCCACCATCACCACGCCGTCCCGCTGTAACATCTTGAGTTGAATCTTGTCAAATTCTTAGGGGAAACTTTCCCGGTGTTGATTACTCTTGTGGTTGATGCTATTGAGTGGAACCGTTGAATTAAGGTTTATGTTCAGATTGTTATTTACCATTATTTCACCTCTGATTATGATCCATATGATGTCTTGTGAGTAGTTCGTTTAGTTCTTGAGGACATGGAAGAAGTCAAGTAGTTAGTAGTGGAATTATGTTGAGTAATATTTAATGGTTTGATATTTATTTGTTGTGGTGCTATTTCACTAGTGGTGTCATGTGAACGTCGACTACATGATACTTCACCATTTATGGGCCTAGTGAGATGCATTGTGTATTTGGCTACCAATTGTGGGGTTGGTGGAGTGACAGAAATCTAAACCTCCGTTGGGAAACTATTGCACCAGGGAGCGTAGGATCTTAGAGTTTAAGGCTGTGGTTAGATTTATCTTAATTACTTTCTTGTATTTGCGGATGCTTGCAAGGGGTATAATCACAAGTGTGTATTTATCCTAGTAAGGCTAGTGCGCTAGCACAGGCTCACCCCCATAACACTTATCAAACCAATAAAGATTATTTAGTGGCATGAAGCGAAAGCACTTGACAGAAACTCCTGTGTGTCCTCAAGAATGTTTGGTCATCATAAGTTACACAACCGGCTTGTCCTTTGCTATAGAAAGGATTGGGCCACTTGCAGCAATTATTATTACTATCTTTTATTTACTCGCACTTTATATATTTGCATTACCAAATACCCCTAAAAACCCGTTTGCTAGTATTTATAGTGAATCCTTGATCAAAACCACTTGTCAACACCTTCTGCTCCTCGTTGGGTTCGACACTCTTAGTCTGCATTACCAAATACCCCTGAAAATAGTGTTGATGACCCACAAGTATAGGGGTTGTATCGTAGTACTTTCGATAAATAAGAGTGTCGAACCCAATGAGGAGTAGAATGTGTTGACAAGTGGTTTTGATCAAGGATTCACTGTAAATACTAGCAAACGAGTTTTCAGGGGTATTTGGTAATGCAAATAAATAAAGTGCGAGTAAATAAAAGACAGTAATAATAATTGCTGCAAGTGACCCAATCCTTTCTATAGCAAAGGACAAGCCAGTTGTGTAACTTATGATGACCAAACGTTCTTGAGGACACACAGGAGTTTCTGTCAAGTGCTTTCGCTTCATGCCGCTAAATAATCTTTATTGGTTTGATAAGTGTTATGGGGGTGAACCTGTGCTAGCGCACTACCCTTACTAGTATAAATACACACTTATGATTATACCCCTTGCAAGCATCCACAAATACAAGAAAGTAATTAAGATAAATCTAACCACAGCCTTAAACTCTAAGATCCTACGCTCCCTGGTGCAATGGTTTCCCAACGGAGGTTTAGGTTTCTGTCACTCCAGCAACCCCATAATTGGTAGCCAAATACACAATGCATCTCACTAGGCCCATAAATGGTGAAGCATCATGTAGTCGACGTTCACATGACACCACTAGTGAAATAGCACCACAACAAATAAATATCAAACCATTAAATATTACTCAACATAATTCCACTACTAACGACTTGACTTCTCCCATGTCCTCAAGAACTAAACAAACTACTCACAAGACATCATATGGATCATAATCAGAGGTGAAATAATGGTAAATAACAATCTGAACATAAACCTTAATTCAACGGTTCCACTCAATAGCATCAACCACAAGAGTAATCAACACCGGGAAAGTTTCCCCTAAGAATTTGACAAGATGCAACTCAAGATGTTACAGCGGGACGGCGTGGTGATGGTGGAGATGAAGGTGCTGGTGGTGAGGATGATGGTGATGATGATCCCGATGAAGTCCGGTGATGATGACGATGTCGACGATCTCCCCTCTCCGGGAAGGAATTTCCCCGGCTGATTTCTGCCTGCCGGAGAGCTTTTCTCTCTCTGGTGTTTTCCACCCCGCAGAGGCGGCGGTGTCTATCTCTGACCCTCTCCTTGACTTAGGTTTTCAGGGATGATGAAATATGCGAAGGGGCGATGGCATAAGTGGGCCAGGGTGGCCAGACAACAGGCTGGCGCGGCTAGGGATCAGGCCGCGCCCCCTGTGTGTGAGCCTGCCCTGTGGCTCCTCTCGACTCCTCCTTCTGTCTTCTTCAGTCTTCTGGTAAAATATAATTTTTTGGTATTTTTCTGGAATCTCCTGATCTTCCGAAATATGGTGTCTTGACAGTCCTTTTTCCAGCAGAATCCTGAGTCCGACAGCAAATCCTCCAATGATCATCAATCATGTAAAAACAGAGGAAACAACATAAGTATCATCTCTAAATGTGAAATATATCAATGAATAACAGTAAATTATGATACAAAATAGTGATGCAAAATGGATGTATCAACCCCCCCCCCCCCCCAAGCTTAGACCTCGCTTGTCCCCAAGCGAAAACTAAACTCGGTAAACATGACCACAGGTTTATGGAGTGAAGTGTCGATAATCAAAATACGGACAAGAAGCATCACATTCACCAAGGCACAAATTATAATAGACAGCAACTTCCCTTTATATGATATAGACTTGCAATAAGTAAAAGGGAATCACAAACAAAGATGCACAAGGTAAACTATAATTGGTGATGGCAAACCTTAGTTCTTGGTCAGAGAACAATGAACAAACTATACTTGCTTTTGAATGGAGCCTTTTAAAATAGAGCTAATATAGCAAAAACCATATGCTCAATGAAACAAACTTTTTGCAATCATAGAAAGCTTTCAAAGATATATTCCTTCAGATAAAAGCATTGCACTAAACAAAAGAAGTTAGTAAACATGATTGAACGGATCAACATATGGATGAGTGAAACATAACAACTCAAATGCTTGCTTGAGATAGAAGGGAATAGGTTGACTCAACATAAAAGTAAAAGACATGCCCTTCGCAGAGGGAAGCAGGGATTAAACATGTGCTAGAGATTTTCATTTGTAAAACAGAGATAAAAGTTATTTTGAGAGGTGGTTGCTTTTGTCAACAACTAGCAACGGAGTTCTTGATATCTTCCATACTAAACAAGTGAGAGCGGTTCTGAGATGTTTGATTAGTTGGCACAATTGTGCTCTTTTATAGCTTGGCACTCCTCCCCACCTTTTCCTTTCTCAAACCATGGCTAACCGATTCCATCGGGTGCCAACCAACTTTCACATACCATGGAGGAGTGCTTTTTTCTTTTCTTTTTGAGATTACAATGGTCTGACCAGCTCCCTTGCAAAATTAATGACGAGCAGATGAAGCTGCCTAGTTGAGCGGTACTTAATTTAGTATGGAAGATAACAAACCCATCCACTACGTCCTCATGAGCTAAAAATAGTGGCACAAAATGAGAAGTATTTGAAGGTTTTTGAAAGGTAGCACATGAAAATTTACTTGGAATGGCTTAAAATACCATGTATAGGAATTTATAGTGGACTCTTTGGAAGTAACTTGGTTTTTGGGAGTTGGATGCACGAGAAGTATTCCCTCTCAGTGCAAGTTTTTGGCTAGCAAGGCTGGGTAGCAAGCATAAGAGTTGCATGAAACAAACAAACATACATATAATAGGAACAATCATGCAAACTTCCCTGAAAGTACAACGATTTTAACTTTGAGAATACTATTGCTTATAAGCCAATCATGAAGGAAAACTGAAGTGATGTAACTACAAGCACTTCTTTCTTCTTTCTACTCAAACCTCAAGGTAATGTTGCTACTGACCAAGCTAAGTTTGCCAAAACCAACAAAATTTACTCATGCTCCCAAAGTGATACCAAAACTAATCAACAAGACTAATCATATAAGAAACATTGCAAACTATAATAAAGTGTGCAGAAAGTAAACGATAAAACTTCTCATTAATATTTCATTACCGCAACTCACACCAAGGGATACATAGATAACCAACTAAGGAGGATACTTCCACACTGCAAACTATTCTATAAGATAACTTCTCTATTCATGATATGACTCTACTTGAAAAGTAAATGAGAAAAATATAATGATGTGATACCGCGGCACTCCCCCAATCTTGGAACAAGCCAAGGGGATGCCTATACCAATGATGAATCACTCCTTCGGTGGTGGTGGTGAGTCTTTAACATCATCATACTTCCAAGGTAAAGGTTCCCCATCGAGGAAGGATGTCTCGGTCTCCAATATCCTGAAACTGGCAGCATCACTCATTTGTTTAAACCTAGCTTCATACTCACAGTTTTGGTTCTGCAAGTCATAGGGTTGTGCTTGTAATTTGTTGGTGGTCTCATGGAGTGACAAGACGTCGCTCCAGAGCTCTGTAGTCTCTTTCTTGTACTTGGAGATGACTTCTTGATTTATCCTATGGATAATGTCCACCTCGCATTCCGCCATCTTTTTGTACTTAAAAACTTCTTGCTCCAGCGCTTCCATCCTAGCTTCAAGACTCCCTTCTCCGGTAGGTCTTTGGACATCCTCTATCTGCAGCTTCCCATCCTTGAGTGACAACTCCTTCGGATGCATCTTCAACTCCCTCATGTACGGATTAATGATGTCCGCAAGAGAGTTCTCCTTGTCATTGCTTGCAGAGTCCATGATGCTCCCAAAACTGAGATCAACTCCTGACAGAAACAGCTCGAAATGAAAACACGACGAGAAAACGATATACAGACCTCGGGCAATCCGGGGGGTTATATAGGCGAAAATTAAATATCGAAACCAAGTCACAGGAGGAAACCGGGACGGAAACGAGCTCCGGGGTGCTCACACAATAGGTGAGCGCGGCCTGGAGTGGGCCCGCGCCCCCTATGTGTGAGGACACACCGGACTCCTTCTCCTTCCCGTTTTCATCTCGTGATTTTTCATATTTAACAAAAACAATAAAAATATAACTGAAAAAGTTTAACACGAACCTTTTCTAACTAGAACTGTTACCTATTCGAAAACGAACTCTGCAGGTTCCTGCATATTGTCCTGGATGAATTCTTCCGGAGAAACCGTTTGAATAACATCAACATCTTCATTATAAGAATCTCTAGCAATATAATGTTTGAGTCTTTGCCTATTCACCACTTGTGTAGTGTCATCTTTTAATGAAGCAATCTTTATTGCACCAGAGCGGTACACCTCTTCAATAACATATGGTCCTTCCCATTTTGAGAGTAATTTTCCTGCAAAAAATCTGAGACGAGACCTATACAAAAGAACTTTCTCACCAACATGAAACTCTCTCTTAAGAATTCTCTTATCATGCCATTGCTTGACTTTCTCTTTGAAAAGTCTAGCATTCTCGTAAGCTTCGTTTCTCCACTCATCTAAAGAACTCAAATCTAACAACCTTTTCTTACCAGCAAGTTTAAAATCCCTATTAAGCTCTTTCACTGTCTAAAAAGCTTTGTGTTCTAATTCTAAGGGCAAGTGACACGCTTTTCCGTAAACCATTTTGTAAGGAGACATGCCCATAGGGTTCTTATAAGCAGTTCTATAAGCCCATAAAGCATCATTTAACTTGCTAGCCCAGTTTTTCCTAGATCTATTGACAGTCTTCTGCAAGATAGACTTTATCTCTCTATTTGAAAGTTCTACTTGCCCACTAGTTTGGGGATGATAAGCAGAAGCAATTCTATGATTAACGTCATATCTAGCAAGAGTTTTTCTAAAACCTCCGTGAATAAAATGAGAACCTCCATCATTCATAAGATATCTAGGCACACCAAACCTAGGAAAAATAACATCCTTAAGCATTTTTATGAGGTCTCACCATCAGCACTCTTTGTAGGTATGGCTTCTACCCACTTGGTAACATAATCAACAGCAACAAGTATATGAGTATAACCTTTTGAAGGAGGAAAAGGACCCATAAAGTCAAATCCCCAACAATCAAATGGTTCAATAACAAGAGTATAATTCATAGGTATTTCATTACGTCTAAAAATATTACCAACTCTTTGACATTCATCACAAGATAAAACATACCGTCTAGCATCTTTAAAAAGGGTTGGCCAATAAAAACCTGATTGTAGAACCTTTTGCGCAATTCTATCTCCAGCATGATGTCCTCCATAAGCACTTCCATGGCATTTTCTCAATATTTCTTGTTGTTCATACTCTGGAACACATATTCGCATAATACCATCAACTCCTTCTTTATATAAGTGTGGGTCATCCCAAAAGTAATGCCTCAAATCATAAAAGAATTTTCTTCTTTTCTGAGTTGTAAAGGTTGGAGGCAAATACTTGGAAACAATAAAGTTAGCATAATCAGCATACCAAGGAAGGTCTCGCAAAGTTACATTTATCGAAGCCAACTGTTCATTTGGAAAACTATCATTAACAGGAATATGATCAAAATAAATGTTTTCCAATCTAGATAAATTGTCAGCAACAGGATTTTCAGCACCTTTCCTATCTACAATATGCAAATCAAACTCTTGTAAAAGCAACACCCATCTAATAAGCCTAGCCTTAGCATCCTTCTTAGACATAAGATATCTAATAGCAGCGTGATCAGTATGGATAGTAACTTTAGAATCAACAATATAAGGTCTAAACTTATCACATGCAAAAACAACAGCAAGAAACTCTTTCTCATTGGTAGCTTAATTCTTCTGAGCAGCATCAAGAGTCTTACTAGCATAATGAATAACATTCAACTTCTTATTTATGCGCTGTCCAAGGACAGCACCAACAGCAAAATCACTAGCATCGCACATAATTTCAAAGGGTAAATTCCAATCAGGTGGTTGAACAATAGGAGCAGTAGTTAAAGCCTTCTTAAGAGTTTCAAAAGCTTACTTACAATCATCATCAAAAACAAATGGTACATCTTTCTAAAGAAGATTAGTAAGAGGCTTTGAAATCTTAGAGAAATCTTTAATAAACCTCCTATAGAAACCAGCATGACCAAGAATACTACGAATACCTTTAACATCTCTGGGACAGGGCATTTTCTCAATTGCTTCAACTTTCGCTCTGTCAACTTCGATACCTCTTTCGGAGATTTTATGTCCAAGAACAATTCTTTCATTCACCATAAAATGGCATTTCACCCAATTTAGGACAAGATTAGTTTCTTCACACCTCTGCAAAACTTTATCAAGGTTGTGCAAACAATTATCAAAAGAAGTTCCATAGACGAAAAAATCGTCCATGAAAATCTCCAAAATTTCTTCACAAAACCCATGAAAAATAGCAGACATGCATCTTTGAAAAGTAGCAGCAGCATTGCATAAACCAAACGGCATACGTCTATAAGCATAAGTTCCATAAGGACAAGTAAAAGTGGTTTTCTCTTGATCTTGCTTTTTAACAGCAATCTGAGAGAAACCGGAATAACCATCAAGAAAACAAAAAATGTGTCTTCTTAGATAACCTCTCTAGCATTTGATCTATAAACGGTAAAGGATAATGATCTTTCTTAGTAACTTTGTTTACCTTTCTGAAATCAATGCACATCCTATAACCAACTACTACCCTTTGAGAAATAAGCTCGTTATTCTCATTAGGCACAACAGTCATACCTCCTTTCTTAGGAACACAATGAACAGGACTAACCCATCTACTATCAGCAATAGGATAAATAATACCAGCATCAAGGAGCTTCAATACCTCATTTCTTACCACTTCCTTCATCTTGGGAATTAAGCGGCGTTGATGTTCAACAACTGGCTTTGCGTCTTCCTCCATGTTAATAGCATGCTGACATAAAGTGGGAGAAATCCCTTTTAAATCATCAAGAGTATATCCCAAAGCTCCTCGGTGTTTCCTCAATACTTCCAATAACATTTCTTCTTCCTTTCCTGAAAGTTTAGAACTGATAATAACAGGATATATTTTCTTATCATCTATATAAGCATACTTAAGATCATCAGGTAAAGGTTTTAATTCAAAAACAAGATCTTCCTTAGGTGGCAAAGTGGTACCAAGATCCTCCACAGGTAAATTGTGCTTAATCAATGGTGGTTGACGAAGAAGAATATCGTCAATCTCTTCTCTTTCCTCCCTGAAGACATCACGTTCATGGTCCTCCATAAATTACTGCAAAGCATTATTAGGAGCAAGAGCAATAGAAGCAAGCTGTTCAACTCGAAAATTTTCATTAGGCATTTCATTTTCATAAGAAGTCTTAGCAAACTTAGAAAAATTAAACTCATAAGATTCTCTATTAAACTTAGTGAAAATTTTCTCCTTCTTACAGTCTATCACAGCACCAAAAGTATTCAAAAAGGGTCTACCGAAAATAATAGGACAAGTTTTACTAGCTTCCGTACCAAGTACTAGAAAATCAGTAGGATATTTAGTCTTACCACATAGAACTTCCACATCTCAAACAATACCAAGAGGCCAAACAGTCTCTCTGTTAGCAAGCTGAATAACCACATCAATCTCCTGTAATTCACAAGGGCCAATCTCATGCATGATTTCTCTGTAAAGCTCTAGAGGAATGGCACTTGAACTTGCACCAATGTCACATAAACCATAATAGCAATGATCGCCAATCCTGACAGAGATAACAGGAACACTTGTTTTCCTACGCCTACTAGGATGTGAAATAATGTTAGTAGCATCTTCACAAAAGATAATATGTTCATCCCCTACATCTTTAGTAACAAGGTCCTTCACTATAGCCACAGGAGACTTAATAGTAATTTGCTCATCAGGTTCTACAGCTTTCTTAGTACTTTTATTAGACACACTTACCAAAGTAGAATGCTCCTTTACATTAGCAGGGAAAGGCGTCTTCTCGAAATAAGGTTCAGGCAAAATGCTATCAATAGTACAAACTTCAGTAGCTGTAGCAGGAATATGACTAATAGAATCTTTATAAGGCGCATGATATTTGTTCCAATCTTTCTTTGGAACATCAAGATAAGAGGCAAAGGCCTTAAAACAGTTAGCAAGTATTTGAGAATTAAGACCATAAGCAGTGCTAACATTATGAAAGTCATCGGTTCCCATAAAAGTTTTAATGCATTCATAATCATAATTTATACCTGACCTCCTACCTTTGTCGTTTTCCCATCCTTCAGCATTTTCTTGAATACGGTCAAGAAGATTCCACTTAGCATCTTCTTTCATATGAGTAAATGATCCAAAATAGGAAGCATCCAAATAATCCTTGTCATGAAGAGCAAGCCTCGCATAAAAACTATCAATCACAATATTACTGGGAAGCTCATGAATGGGACATTTGAGCATTAGTAACTTCAATCTCCCCCACGCTTGGGCAATACTCTCTCCATCATGAGGCCAAAAGTTATATATTCGATTAAGATCTTTATGAATTTCACTTGGAGGATAAAACTTGGAATAAAAGAGAGGTACAATTTCCTCCCATGCAATAGATGGACCATCTTTAAGCAACCGATACCACTCCTCAGCTCTGCCTTTAAGTGATAAAGAGAATAGCTTCCTCTTAACTTTGCTTGATGAAATACCTGCACACTTAAACAGCTCGTATAATTCATGTATAAAGAGTAAGTGATCACCCGGATGGACAGTTCCATCTCCTGAATAGCAGTTATCCATAACACATTCAACAATTTTCATAGGTATTTTAAAAGGATCTAATTGAGCAGGTGGTGGTGGTGGTGGTTCATCCACATGTGTAGCAGTGGTAGTAGTGTTCCCAAATAGGAAACCAAATGGAGAACTCTCCATAGCAAAATAAAATAAAAATAAAAGATAGAAATAAAAACAATACTCACAGCGACGGTTACCTTTACCAAATCCACTCTTCAATAGCGCTTCACTCCCCGGCAACGGTGCCAGAAAATATTCTTGATGACCCACAAGTATAGGGGGTGTATCGTAGTACTTTCGATAAATAAGAGTGTCGAACCCAACGAGGAGTAGAAGGTGTTGACAAGTGGTTTTGATCAAGGATTCACTGTAAATACTAGCAAACGGGTTTTCAGGGGTATTTGGTAATGCAAATAAATAAAGTGCGAGTAAATAAAAGACAGTAATAATAATTGCTGCAAGTGGCCCAATCCTTTCTATAGCAAAGAACAAGCTGGTTGTGTAACTTATGATGACCAAACGTTCTTGAGGACACACGGGAGTTTATGTCAAGTGCTTTCACTTCATGCCGCTAAATAATCTTTATTGGTTTGATAAGTGTTATGGGGATGAACCTGTGCTAGCGCACTACCCTTACTAGGATAAATACACACTTGTGATTATACCCCTTGCAAGCATCCGCAAATACAAGAAAGTAATTAAGATAAATCTAACCACAGCCTTAAACTCTAAGATCCTACGCTCCCTGGTGCAATGGTTTCCCAACGGAGGTTTAGGTTTCTGTCACTCCAGCAACCCCATAATTGGTAGCCAAATACACAATGTATCTCACTAGGCCCATAAATGGTGAAGTATCATGTAGTCAACGTTCACATGACACCACTAGTGAAATAGCACCACAACAAATAAATATCAAACCATTAAATATTACTCAACATAATTCCACTACTAACGACTTGACTTCTCCCATTTCCTCAAGAACTAAACGAACTACTCACAAGACATCATATGGATCATAATCAGAGGTGAAATAATGGTAAATAACAATCTGAACATAAACCTTAATTCAACGGTTCCACTCAATAGCATCAACCACAAGAGTAATCAACACCGGGAAAGTTTCCCCTAAGAATTTGACAAGATTCAACTCAAGATGTTACAGCGGGACGGCATGGTGATGGTGGAGATGAAGGTGCTAGTGGTGAGGATGATGGTGATGATGATCCCGATGAAGTCTGGTGCGATGATGATGACGATGGCGATGATCTCCCCTCTCCGGGAAGGAATTTCCTCGACAGATTTCTGCTTGCCGGAGAGCTTTTCTCTCTCTGGTGTTTTCCGCCCCGCAGAGGCGGCGGTGTCTATCTTTGAGCCCCCCCTTGACTTAGGTTTTTGGGGATGATGAAATACGCGAAGGGGCGATGGCAGAAGTGGGCTAGGGCGTCCACACAATAGGCCGGCGCGGCCAGGGGTCAGGCCGCGCCCCCTGTGTGTGAGCCTGCCCTGTGGCTCCTCTCGACTCCTCCTTCTGGCTTCTTCAGTCTTCTGGTAAACTATAATTTTTGGTATTTTTTTGGAATTTCCTGATCTTCCGAAATATGGTGTCTTGACAGTCCTTTTTCCAGCAGAATCCTGACTCCGGCAGCAAATCCTCCAATGATTATCAATCATGTTAAAACAGAGGAAACAACATAAGTATCATCTCTAAATGTGAAATATATCAATGAATAATAGTAAATTATGATACAAAATAGTGATGCAAAATGGACGTATCAGGGGAGAAGAGCTCCTCGAGTGACAAGAGGTAACCATGTCTTGCAAATTTATTTAGTGTGTATTGATCACTAACGAGATCACGAGACTACTCTTTGTAATTCTTATTTTGTTATTGATTCCAGGAGGATATCGATAGCAGGATGAATGATGGCCCCTTGAGCGACGGGATTGCAGCAGAACTCTCCAACATGTTAAATGACTTACTGATCGATGATGAAATTGTTCCTTGGTTAGGATCTGAATTATGTTTTACTTTTAGGAGGATGTTGATACAAGGAAGAGCGGCCCTTGAGCTAATGGCAATGATGGAGAGATTCATGAGAAAGAGAATGGCATCACAACTGCTAAAATTGCTTGTACCATTGACTATTAGCCGTACAAAAGTTAAAACTCGAAGGTGATGTACATCAGTAACATTTTATAAATGTTTTTGCTATCTTTCATTTTTATCATTATTTTCTTTGATGATTTAGGGATGTTTTTATCTCATTAATATATATGTGGAATTAAAGAGAGAAATTTGACACCATGTTACGTTGGAGGATACAAATGATATTAACCGATTGAGCTCCAATAGATACCAGCTACCCAAGGATCTCTGTAAACCTGTCCAGGAGATCAGTCCTAATATTTGCAGTGACAAGCACATGTCCATGAACTTGAGATATTTCAATCACTGGGAGAGCTGAGCTTGTAGTTTTTTTTGATACTTTTCCTTGAGATCTAGCTAATCCAATCAATGCATTTCGTTAGAGGTTGACTTATAGGGCTAAGATACTATACTACTTATAATCCATATTCCACTTTGTGTCTTGTGGTTAATCCTTGTCTTAAATCTACCCCTAGTATCAATTCTTGATTGTATCTACATTTATAGATTAAGAACATGATTCCCACCATTGTGGTATCCCTATAGGATCTATCTCCCACCACATGAATACTACTTCTCTGGTATCAATCTTCTTTGGATCCTAACTTGGTTACCTTTGATCCATTTACTTCACATATGTCACTCTCCCACTTCATGTGACATGATAATGATCATTCTGATCCATTGATCATATGCTTAGGTTTTTTACTTGGTTAATCCTGTATGCCACACTTAATAGGTTATTGAAATGATCATTATAGTCCTTTGATCATATGGCTTGGGTTCCCTTTGGCTAATCAAGATCTATGGTTAACTTGTACTGACTATTCTCTTAGCACATCCATTTATGTAAGACAACTACTCCCACTTCTTATTTACTTGATTATGTCTCAAGGTTCTAATACTTGCAGAGATATAGACTCCCCCTTCTAGTTCTGGAGCTGAATATATTTGGATAGAGAAGAATAGAATAGATCAAGATATGAGGATAAGATAGATCAAGATTCAAAGATAAGACTTGTTTTTACTTCCTCTATACTAGATATGGTTTTGGTGATTTAAGTTTATGAAATACCATGATGATTATGGTAGGATTAGATATAGGATCCTAAAGTGATGTGTTAACATATTAATTCTACTTCGCATTCCTCTCTTTCATCAGTTGTAGTTATCTCTACCTAAAATAAGGTTTTTAAAAAAGGTCATGTTGAATTTTATCACCCTTCAGTTGATGAGCTACTTCAATTCCATGAACTCAAGTGAAACTTCAATCATTTTGGCAAGTTTTATTTAAAAGCGCGAAAATTCCTCATATTTTCTATACATGAATGCAAGGCACACATCTATTTCCCCTTTATTTCTAGCCCCAAATCCTGGGATGTTAGGTATCACACACTAGTATCATGCATATGATACTAGTTTATGATACCATCCCTCTAAGAGCAAGTACAATAAGTTCTAATTAGCTGGCTATAAGGATTAAATACTATTTCCTTACTTAGTTGGAAGAGAGAAGAAGAGTGTCTCTTATGCAAGAGACAGCTCTAGCACGTGCTCCTAGGCACTATGAGTGAGTGAAGGGTGTGGGCCATATATTGCTAAAATAGTACATTTTTATAGCTCACTATTGTACATGCTAGCTCTATGTTAGCTATAGATGACATGACACTTGTCTTCTAGCCAGCAGCTGGCTATATTATTTTTTGTGAAATTTCCATCGATCCATTAATAATTATCAACAGCAGTACAAACAGCCCAAAAAGTAGTAGATAGACGGAAAGTCGTCATGCTAAGGCCCCAAAGGACCAGCGCACCAGAGCAGCAACCATCGCCAATGATGAAAACCGTAGATCGGAAGAGACTGACCTGAAACCACACCAATGAACAAGAAAACCGACAAGATCTTGTGAAATTCGCCGGGCACACGACTCCACGCGTCCTCTGCCGGTGCGAGATGCACCACCGGAGTGAGGATAGGGCAGGGAGGACCTTATTCTGACCCTCTCACTGGCTATATTATTGTCCTTGCTCTAGTACATAGTATGATACTAACCCTATCATATTTAGTATTTTGTAGAATCTCAATACAAATATATGTACATGATATATTTACTATTAAATTTTCTAGTTTTACGTGCTATAATAACGTATCATATTAGGCCTTTCACAATGCATAGTTTCTTAGCACGTTTTCATAGGAGTAATTAAAACTTAAGATACAGCTTCTCCAATGCATTGTCTCTTAAGGGTTGTCTCTTAATTAATGATTTTGGTCTCATACATGCATATGATTGGGCTAGAAACAATTTTTGCCTATGAACTCGTGCAAGTGTTGTAGCTTAGCTAAGCTACAACATCACTCTCTTTCCTCATTTAATATAGTGCCACATAAGCAAAGTACCTAGGATATCGCACTAAGAAACTCCATTGTGGAAGGCCTTATGATACCACTCTCATCTTTCCTCATTAATTAATGTGCCCAACACGGCATACATGATATAGCTTATGATACTCCTATTATGGTTAATTAGTATATCCACTATGGCTAGTCTTAAGGATGTCATGGATGCACTACTAGGAAAACCCTTATCTGTGGCGCACCAATTTGGGCTTCAGTGGTGCACCAGTGGTGCGCCACGCATATCAAGCCACTGGTATTTATTACCAGTGGCGCACGCCCTCGTGCGCCACGGTTAAGTGTCCTATCCGTGGCGCACCTATGTGGGGTGCGCCACGCATAATACCTGCGGCGCACCCAATCTAGGTGCGCCACTGGCAATTAAAATGGTGCTCCACTGGTATGTTTTCTATTTGTATTTTTTTCGAGAATACAGCAGAAATATATAGTATACAGCACAGAAATATACAGTATACAGCAGAAATGCAAAGATATACACATCAGTAACACTGGAATTTACCAAAATGCATCAATATAAAGTCAAGTGTCGAAATACATCAATATGAAGTCAAGCGTCGAATCATTACACAAGTTAAGTACAACTTTGATCATTACATATTATATATGGAGTTACATATCACCTAGACTACTATATGAACGAATAGATCACACCGGCGACGACGATGAGCAAGATCGAGACCATGATCAAGAACTTCATCTGATTCTTCTTCCACACGTGTCTCCTCCACTTGGAGACCGCGAGCTCTCTTGTCTTGTACCCTTTGTAGCAGTTGCCGCTGAAGTTGGTCACATGTGCCTGGCAGTCCTCCCACACTCCTCGTAGACTCCTGGAACCCGACCACTGAACACCACGTACCACTTCGCCATCTCTCTATAGACATGTAGTATATATGTTATGCAACGAAAGGAATGACAAAGTGCAAAAACATGCTTGCATGATCACAAATACTATGGCAAGGATTCATAAGCCTAGAATAAAACATAGCATGGATGACGATCGATCATATATAAGCAAGTCCAACATCGATCGTTAAGGCATTACGAGCCTCGGCAAGTTAAGGTTTACACACACATGTCCAACAATAGTTCGGAAACAACACTAGGATAGTAAAGTTTACACACACATGTGCCGCTGAAGTTGGTCACCTGTGCATGGCAGTCCTCCCACTCCTCGACTCCTGGAACCCGACCACTGTACACCACGTACCACTTCACCATCTCTCTATAGACATGTAGTATATATGTTATGCAACGAAAGGAATGACAACAAAAAATCTGAAAAATATGAACCGGGACTATTCAAAACTATTTTCTATTTTAAATTATTGCTAATTAAATTACTAATCCTAAATTAGTTGACCGTTCCATTCCATCTCATTTTAGTGCTACCGAACACCGGAATGGAACGGAATGGAACCGTCGCGTGACTTCGGAATGGAACCATTCCGTTCCGTCCCCTCCGGTTCCCAAACCAAACACATCCTATAGCAATATTGATTAAAATTCTACAAGACATATTAAAATTCTTTTTTGCATATTTTGCAACGTTGCAGCAATAAGAAATTTATAATACGAAAAAAAGGTTCTAGCGCCTGGAGGGGCCCGCTTCGTCGTCGTTGGCCCCCTTCTTTGTCGCCGCTAGGCCCGATCGAGCATCTCGTGCGGCGGCGGGGGCGGGGAGGAAGTCATCCTCCACAATCTTGTGGAGGCGACCGGAGTCCTCCGCGAGCAGCGCCAAGAGGCGCCGCCGCTCCAACTCCATGAAGCCGCGCGCTCCCTCCTCCGTCGTGTGGCGGTCGCGTGACTCCTTGAGCCCCGACTCAAGAAGTCAGCCGTCCCACTCGTCATCGCGCGCTGCCTCCTTGTTCTCCATCCGCAGAGAACGCCACGAGGCATGGATGGCCGCCTGTTCTTCATTCTCGGGGTCCGAGATGGCCCACTCCATGTCGGCGATCTCCGCCTGGACTTCCGCCTCCATGCGGTCGTTCTCTTTTTCGTCCTCCGGGTAGTCCACCTCGGGGACTTCTTCCTCCTCGCCGTCGGATGCTGGAGGTGGCAGCGTTGGAGGCGGCGTCGGAGGGGGAGGGGGTGGTGGTGGGCGTCGGCTCATCATGGCGTAGGTGGTGATCTTGCGGCGTACCATGGCGGCGGAGGCGTACCTAAAAGCAGAGAGAAATAAAATCTGTTATCATATAAAATTCGACAGCACCTCCCCTATAAATGGCTACCTAGGAGTGCCTATTTCTCACCGAAACAGAAATCAATCAACATTTCGGGAGTAATAGGCACTCATTTTCAAAAACCTATAAACAATTCACACAAAAAAGCACAAAATGTGCCTTTCCAACACAGATTTGTCGACAACATGTCGACAACATGCTCACAGATTCATCATCAAAGATTGATCATCACAGTAAAAAGTTCACAGTAAGTAGCCAGCAACATACACTTACATGTATAAAAAGTTCAGAGTAAGTAGCCAACAACATACACTTACATGTATAAAAAGTTCACAGTAGAAAGTTCACAGTAAGTTGTGCAAGTTCACAGTAAATAGCTAACAGTAGAAAGTTCACAGTAAGCATGTATAAGCATGTATAAGCATGTCATAACAGTAAAGCATATGCAAGTTCACAGTAAGATTGTTTTTCAGGTCCTCCTAAGCTCCAAATATTATAGACAACAAGGATTGCGACTTTATCTGAGCAAAATGCCACTTTCAATATTTTTTGAAGCACAAATGTCAATAACAAACTTTGTAGTATCTATTTAGAGTGCAAGTCAATATTTTGTTATCAGAAATACTTGAACAAAAACCATGTTATGTGTACTTTAGATGTCTGAATCTTTCTACTCGCGGGAGTCCAGAGATTGTACAATTCTGTCACAGAAATCTATCAATTTTTATGCAGAAAATAATTTACAGAGGGAAGAGGGGAAGGCGGGCGCTCACCCACAGACGGTGGAGCGGAGGCGTGCGCGGTGGCTCCTCCTCCTCCGTGGCGGATCCTCCACAGACGGTGGAGCGGAGGCGTGCGCGGCGGCTCGGAGCGGAGGCGAGGGCGGTGGAGCGGAGGCGTGCGCGGCGGCTCGGAGCGGAGGCGAGGGCGGTGGAGCGGAGGCGTGCGCGGCGGCTCAGAGCGGAGGCGAGGGCGGTGGAGCAGAGGCGAGGGCGGTGGAGCGGAGGCGTGCACGGCGGCTCGGATCAAAGGCGAGGGTGGTGGAGCGGAGGCGAGGGCGGTGGAGCGGAGGCGTGCACGGTGGCTCGGATCGGAGGCGAGGGCGGTGGAGCGGAGGCGAGGGCGGTGGAGCGGAGGCGTGCGTGGCGGCTGGGAGCGGAGGCGAGCGCTGCGGCTAGGGTTCGGGCGGAAGAGAAGAAGTGCACGCGCGCGTGTGGGAGAGGACAGGGGCCGGGGCGAACCGTTTTACCATATAGGGGTCTTTGTATAGTTCAAAATAGGCCGAAGTGCCATCTAGACAACAATCTCGCCATAGCCTAGTGGTTCTGGGTAACGCGCGCTGGCTGTTTGGGGGAGGTGCCAGGTTCGAACCCTGGACCTCCCACCTTTTTTGTTTTTACAAAAACTGTATTTCTGAATGTTTAAAATAACTATATTGCAATAAATAACATTTGCTTATTCTAAAAATAATAATATCATTGTTAAATATGATCATTGTTACAAAAAAAACCATATCATATCATTGTTACAAAAAACCATTGTTCTATATATCATATCATTGTTACAAAAAACCATATGAATCATATATCATATATATGATCATTGTTACAAAAAACCAAAAATCATTTATATGATTGTTCCTCCAAAAATGACACATGTTGTCCGATGTCGATTCCGAACGAGCTACCGTCGTCGACTCGTCACGATCTTCTTGCCCTTCTTCGTCGCGGTTGAATAATTGAGCCCAGAAACATGGGGATTTCTTCTCGTGTATGGGCATCCTTTAGCGGGTAGGGTGGTCTTCCTTCTTCCAGCGGCATCACTAGGCCTGTCGAAGTACTTGTCGAATTCCTCTTCTATCTTGGGATCGTCGTACTTGTCGAAGTCTTGCTCGGTGGCCGCTCCCTCCATTCCGATGATGCTCCTTTTTCCCCTCCTAGCAACAACGCGGCTAGGCCTTACCGGGTCGGTAATGAAGAAGCATTGATCAACCTGGCTCGCCAGTACCCATGGCTCATTTTTCGCCTGGACATTCGCGCTGGATTTGGCTTCGGGTATGACCATGGTGGTGAAGTACCGGCCTTCTTTTTCGACGTTCTTGGTCCATCTGACCCGAAACATCGGCATCTTCTCTCCACAGTAGTTGAGTTCCCAGATCTCCTCGATCCTCCCGAAGAACCTTTCATTGACGGTGGATTCCTCGTCCGCGTAGGACAGCATCGTGACCCCCGAGTTCTGGTGTTCGCTGCTATGGTCCTTTTTCTCGGTGTAGAATGTGTAACCATTGATGTCGTACACCTGATAGGTCCTCACGTTCATCGCGGGGCCCTGTGACAAGACGAATAAGAGTTTTTCCTCTTCCGTGGAAGGCATGTTACCATGATGAAGCTGGAGTAGCTTTTCCTTGAACCAACGCATAAAGCTGGAGTTGTGCTCTCTAGTTACGTCTCCCTCCGTCCTCCGTCTGCCCGTGTCACTGAACTTCTTCTCAATGAAGCTTTTGTGCTCTAACACCCAAGGTTCGACCAATTCAAGGTGTTGTAGCGCGACTCGGTGTGCCCTGTCAAAGTCTGGTTGTCGGGCTTGGAAGACGACGTGCATGGGGACGAAGCCATCGCGGTGACCAAACCCATGGATCCTGTCGAGGTGCCTCCTGATAGGCAGACCAATAGGGATGTCCTCGTCCTCGTTTTGTAGATAATTCTGGCAGAACGATATGCACTCATAGGACAGGAAGCCCTTGGCTATGCTTCCATCCGGACGCGCCCTATTGCGAACGTAGCCTTTGAGAACGCCGTTCAGCCTTTCGAATGGCATCATGTTGTGGAGGAATGGCGGCCCGAGGTGGCTGACATCATCCACCACGTGGACGAGCAGATGCACCATGATGTCGTGGAACGCGGGGGGAAGTAAATCTCGAGCTCGCATAGTATCATGACGATCTCACCTTGTAGCCTTTCGAGCTGCTTCATGCCGATCGACTTCCTAGAGAGGACGTCGAAAACGTTGCAGAGGCCAAACAGCGTCTCTCGTACGTGCTCGTCCATGATCCCTCGGAGCGCTACTGGAAGTATCTGCGTCATCAGCACGTGGCAGTCGTGAGATTTCATCCCGGAGAACCTCTTCTTCGTTTCGTCCAGGTATCGTGATATCTTCCCTCCGTAACCGGTAGGAAGCTTGACTCCTAGGAGGACGCTGAAAAACTGGTGGAGCTCCGGCTCACTAAGAGTGAAGCAGGAAGGTGGGCAGTAGTAGTCGTTTCTCTTGGCCTTTTTGCGCATATGACCTTGAGTATCCGCCTACGTCTCATCATCATCAGCGTCATCGGGGCGTCCTCCATGAAGTTCTTTCCTGATGCCCAGCTTGATCAGGTCGTTTCTTGCCTTTGGCCCATCTTTGGTTTTCTCCGGCATGTTGATGATAGTGGCAACTAGACTCTCGCACACGTTCTTCATGATGTGCATGATATCAAGGCTATGAGGCGTGTGGAGGTATTTCCAGTACGGCAGGTCCCAGAAAACGGACCTCGCTTTCCATACACCTCGCAGCGGCTTTACCCTCGGACGCTTCTTTCCCGGCGCGGGGAACGCTTCCCATTCTTCTAGCACATCATTGATATCCTCTCCATTATAAATAGGTGGGGATGTTTCGAGCTCCTCACTACCATTGAACAGATCTCCACGTTTTCTCCAAGGATGATAGGTGGGAAGCCACTTTCGAATGCCAGGGAACACGGTTTTCGAAGAACCGGGGTCCTTCGGTAGCTGGACATGCGATGTTTTATCCATGCACCTGACACATGCATTGTGTCCGTGGGCCACCTGGCAAGAGACATATGCGTATCCAGGATAGTCCTGCACCGTCGTGAGCAACGCGGCTCTCAGACCAAAATACTCTCCTTTGTAGGCGTCCCACGTACGTGTCGGCGTCTCCCACAATATGGCTAACTCCTCTTTCAACTGCTCAAGATACAGGTGCATGTCGATACCCGGTTGTTTCGGCCCCTGAATAAGAATACTCATGTGTACGTACCTCTGCTTGGTGCACAGCCGGGGGAAAGGTTGTACGGCCATACAAAGACGGGCCAGGTGCTATGCGTGCTACTCTGGTTGCCGAAGGGATTGAGTCCATCTGTGCTCATACCCAGCCTAACGTTCCTGGCATCGTCCCTGAAACCGTCTTCCATGTCCAACGCGAGCCACTGGCTAGCGTCCGCAGGGTGTGTCAGGATCGTGCCCTTCTCCGGATCATCTCCGGGCTTCTCCCTTTCCGCGTGCCATTGCATGAGCTTTGCTTCCTTAGGGTCTACGAAATACCGCTTCAGACGGGGGGTGATAGGAAAGTACCATACCACTTTTCGAGGAACTTTCTTGTTCCCTCTCTTGTATCGTGATTGGCCGCACACCGGGCATGCGGTTAGTTCTTTGTACTCGTCCCGATAAAGTGCGCAATCATTGATGCATGCGTCGTACTTCACGTGCGGTAGATCGAGAGGGCACACGACTTTCTTGGCCTCCTCGGTACTCCTTGGCAATGTGTTCCCCTCAGAAAGCTTCTCGTGCCAGTATGCCATGTTATCGTCGAAGCTAACGTCGGTCCATCTGTGTTGCACCTTCATCTCCAAAGCTTTGAGGGTTACGTTCAGGCGTGTATCCCCGGGCCGGCACCTAGGATACAACGGAGTTTTCCCGTCTTTCTCCATTTGCTCCAGCTTGTCTTTCTCACGGGCAACAGCTTTGGCGTTGCTTGTCTCTGTGAGGAGCAGTTCTTGAACATGAGGGTCCCGCAAGGCTGAAGTTAGCGGTGTTTCCATGTCTGTGTCTTCTCCACCACCATCGGATCCGGTGTCATCATCATGTCCCGCATCTCCTTCATCATGTCTGGGTGACTCTTCGCCTTCTCGTCGGCCTCCCACGTCACCATTTCCTGCCGGCGGGGGCCTGTTGTTGACGTCCTCGTCAATGTAGCCTTTCATGAAACCACTCATGAGCAAGTGCTTCTCCAATGTACCAGAATCAGGCTTGATTAGGGCCCTGAGGTTGCATCTATGACAAGGACATCTTATCTCGGACATGTTGTTCCGAATCATGACGGCCATCGCGCGTTCCTTGTATCTAGCCACCATACCTTCGCTCATGTGGCGCACCATCGTTGCCTGCACGGTATGGAGCAAATGAGAGTATTTAGAATAATTTATGGTCATATCGCCGGAAAAATTCGGCATGACCTTCCCTATAAATAGGACATATGGGTAGTGCAAAAGTTTGCCGAAACAGAAATTAATCAACATTTCGGCAAACATCCATGCACCATGCGCCGATACCTGCACAAACCATACACAAGCATCCATGCCCCTCTCGATCACATACAAAACACATATGCCATATATATCACATACCGCCATACGTGCGCCGCGCGTCGGCTGCCACAAGGAAACAAGCATACATGTTTTCATCCAACCATATACTCACCTATTAGACAAGTTATACCGACGAATCCGTGAGCGGAGAGCCAAACTATTGAGGGAGACAAGATATGTGCTAGCTAGTTGGGAGGAGATCTAGCTAGATATATATATGTGTGGGAGGGGAGGAGGAGGAAGTCAACCCTTACATATCTATCCAAATCCAAGTTTTGGCTAGCTACCTAAAATGGAGAAATAGTTGAAGAAAATGGGGGTGGAGAGAGAAAAGAGGAACTAGAGCTAGAGCTAGATCTATGGGAGTGAGGGTTTGGAGTGCGAGGTAGGGGGAAATGGCACCTTTTTATGGTGGTAGGTACGGCATATCCATGGCGCACCTCAAAATGGTGCTCCACAGATATATATACCCGTGGCGCACCTCAAAATGGTGCTCCACAGATATGTCTGCCACCTTTTCCAGAGGGTGGGCCCACACATATCCGTGGCGCATGTATATGTGGTGCGCCACGGGTATGCACATTATGCGTGGCGCACCCCAAATGCATGCGCCACGGATATGGGGGCCTGACACCCCAGGCCCTGGTGCTCGGTGGGGCCCTCTTATCCATGACGCATCCCTTCCACGGTGCGCCACGGGTAAGATGATATCTGTGGAGCAGCTATATTTGGTGCGCCACGGATACTTATCCGTGAAGCACCGAAACGTAGTGCTCTACAGATAATGGGCCCATGGATAAGGGTTTTTCTAGTAGTGATGTGATGTATTGCATTTCCAAACCGCTACTAATACAATTCCGCCAAGCTGTGCAGATTTACTATTTATAGCATAGTGTAGCCTATGAATAACTAGTAATGTACAGTATTGTCCAGAATTAGGAACAGCTGGTGCTGGGTGCTGGTTGCATTTGCAGCCGGCCGTCTAGTTTGGGGATGGCATGCATGGATTCCGGCCGGCCAATGGTGAGACCAATCGCCGGACGTACGTACCATCTCCGTGCGCGCCTGGGAATTGGATCGGATTGAATGCTTGGGCAAATTCTTTCTATCCGATGGTGTAGATCAGAATTTGCTCAAGCATTCGATCCGTGGCTACCTATTTAGCTTCGTCATAATCAACAAGGATGGGCATCCTGTGTTGCTTCCAGTCCGGCGCCGACAAACTTCATGATGCTGCTGAGCAAAATAAGAAGTCGACATCGTCACATGATGCTGCTACTTTGCAACGACGATATCAGGACGGCGGCCTGGCCAGCCTCGTCAACGACATGGTCGCAGGATCAGGTATATCTACATACAATCCATCCTCCATATAGCTAGCTAGCTAGGATCTAGAAAGAAGCTAGGGAAGAAACCACCACGAGACAGGCTTCGATCCGAGGCGTTGCTTTTGGTGAACCTTTCTCCTAGTTCTTGTGTTGCTTATGGTAGTGGTTTATATCATTATTATCGAACAAGGTGAATGGCAATTGTAATTTATATGAATGCAGTGACGTACCGGCACAACAGGCGTGTGGCGGAGGAGATCCTTGGGATGAACAAGGAAGAGACGGTGGCGGCGCGGTCCTTTACCTACCACGAGCTGTGGGAGGCCACAGGCGGGTTCCGGGTGGAGTCGATGCTCGGCGAAGGCGGGTTCGGCCCCGTATACCGTGGCCGGCTCAACGACGGTCGGCAGGTGGCGGTGAAGCAGCTGGACCGCAACGGGGTACAGGGCACGCGGGAGTTCTTGGTGGAGGTGTTGATGTTGAGCATGCTCCACCACGACAACCTCGTCACCCTCGTCGGCTACTGCGCCGACGGGGCCGACCACCGAATGCTCGTCTACGACTACATGCCCGGCGGCTCCCTCGAGGACCACCTCCTCGACCTCCCGCCCATGGCGCCCGGCCTCGACTGGACCACGCGCATGCGGGTCGCGCAGGGAGCTGCCAAGGGGCTCGAGTACCTCCACGATGCCTCCCGCCGCCCCGGCCCGCCGGTGATCTACCGCGACTTCAAGGCCTCCAACATCCTCCTTGACGCCGGCTTCAACGCTCGGCTCTCCGACTTCGGCCTCGCCAAGGTCGGACCCGTCGGCGACAAGACACATGTCTCCACCAGGGTGATGGGCACACGCGGCTACTGTGCGCCCGAGTACGCCCTCACGGGCAAGCTCACCCCCATGTCCGACGTCTATAGCTTCGGCGTCGTCCTCCTCGAGATCATCACCGGGCGGAGGGTGCTCGACGTGGCCAGGCCCCCCGACGAGCAGAACCTCGTCGCGTGGGCCGTTCCGAGGTTCAAGAACAAGAGGAGGTTCAGGGAGATGGCTGACCCGCTCCTTCGGGACCAGTACCCGACCAAGGGGCTCTACCAGGCGCTCGCCATCGCCGCCATGTGCCTCCAGGAGGACGCCACCATGCGACCCGCCATCACCGATGTGGTCACCGCCCTCGAGTATCTCACCGGTCACCCACCTCTCCGTCCCTCTACTACCACTCGTGAAGAAGTCACCGATACAGCGGACTAACTGAACTGCAATTATGCAAAATTTTGTACTTCCATTTTAACATGCCAGATTTTTGTCTAACAGTATTCTTAGTGCGCTCTAAACATAGCTGGTCGGCATTGCAATTGCAAAGTAATTTTAATTAGTTATCAACAAACAGCAACTTCGGGAAATACATTAGACCAGTTTTTTTAACATGCACTTGATCAGTTTCATCATCAGAAGTATAAATAGTAAAACAATGAAGCAGACATGTTGAGTTTCGGGGAAATGTGTGGGCCCATAAATGTGAAGGAATGTTATGAAAAAAAACTTATGCGAGGAAGTGCACATCGTTATTCCGAAAAGGTGCACATGTTAAACCCCGAGTTCATAGAAGTGCACATGAAGATATTTAGAAGTTCACTGGATACAAAAAAAAAGACCACAAAACCTTTCTTCCTACAATTAATCCTTATCAAAAAATCGTTTCTGATATTTTTTTTTAGATAGCCATTGTCTTAATCTTTCCAACATAACAAGACCCACTCAATTTGGAAGTTGAGTGGGAGGTCCAATGATTTTTTTTTAAAATGTGCATAAAACAATTCCAAACTTGGGTTACAACTTCAACCGAGCTATTTAAGCTGATCATAATTCTCTGGCCCGTCATTTCATGTCACCGTGTAATGAGGAACACCAAGGAAGCAATTTTGGAACTTTCAAAAAAAACACAATGATTTGGCAAAAAAAATCTTATACAACAAAGTTGTGTATTATTGATATCTTTCTAATGGGATTTCATTTCCGTCTTTCCGATTTGTCATTTGAGACAACCGGTAAAAACTGTTCTCTTCCATCTCTTGAAGTAGTGGACAGTGATTAAAAAACTACTCTAAAAAACGTAAAGAATTTGCAAAAAATCTATACAATAGCTTTCGAACGCCTTATCTTTTGCATCATTCTGACATAGTCCGTGGATTTTGTTTGGATCCATGTTTTAGTATTTTGAAATTACTCTTAATCAGTAAGGAATTGAGAAAACTTTCTATACGAAAAGTTGAGAATATATATATCCAATGGGATATGATTTGTGCAACAAACGGTTTGAAAAACTAAGGCAGATTTACTTCCTCTGCAATTTTAGTCCGATTTAAGTATTTTCAAATTAATGTTAAATAAATCGAATTTGACAAAAAAAAAATATATAAAAAACTGGATTATCAATAGCTTTTCAAGGATATATCATTTTCCCAGTTCTTATTAGTCTTTCAATACTCGAAGAAAAGATTCTAAAGAACTGTGAGTAAAATGAAGATCTAACATGTATCTGAAGAAGAACCACCAACAAAAGTTACGGAGATATCCAACTTTCTGCTATAAAATTGACTATGGGTAAAATGAACATTGCAGCTTACAATAACAGCAAGAACTCTTCACAATGAAATCAGTAATTACGAAAGAATCGTCTCAAATAAACTAATGTATCGTCATGATTATTATACAGAATGGGAGGCCCGCCATTTCAGCTCACAACAATTCAGCCGAAAAGCCCTTTGGAACTGGCGCAACAGTTTCCATAACCGAAGATGGAGATGGATCTATGATGGACGTCCGCTGCCGTTTGCGTCCCCAACATAGCCGGTCGATCTTCGTTTTGCTCCTCAAGTTAAAAGGAACCTCTATACAGTTGGTCCAGGGTAACAAGTGTGTCTCCGGTATGAGCCTCGAAGGGGAGCAGCCACCCTGATTCTCAAGAGCCGCAGCTGCGAGAGCATCCTGTGTTGGATTCTTTAGTTGGATGCCTAGGTATCCTTGGCAGCTCTTTGCACCGCAGTTGCACTTGACCTTCTCCCCAAAATGCACAAACCTGTAAGAACGAGGTAAATTATAAGTTTATAACTGCCCACAAAATATTCGTTCTTTGGAAATATTTTCTTTAAATCAGACTCCAATGGTGCAGTTCAAGGAAAAGTATCGGTTCATTCAAAGGTGGAAGATGGATGTAAAATGGAAAAAATCTCTTCTTATATCACCCCTAGTACACTGATTAGCATACACTAAACCATGCAGAAGTGCTACATCCTCTCTAAATAACGTCCAAATCCCAAATCACCAGTTCAGACCAGGGAACACTAAGAACGACTCAACTGTTGCATTGATTTAAGGAAAGCCTGACATCTATCATATCAAGATAATAAAAAACAAATTGAATGGTTTGCAGTTTTAGATTAAGAAATACATGCACTATAAAATAAAAAATTATTTAAATACCTATAGTCATAAGTTAATGGTTCTCCAACTTCAATGGAACGAGAGGCAAAAACACCGACTCTTGTCTCGCCCTCGACTTGCCTGATAAACCATATAGACAATCAGGAACATAATTTTATCATCACTGAGTGCAACAAGCTTTATGTTTCAGAAATTATTACCACTTTTCTAGTTTACAGTTGGGATCACAACTATGGTTTAGGAAACGTGAAGTGTTTCCTTTAAATGTCGCGTCTATTGTACAATCTTTGCTGATTTCACACATGTAGAAATTTTTGTCACCACGCCGCTTCATCTCCCAAAGCCGTTGTTCGCATGTTGCATCATTGATGACTGAAATAAGATTGGAATGAAAATACACAACGACGGCATTAGATCAGAAAATAATAGGGTACAAACAATGAATTAGTGCATATGCTCTTAATTGTAACCCTGGCATATGTTAAGTTATTGGTGAAACATTTCCTGTCATTCTCCACTAATCACACTGCTTGAAGAATTTTTCATCAGATGATGCTAGTATGCCATTCTTTCAGTGGTCTAGAAAATTTTCCTTGGTGAGGCCAATTAAGCTTGATAACCAAATGTCCAACTGAGGAACAATTCGTACTAGTTAGACTAACTGAAAACAATACGCCATTTTTTAAACTATAAGATAAGAGAAAAATCCATCTCACCATACAATTGTCAAACTAATGAAGAATTTGTTGTTCTCATCAAAATAATGCTGCTACTTTTCAGTTACCTAATGCATTCAGGTGTGTATCTTCAGTATTAGAATGCAGCTTTACTGACATCTAATTACTAAGCAGAGTAGTTAAGTGTATTTGCAGTGTCCCTTGTGCTCTGTAGGCTCTTGCAACACCATTACTTTTGAGTCTTCCTCAAGACGTTGTAACGTGGCATTAGAGCAACAGTTCTCAAGCTCGAGCAATCGCAAATGGATCTCAAGAAATTATTTGGCACAAGTGAAATTAGATTAATTAAACCCAGTAGAAATGAAGGAACAAACAAAAATGTCACCCCCCCCCCCCCCCCCCCAATAGTATAAACGCAGTCATCTACCAACTGTAAGTCATTGCTATTATAAATATTTAACATAGCAGAGAAACTTATACCTTCACCAACATACTCGATTATAAAATCACCTTTCTCCAATGGCTCCAATGCAACAGCACCCCATCCACAGCCTTCTGACTGTAAAGGAAAAAGGATATGTTGTGATTGTAGTCAAAGAAGTAGAATAAACATCTTTTAGTAAGCGTAAATGCCAACAGATTTTCAAAATTACACCCCTATCATTGCCACATGTTGTCTGGCAGCCACCTAGGAATATACGGCTAGTGTATTCATTGTATTGTGTAGAATTACATAAAGTGCTTATGCAAGTGGTGCCCATAGATGTCTAACACTCATGCCCATGAGTATATAGATCTTTAAACTATATGACCCCTCATTTAGCTGTTTCCGAGCCCTCCAAGGAGAAATGAGGGGAACATGTACTAATAAAAGATTAATGTAAATATAAGAAGCTTACTGAAATTCATCTCCGTGCTGATAAAATTAGACAACAGGAGTGAACTCTCAAATAAATACGAATACCAGCACATCATTTGCAAGAGAGAACTACCTTGACAATTTTAAATTTCTTATCCTTGCGGAATGGCTTGTTGCTACACAGGTCTGAGCAGGGGCAACTCTTGGAACAACTCATAGAAAGACCCCTGATAAATGACAAACACATTTTAATATCAAGTAAATACAAGTCTAGCTGCTGCGGTAAAAACAATAGTTGATAGTATACACAATACATGAATCTACGATGCAGCATTCAATGCCAAATTCGATCCACGCAGTGATACAAACGGAAAAATTCTGTGGTAGTAATTTACATTTCTCCAATTTAATAATATAAAGCTATTGTTCACAGCAGAACTTACCCCTTTTTCCTTGTATTGTTGATCGGATTTGGATTTAGAACAGATAGATCTTTGTCAATTGCTTTAAAACAATTCATTTTTATTTTTCAGAGCAACAGGAGACGGATAGATGAGTGGCAACAAAATTTAATTGATGTCGGAGTTGTGGTTGAAAATTATTTGGATCTAAATAGAACTTCGCCTTCAATTGCTCATTTCATTATCTAGTTTTGTTATATTACTGTTTCTGAATCATGTACTATTGGGGGAAAGAACAATTGCTACTATATCCTAGGTACTGTGTACTGAGGCCTGTTTGGCAGCGTCAATATCCTCATGTTCTCCTGACCCACAGTCTCTATGGTCAGTACAATTGTTGAGTATCGAGGAAATTTAAAAGCCTGCTTTGCTCTTTTGACATAATGCAATGTCAGGTTCCATCTTAAGAAAGTAATGGAACATTTCACATATATCAAACTAGAGATAGTTTTGTGAGAAAATTGTTCACACATGTGGAGTTAGGAAGAATACCTGCATTCACAATCATCTCTGCAAACAGAATCTGCTCTGCAATTTCTGCACCCAGTCTCAGCACTTGAATCGGCACGTTTCTTCTTGACTAAATATACATCTTTTACAATATTAAGAAAACAATGACGAAGTATAGAAGTGGAATGCAGAAGAACACGTAGCTCATATCAGGCTAAAAGATAGTGAAATGAAAGTAAAAAAGCTCCAGAAAGCTCAACTCAATAACAATAGCAATAACAAGTAATACTTTAGGATACTGCGCTTGATATGTGTATATGAGGGCGGTTTACAAACGATCGCCGAGAAATTCCGAATGGTTGAATCAATATTGAATTCTTCATTTACATATGGAAGAGGTAATCGGCAGAAGGCTTCCTATCCAATAAGCATGTTAGCATTAGTTATGCAAAAAAATCTGGTAGGCAAGAGATTATTCTTCATGAGAAAATATTAATTTCTTTCTGGGGTATTCCAGCATTAATGGACTATATAAATATGTCCATCCCATATCTTCATGGATTCCAAATACTGAAACCCTCTCGTTCTAAAGTGATAATTTTCAGTTCTTTAAGCCCAATGTACATTTACAGCCGTAGAAGTATGTGAAGTTGAACCAGAAAATATATGGAAATTACTTTTAGATGTAGCCACTCTAGAATAAATGACCCAACACATCACCTATTTTATCATACTGAGGGAGCAATAGACAAGAATGTTGGTCTGCTTAGAGAGAATTCAGGAGGATTGGAAGATAAAAGCATACTAAGGACAAGTATCTAAGGAAGTCTTGAAATTGAACTATTAAAAAAATAGCGCAACACATCTTGAATGAAACATATATAAAAAGATGATAGCCAGCATACAGTTATATCATGCCAGTACTAACCTCTATGTTGTTTGTCAGGTCAGCATTCTGTCACCATCAAACAAAGTACTCCTGTCAGACACCTCAACCATTACAAATATTAACAAAAGGGTATGTGGAATGATCTGTGGTAATGCTCTCCAATGATTAACTAAAACTGGCATCCAACTCGTTCTGGAAATATTAGTTAATAATCTAGAGGTGAAATTGATCTGATTAAACAAAATAATGTAAGGATCAGAAGTGAGGACGAAACCACAAACCAAGCTTATCTCTTGTTCGAACAGAACAAACAGAAAAATAAATGTCCCTTGTTGCAGAGTCTTGATTTGATTAAGAATGAAATTTATAAATTAATCATTTTTGCACACATCCATGATCATTTCATGGATATACAAATGGCCATACATTAAGAGAACTCTAAGACCACATGGAGTTTGAGCAAATTCCGGAGGTGCATTGATAATATTTGTTACGGTTACACATTCATAGATACTCGCACCAACTACCATGTATGACAGATGCTATTCAAGGAAAAAAGTATGGATGAAATGAATCAGAAGAGTTGCAGCTTTCAGTATAGTTGCGCAAAAAATCTCTAAATCTCAATTCTGACGGGAGAAAAAACAAAATAATTTTCCTACTCCCTCCAACCACTATTACCTGTCCTAATACAGATGTATCTAGACACTAAAATGTGTCCAATACATCCGTATTGGGACAGGTAATAGTGGTCGGATGGAGTAGAAAATTTGCCTAATAATACTTGCACTGGATTTTTCTCCTTGCGAAATTACGAGATACGACCTCCAGCAGTAAATATATGATCTAATAGAAAGTGTGCAGTTAAGCATCTCCAATTTGTACTGGTACCATAAAGAACATTTAGATCGGTTAAGTGAGAATAGTACCATGAGATTAGTCATGAAAATATCATGATTGTACGATTTTTTACTAAAAGACATTCATGCGTAATGTAATGGCCAAAGTTGCATGTGGAGTGGGTCTGTGTCCAAAACTTCATCTATTTACGGAAGGAGGGAATAGTAAATTAGAGGGTAAAGTAGTTACTGTCTACATGCCTAACAAAACAACTGTCTACATGCCTAACAAAACAAATTGAGCAATCGTAAGGAAAAAAGGATAGACCTCATTTTGAAGGAGCCAATTGGAAGGGTGCCTCCAGCAAATTGCACTTCCTTGGTCATCTTTTAGATGAATTAGTGGCCATGGCGCACATTTTGTATGTGCTGCAACTGTACAACGTCCACAGCGCCAAAAAAACATCTTTTGCTTGCAAACCATGCAACCCTAGTTGTGGAGAGGGAGAGTCAAATTAACGTGTATAAAAAAATAGTACTTCTATCAGAAAGTCTTACAAACATTTAGAATTAACTACTGATTCAATCTAGCCAAATAGTCATGAAGCTCTGGTTTGCTGTCTCGGCCCTAAAATTAGGTACTCTTTGGTTGCCTAAACTTTAACCTTAGCTGAAATATAATCTTTCATGTCATGATATCTCGACCCAGGCCATTGCTAAATTTAAATATCTTTCAATCAAAAGGAGCCACACAGGACCTCACACAACTTTAGGGAACTAGGACAGCAATTGACCTTTTAAATACCTTAATTACACGATTATTAAAAATTGTATTTACAAAAAGGAAGCCATGTGGTGGTCATGAATTGATCATACATCAACAACCATAGCTATCAGACTAAAATACTATTTGCAAATATATTTCATCTTATATTATAACCTGTAATTGTGTCTACTTATAATGCACATTGCATCTTCATTTTTAAACCATCAGTATAGAATAATTGTACGTCGAATGTAACATGTATCCATGTGAACAAAACAGTACTCCCTCCGTCCCAAAATGTAAGGCGCCTAAGGATTAGTCAAAAGTCAAATCTTAAAAACTTTGACCAAATTTTTTGAAAAAAATATCTACACCTACAATATTGAATGGGCACATTGTGAAAATATACTTTATGGTGAATCTATTGATATTGATTTAGTATGATAATTGTTTATATTTTTGTGTGTAAACTTGGTCAAACTTAGAAAATGTTGACTTTTGACTAGTCCTTAGACGCCTTACATTTTGGAACGGAGGGAGTACGTATTAAAACCAGGTAGGTATACTCAAGTATGTATGTTGAATGTAACAAGTATGTCTTTCCCAATGTGGAGCACATGTAATATTAAACATACCCAATTCATAACATTTCAACTTACATGTTGAGGGCATCTGAAGCTTTCAGCGGTGAAATTGGCAGTATATTCCGCCACACAGGTCAGATGGAACGGTTGCTCACAGCGGCTAACTGAACATTTAATTTCTTCCAAGGGATGGATAATCCTATAGCACACACGACATTCAACCTGTGCACATATGAAGAAGCATCAGATGCTAAGCCAATAAAATTGATCAAAACTGAAAACTGATCCAGTGTTGATCGAACTATGAAAAAATATTACTATATGAGTTGCAGTTTTAGCTTTCAACAGGTAGGCAGAGGCCTGCATAAAGTTTGATGATGTATGTTGAAAATTCAGCAATTAAAGCATCAAGTAGTTCACAGATTAAATGGGAGCTTAAGAAAACAACTTTTTCAGTTATCACACTAATTGAAGAATAACCTTACATTACATTGTTCATGCCAGCTAGCTACTGTGCCATCTTGCCATTAATTCAGTCATCTTGTTACCGTATGATAAACTGACGATGTGATCATTCTTACTGCTCTAGATGATTACAAAATTTAAAGGTAGAGAAATTATGACAGCATATATGCTATCTAAAAGAATATTGCGAGTTTGTGAGTTGTGGCTAAAAACGTGAATGATTTTTATACTAACTCTCAAAGCTTCACTTGTTTGCATCGGAAAAAAAAACTGTTTCAAAAAAAAACTTGTTTGCATCGATCTGCTCAAGCACTGCTTGATCTTAGCTGCGACAATGTATTACTAATTGAGATGTCCGGGTTGCATTTTGGTAGAATGTACAGTTGTGGGGATATTTACACTTAAACCTTTTTAATGCTTGCCCTCCTCCTCTACTCGAATGGAATTGTACAAGACTCAGAAATAGGAGAGTATGACTACTGAGTTGACCTGACAGCCTTAGGACACATGGAGAAAGGAGTGTATGACCTAATGTGTTTTTGCTTGAGATGTTGTTGGGTGTGTGGGTAGTAGCCCTTCTTTAATCTGTTCTTCATTTCCTCTTTGTTGTATGAGAGTGCTACAATTTTACTAATTTATAGCAGCGACAATGTATTTACCAATCAATATGTCTGTGTCACGTTATGGTAGAATATATATAGTTGTGGGGACATTTACACTCAAGTTAGGTGATGAATGGAGTAATCACTTCAACAATCCCAAATTCCCCTCAGCCCACCCACAGCAGACACAGTCCATTCCAGCTAAACAACGATTTGAAAAAATGCTGAAACAGCCATAGGCGAATCGAACCATCAGGAGCAGAAAAACTTACTGCCTTGGGCACACCGGTGAGGAATGGCAGCACACAGTGGTGCAAGGGGGCACCCGACGCCGCCTTCCTCGCAGCCCACTCCTTCGCATAATCCTCAAGCGACCGACCTGCTGCCGGAGCCACTACCGCCGTGGATGGAGGCGAAGAGGACTTCTTCCCGCTGATGTGGCTCTCCTCAGGGTAGGCGGTGACGGGAACAGTACCATTGTCCTCGAGCATCCGGCCTGATGCCGGGCCTGGTGCCGGCACTTGTTGCATGTATGAAGGTAGCAGGGCAGAGGAGGGCGGCTTGTTCCCGCTGCCATGGCACGCCTCGGGGCAGGCGGTGACAGAAACCGCGCCATTGTTCTCTTCGACCATCCGGCCTGGTGCCGGCACTGCCACCATGGACAAAGGCGCCGGAACCGAAAATGACTTATTACCGCTGCCATGGAACACCTCGTGGTAGGCGGTGACAGAAACCACACCGTTGTTCTCCTCGAGCATCCAGCCTGACGGCACTGCCACCACGGATGAAGGCGCCAGAACTGAAGACGACGTATTCCCACTGCTGTTGAACACTTCGGGGTAGGTGGTGACAGAATCGGCAATGCTGGTCTCCTCGAGCATCCGGCCTGATGCCAGCGGCAATGTTGGCACAGAGAAAGGCAGCGGGGGAGAGGAGGGCAGCGTGTTCCCGCTGCCGTTGCAAACCTCCGTATATACAGTGACAGCAACCGCACCGCTGTACTCCTCGAGCATCCGGCCTGGTGCCGGCGCCGGTGCTGGCACTGCTACCACGGATGAAGGTGCTGGAGCCAACGACGACTCCGGCCCGCTGTCGAGGCACACCTCGGGGTATGCGTTGACAGAAACCGCCACACCGCCGCTGACCTCCGATGCCGGTGCTGGCGCCGGCACGGACGAAGGTAGCGGGGCGGAGGAGGACGGATCTTCTCCGCCACCGCGGCGCGCCTCCGGGCATGCGGCGACGGAGTCGTCGTTCACATGGTCCTGGAGCTCCACGCCCGCTGCCGCCACCGGAATGGTGCGGGGCAGAGGACTAGTTCCCTCCGCCGTTGTGCCGTGCGCGTCGGGGGAGGCGGCCAGGGCCGAGCCTCCGCGTAGGCGCGCTGGACGGCAGCGAGGCGACGAGGCCGAGCTTGGCGACGGCTAGACGGGGTCGATCTGCTGGCGGAGGAGCTCGGTAGACGTAGGCGGCGGCAGATGGCGTGGTCGGCGGCGAGGATTGGAGGCGAGCGGCGGCGGAATGTGGGTGGCGACGGCGGGGATGAAACCCTAGCCCGGCCGCTGGTGGCACTGGTCGGGGGAGAGAAGAGAGAGAAGCAAACGCAACGCTTCGAAGAGCGAGAAGGAGAGCGGAGGATATGGGCCGGCAGAGATTAGACAGAAACTGCTCGCTGGCGCGCGCAGGCCAGGTACCACCGTTTCTATCGTGGGCTCGGCCCGTTTTATTCTGTCTGCCTTCTTTCGGCTGCTGCTTCTTTTTGTTGAACAATAATCCAGCCTTTATTTAAATAATAGTTTTAGGATTAGGAGGATCTGATTGCAAAACTGCAATCAAAAACCCACGAGTTCCATCAAAACTCTCGGAAACCGAGTTTAGAGCCTCTCTCCCATAAAGATTTCCCACCTGATTTCATTCACGCTTTATGAAGAGGATTTTGAAATTCTAGGTGTAGAAGGGTAGGGGGAGATATGGCGTAATGTGGTAGATGTATTATTGAGCCTCTCGGGCGAGTACATATAGGAGTCATACAAGCCTTGGAAGCCAAGGAACCTACTACCTTGGGAGGTAAGAAACCTATGTACTCTAACATCCCCCCGCAGTCGTAGCGGTAGTGACGTGAACAACTGGAACATCGCGAATGGTCAGACTGGAGAGAAACCGAAGTAGACCAGTGCGCAGACATCTCCCCCCGCAGTGGTAGCAGGAACGTCATGGACGGTGTCACGTCGCAGAAGCTTGGACTGTAGAGAATGCTGGTGAGGAGCTCAGGCGAGGTGGTAGCCCTTGTGCCGATATCGAGGGAGCCGAGAGCGGTGGGTGCTGCAACCTTGGTCGAGGTAGCCGTGTGAGGGGTCGCCGTGGTCGATGTCATGGCGAGTGCCGATGACGAGGTAGCTACAGATGAAGCCGCAGGCGCGTAGGGCGCCGTAGAAGGACGGAGACGCGTCGAGGCAGTCGTCGTGGAGAGCGATGCCGAAGTCGATGCAGTCCGAGCCATCGAGGACGAGGTGCGGCCATGGCTTTGTCAGAACCAGGCGCACGTCGGGGATGAAGGCATACTCCGGTTGTGCCAAAACCGAGTACGCGAAGATGAACACGGGGACGAGGCGCTGCGACCAAGCTTGCCAGACTCGGGAACGCGTCGGGGACGAAGGCAAGCACCGGTGTTGCCAGTATCGGGCGTGCGAAGAACGGGACCAGTTGAAACAACTTCACGCCATGTCGGAGAGGAGACGAGCAAAGAATGACTCCACGACGGTTGCGAGGCGCAGAGCGGCGAAGAGAGAGGGTGCCGATGCAGTCCGCGGTTGTCGGAGTAGACGAGCAGGTGTGGTTATGAACAAGGCGATGACGCTGGCGATGAAGTCGTGCTGGACGTAGACGCAAAAGGCGACGAACCAGCGACGACCAAGAGTGGTCATGCTAGATGCCTAGACAAGCGGAGGGGTAGTCGGCAGGACCTGCGACGGCCAGGAAGGCCATGCAGGTTACCTGTGGAGATGCGGCGGCGGTACTTGAAGTAGGCGAGGAAGAACCCAGCGGCACGACGAAGACCATGCGCGGACGGCGACAACCCGCGCCGAGGGAGGTGGCGCGGTGGAAGCCAGCGACGTCCTCGCGAGGTGACGGCGATGACCGCGTGCAGTGACGCAATGGCCCGATGGGACGGCGCGGCTGCAGGGCGCGAGTCGGTGCAGTGGCGTGAGAACCACCAGCGACGTACATGCCGGAGAAGGCACGTTGGTAGCCGGCGGCGGGGACAAAAGGTGGCGATGCTACGGCCCGAAGGGGCGACGCAACGGCAGCCTGATGCTCGAACGGTGGTAGGCGCGTGCTCGGGGACGTACTCGGCAGAGACGAGCACCAGATCGGTTGATCAGACCGACGGCGGCACTGTTCGCCAAGTCCTTGACGACGGCACACAGATCGAAACCTGTAGCGTCGTTGTCGGTGAAGTCCTTGGCGATGACGGCGAAGACGGACCGGCGATGGAGACCACGCAGGCGTGGAGTCGGCAGTGACGCACCGAGGCGTCCCTTGGACGACGCGTCCGACGTTGCCGCGCGGTTGGTGAAGGCGAGCCGGCCAGCGCGGAGTCGGCGCCGATGAGACGACCGCGACAGCCTACCGAGGTAGGCGCAGCAGCCGGCCGAGGGACCGCGACAACCGGCAAGAGCCGGCCGAAGCGGTGACGGCGCCAGCGTGTCAGCCGTGATAGCCGGCGTATGGGTGGCCGCCGGTGCGAGGTCGGCGCCGAGGTTGGAGTAGAGGCGCTTGGTGACGGCGGCGGTGGGCGACTAATCCGATCTAAGATCGGTAAACCAAAAAGAAAACGCCGGTCAAGAGACGGGCGAGAAAATGACGTAGGGCAGCCGATCAACCGATCGTCGGACGAACCCTAATACGGGCGGCGCGGCCCCCGGCGGAGATCATGGGGATTGACCTCCCCGGGGGCGGCGCGGTGCAGAAGCGGGGTGGCGGCTAGGTCAAGGATCTTGCCGCTCTGATACCATGTAGAAGGGTAGGGGAGATATAGCGTAATGTGGTAGATGTATTATTGAGCCTCTCGGGCGAATACATATAGGAGTCATACAAGCCTTGGAAGCCAAGGAATCTAAGGAACCTTAGAAGCCAAGGAACCTACTACCTTGGGAGGTAAGAAACCTATGTACTCTAACACTAGGACAAGATACTCAACTCTATTGTTTCATTCAAAATATGAACTTCAATCCATACAGATCGAGACGAGCGCAGAACAATCAGTCTGAAGAATCACATGTGTAGGCCTTTTCTTACGGAAGCTTCAAGTCCGGACTTGAAGCTTCCCTATCGGCACCCCAACACCTCACTCATAAAAGGATCTTCCACATGGTGTTGCCTCATAGATACCTGCATGAATGAATGATCATATGGCATCTATGATTAGGAAACCTCACCCAAAAGTCCATAAACAAATATCCAAAGACCCATTTGAGATTTTTGCCATTTCTGGACTTGTGATAAAGTTTCCTTCTCCCTGGCCGGCAACTCAAGATTTGCCATATGCTTCCCAATTAGCTGAAAAGACTTCAACGGCTGATAACGTCGTTCTACATAGACAAACTGATTCCTACCGCTACATATGCACCACATAATCAACACTACAAGTACTGCAGCATCCTTGTTAGTGAAGAATAATATCCTAAGTCCTGAGGACATTGGGTGTAAGCTAGGCAATTTTAATTTGAATTGTTCAAGCTTAACCGGCCAAAATTGCTTTGAGGCCTTGTTTACTTCTAGGGTATTTGAGGGGATTGGAGGGAATTATTTTGTATCCCGGAATTTCCCGGGTAGGTTGTTTACTAGGCCGGGTTTTGAGGGGATAATCCCGGGATATCCCCACAAATCTCTTCCACACTAGTGTATTTTTGGCTAGATTAAAAACTCTCCATCATAGTAGAGTATTTTTTGGGAAGAGTATTTTATGGGATTTGAAAGTAATGGGTGAACACAACCAAAGCTTGCTACAGAATGAGAGTGAGAATGATAAAGCTTGCTAGATTAAAAATACCGGAGAAGTAAACAAGCCCTGAATGAGTTACACACTGCCTCTGCAGCAAGGGATCAGATATTGGACAACCAAAGCTTGCTACAGAATGAGAGTGATAACAAAACGTTGATCTAGCTAGCTCTAGTGGAGTCAGACCTATCAAGGTTCATACACTAGTCAATATAACCAAAAGTCTGAACTAAATATAGAAAGTTTAATATAATCCACTTATACATGTCAACACCCTTACTCACGTTTGATAGAGAAGACAAGTCAACACGTGTAGAGGCAAGATAGGCCTTATACGTGGTTCGATGACTCGAAGATATGGCTCAAGAGGCCTATACATGTATATTGAGGGGTAATAGCAATTTTTCAGATAAAAATGCGAAAGTCAGGATTCGAACTCGAGCCCTTAGACTCTAATATCATATAAAGCTTCATGTACTAGCCAATGTAACTAAAAGGCCAAAATGATGAAAATGATTAGTACAATCCACTTATATATTTCAACAAGACCGACCAAAAACAAATTAAAAAGCCATATGGCTCCCAAGAGCATGTCGTACATTAAATTTGAGAATAACTTCTAAATTGTCAAAAAATAATATTAGCTGGATTGTGGAAAATAACAGATGTGTACTGCGTTATGGCAGTAGTATATACATGAAAATCATACTCTACCAAAAACATGGCCGTTTGTAAATCTTCAAAGAAAATGTGTATGTCTAAGCGCCATTTTAATTCTCATCTGTTGTCGTCTCTGTACAACGCATCATAAGCTGCCTTTTTACATATATTATGCTACATCTATTTATTTTATTAAGCAAACTTCGTGGTACATTTTTTCAGCATGAGGTACGCGCGCGAAACTTATTGTGAAAAAGCTTTGCTTTGCTTGCATGATTCTTAGTGCGAAGAGGAGTCATCCTTCTGCATATATACCGATGTCACTTTTATTACTTTCTTTATTCGTCAGCCCCAATAATTTCTAACGGGAGTTATTCTCAGAAACATCCCATGCAAAGATGACTTCCTTTTCTACTGCACATATACAGGAATCCACTTGATCGATTGGTATGTATTTAGGAATATAGACCACATCCTTTCTAAATGAATATTTTTAACGAAAGAAGATATATTCTGCACGTGAAAGGTTGTGAGAGTTAACAACAAGATGACAGAAAATTCAAAAAAAAAAACAACAAGATGACAAGGAATCTTTCCTACCCTGCCGCCTCCGTGAACACATGAAGATAGAAAGCACATAACATATAGATGAAAAGGAACAAAGTAAAGGCTATGCAACAAATTACTGAAGTGTCAAAGTTGTTTCTAACTGTATTAGTCTCTGTGTTGAAAACTTTTCCTACACGAGGAGACCGACGAGATGCAAAAAGAATTTAAATTACATCTCTCTCTCTTGACCCAGAGCTGGAAATTAAGAGAGAGATATGCTCGAAGATGAATCAAATCAAGGAGCATTGATATGCAGCATGTACTATATATGTTGTAAGTACTTTGTGTAGTATGATTGATTGGGTTATATACTTATATAGCTATATAGCTAGCTAGAACAGCTCGATATCGATGGGGAAGGGTGAATACAAGGTCGTATTGCTCTCCTGCGATATAAATAACTGGGCTTGGACACTACCACGAATGTGACTCAAGCTTGAGAAAATGGCGGTGCATCCGTTCATACGATGAATATTTCATTTATCAATGCTTGCTAGTAAATTCTTCATATATACTACATTGTGTATGATAATGTACGTAGGACACACTGAAGGTTGGTCCATGGGGTGCATTAGGCGGCCAATCTTGCGACATCGAGACCAATAGCAATCCCCAATGTCTTGTAAGTATTAGGATATGGAGCTCGAAAGCCATCAATGGCTTTGAATTCACCTACGTCGACCAACATAGCAAAATCATTGAAGTCGACACATTGGGATCGCATGATGGATCGTTTACACATGTACTCTCTCTCTGCATATGAAGTCAAGTTGCCAACTCGACGTAGTAAAAGACTAAAAGAAAAATTAAAATGAAAGATTGCTTTTGGAATGGTGATGGGTTTGGTGATAAGGCAAAACAGGTGTTTGTAAGAGAGGCCATTAGGGATCATAGACTAGACTTTTTTGCTATTTTTGAGACAGGGAGGTGAAGTTTCTCCGCACCTTTTTTGAATCATTTGGTCGGTGGGCTAGATTTCTGCTGGTACTGCCTACCACCACAAGAGAGGTCGGGTGGTATTTTAGTAGGGATCAACATCGCTACTTTGAGTGTTAGCAAGGTGTCTAATGGAGATTTTTGTGTCAAATTTAATGTTAGATCAAAAAGGATGGCTTTGACTGGGTTTTGATACCAGTATATGGGGCTGCACAAGATGAAAAAAAACCGGAGTTCCTCTCCGAGTTAGTACGGACGTGTGGTAATGAGTAGTTACAGATGCTTATAGGGGTGACTTTAATATTTTAAGAAGAAAGGAAGAGAAAAACAACGACAATTTTATTGCTAGATGGCCATTTATGTTTAATGCGATTATCGAAAGTCTTGACCTGAGAGAAATTGAGCTTTCTGGTAGACAATACACTTGGGCCAGTAGGCGGGATATACCTACTTTTCAAAAACTTGACCGAGTGCTTGCTAGTGTTGAATGGGAAAAGAAGTTTCCTTTAGTTTCGGTTAGAGCTCTAACTCGTACTGGTTCAGATCATACCCCATTACTTATTGACTCTGGTGAACAAGCTCACGTGGGAAATAAATCAATATTCTCATTTGAATTATCGTGGCTCCATCAAGAAGGTTTCCTAGATATGCTAAAAAGGAATGGCTCTCGGTTCCAAATGGTACAAGCCCTATGGAGAATTGGCAGAACAAAATTAGACACTTGAGAAGCTATTTGAGGGGTTGGGCAAAAAATATGAGTAGTATTTACAAATCAGAAAAAGTTCGATTAAGTTCAATCATTGACATGTTGGATTTGAAGGCTGAAACTATTCTTTTGTTGGAAGATGAACGCCGGTGTCTGAAAAATGCAAATGATGAGTTAGCAAAATTGAGAAGAGATGAGGAGACTAAATGGCCCATGTTGGGCATGAAAGACTCTCCCCTAAGTGTGGGTCCATGGGGTGGTTACGATGGCTTATCTAAGGACTTCGTGACAAGCAACATACCTAAGGTCTACAAAGCATCACCATCTGTAGTTGCGAGATGTGTGGAGGCCGCATCTATGGCTTCTCCTACACATACCTTTGATAAGAACGGACAATGCATTCGAGTTGGGCCATGGGGATCCAAGACCAAAGGGCACAAGCACGAGTTCTCAATGAACAAAGGCAATTATGTCAACTTTATCAGTGGCACTCATGATAATCATGGTGTCACCTTCCTCAAGTTCGTTTCCACTAAAGATGTTTATGGCCCGTTTGGCTATTTGACAGGGCAACCCTTCAGTGTGCCACTTCAGGAGAATCATGCTCTTGTAAGCTTCTTCGGCTACTCCGGAGGCCACAACCTTGTCGGATTTGGTGCCTACATTGTATCACAGGATGACTAGCTAGTGCCAGTCCTATCCCGGTCAGATTTGTATGTACCTTTTAAAGTTGGCATTTAGTCCTATTCCTCCGTTTTTATTTAGTTCGCGTTCTGGGTTTAGTCAAAGTCAAAATAAATCGAGTATAATATAGTACATAAAATATACGCGATTTATTTACTTGTATGCCACTCGCGTATACTTTAATGCCTTGAATGCCTAGTAGTACATAAAATGGACGGAGTATAATATAGTACATGTAGAAACCCATGCTTACAATATATATGTAGATCACCCTTAGTTACTTACAACATAGTTGTAGCTGTTTATTCCCATTGTGAATCATCATTCAGCACATATATACTTATTAGTAGCTGCTTAGGTTTACCCGGCTTCAGTGGGTATAGGCACATGTGGGATGCGCTAGCTAGTCCTCTTGTGGTGCGCTAGCTAGTCCTCTTGTGGTGCGACGTAGGCACCGAAGCCGACAAGCCATCGGTGCCGGAGCGGCCGAAGAAGCCGACGGCGGCACCGTTCTCCGGTAGTGGCACGCTGAAGGCAGTTCCAGTGGGGCACCCAAACGGGCCGTAAACTTCCTCTTCGGAATTGACGAACTTGAGCGAGGTGATGCCGTACTGATCGTGGGTGCCACTGATGAAGTTGATGTAGTTGTCTTCGTTCATGGTGAACTCGCGCTTCTGCCCTTTGGTCTTGGAACCCCAGGGTCCCACATGGATGCACTGGCCGTTCTGGTCGAGGTAGGCGTAGGAGAAGCCGTAGATGCGGCCGCCGGACCTCTCGCTGCTGCGGATGGCGATGGTCCGCAGCTGCTCCGGCATGTTGCTGGTGACGAGGTCCCTGGAGGAGCCGGCGTGCCCGCCCCAGGGGCCCACCTTGACGGGTGACTGTCTTCTTCCCGGCACGTAGACGCCTAGTGCCTTGAGGGTGTCGCCGGAGTGGCCGAAGAAGGCCACCACCTCGCTCTTGCCCTGCCGGAGCGGCACGCTGAACTCCGGCCCCGACGGCCAGCCGTACGGGCCGTGCTCCGTCTGGTTGGTGCCTAGCTTCAGCGAGGTCACCCCTCGGTTGTTGGCGGTGCCGCTCACATGGTTCACATGCTCGCCGGGATTCATCTTAATCTACACGGCGATTTATAGAAAGAGCAACATCTTCTCAAATGCGTGTCATGCATGTGCAAGTAACACACAGAGAGAAGAAAGAGAGAGTACGGTGGTGACGCATCCGATGAAGTTGGTGCCCCATGTGTCTGACGAGATTGCCACTCCAGTCTGGTCGACGTAGGTGAAGGAGAAGCCATTGATGCAGCCTCCCGGTGTTTCATTGCTGCAGATGCTGATGCTCACAAGGCGCTGGGGGCTGCTGTAGCTGTTGATGTCGCAAGGCTTCCCGCTGGGTGCACCCCATGGACCAACCTTCACGGCGTCCTATATATTCGTGCACGCACGATTGTGGTAATCAAAGAATCAGTTCGATATCGCAGGCAAAAATCATTATGTATATGAATCTGCACTCGCATAATTAAGGAGGCTTGCACACTTACCGCCATTCGTCTAAGAGATCTCTTGCTACTAGCTAGAACTAACTAGAGATAGCTAGTGTGTGTAGCTAGCTTGAGATGGATTCTTTACAGTCTCAAGCCTCCTATTTATACCGCTGGGATGAGCATCCCAAATCGATCAATTTGTGATAGCTATCCTGATCGAATCTATCAAGCATTTCCTCATAGAGAAAACAAGAAGAATCCAATGATCACAAAGACTCAAGACTTTGACCTCAAAGTAAAGAATATATACATGTTGTTGCTCTACTTTCATTCTTCTTCTTTCTTACTACCTCTGTTCTAAATTAAGTGACTCGGTTTTGTCCATATACGAATGTATCTAGACATATTTCAATGTGTAGATATATCCGTATTTAAAAAATGTTGAGTCACTTATTTCCGAACGGATGGAATACTTTGGAGCTGTGAGAGAGCTTTTCTTCCAATTATTTCGCCAGCTCATCAGTCCCTCCTACCTATAAAAATTACAAATGATATGCAACATTATAGCTAAACTGATGCACTATCACTTAATGATCGATCGATTATTGTGTCCCCAATTCATCAACGCCAGATATGTGTAGTTACAAACAGTTGTTTGGAGTGACATGTGACTATTGATGAATTTGAGTATTGTCTTGTCTTCTCTTGCTGATAAATTTAGATTAAGTTCACACAGGGTCTTTTGTGCTTCACTACTCATATACAACTTCCATAGGATCAAAATAATATTTTTCATAACAACATGGAGCCTTAAATATTTAACTTTGACAATCTATGAAGAAATAATTGTATCCAAAACATCAAACAAATATCAATTAATACTAACCAAGAAGATATCATAAAAAATGCTTCATATTTCTTGTAGAAAAAGGAAAACATACAAACCAAAAAATTCATATTTTACGCGCTATCGACTCATCACCCCTGCTGGCTGACACTGAGGCGGAAATCCTAACGCTGCTGCGAATGCAACAGGGCAGCTTCTCTGCCGCCAAAGAGGGTCGCGGTGGTGGCGGGCTGCAGTTTCAAAGTTGCTGGGTGTCGTATGTCGTGGATGCGACTTTGATAGGGCGACTGGGATCGCGTCAGTGGAGGTTGGCCGAGTGTATTGGCCAGGGCGACAATGACATCTTCTTCTCCTAGTCGCCTCTGAGTATGGGGATGATCATGGAATGCGGAGGTGATGAGCCATGGGTCTAGGCTCCTGTCCAGATTCATCGACAACTTGCACTTTGGTCATACAACGACGCGATTGGGGTCTAGCGTAGAGCTGATCGACACCGAGCTGACTGGGAGTTGGGGAGGCGTGGGTGCGAGTGAATACCGAGATCTGACTCCGGTCTAGACGCGATGGTGGCGTCTATGCGTCGTTACCTCGTTGAAGGAATCGTCGTTGCATCCATCATCTACTTGCCTGGGATGCTCCTAGTGCAATAGTAGATCTAGATCTCCCTGATCGGATAATTGTGGCACTTTTGGTTTTGCTTCCCTCGCTTTTTTCAATAAAAAGAATATATTAATATTACCAAAATATTAATTACACCCAGCCTCTGCACCAACAAGATGTCTAAAGAAAACAAGCATTCACACAACCAAAATAAAAGAGAAAAAGACTCCCACGGTGGTCAATCACTCAAAACAACTACAACAACACTCTAACCACCAACCAAGACAACATCCGGTCTACAAAAGAGGTTCTCCAAAAGTAATGCCTCCAAAAAGGGAACAACACTAACGCGTTGTCATCGTCCGACCAATGATATTAGGTATTCACCCCGGAGGAAATCCCAGTTCATAAAAATGCCTTCAACAAGGCCATTTCGAGCTACAACCAATAAAAGCCAGACCTTGGGTTTTCACCTTGGAAATAACAACTCTTAATCGAGGAGAACCGCCGAAACTTAAGTCATCCAATGTTGCCTCCCCTGTTTGCCGAGGCCGCCGCTACAAATCACCAAATACTCAACACACATGACATGTCCGGACTAGACAGGAAGAATGCCTTGCAAGCCAAAGCGTATAACAACATGTGCAACATAGTCTTCATCGCATCCAATACACCCCTCCGCCCATAACTTCAATTCTTCTGGTCACAATTGCCCTGAATTTCTCCATCTATGTCAGGCCCATGGGAATCTAGACTTAAAATGTCGCATGGGACTGACAAGAAAGTGAAGCTTCATGCAACATCCACTTGAAGCCATAGTGGCTGACAATACGGGCATTCACGATTGGATCCTTTTATGATCAAGATATCTAGCGGCGACATGCACCAATCCCTGTAGATCTCCAGTAGAGAAGACTGGAATTCATTAGTGGAAAGATTGTGGAGGCCGACATCAAGAAGAACAATGACTTGGCGCAAAAAGAGCTAGGGCCAAATCGCGATTACTAAGATCAAGCCAGCCAACCCCTCCCCCTGCTGCTAGCCGGCTCCCTGCAGGACCGGTCGCCCTAACCCTCCCCCTTCCCCAACATTTGCCTGAAGGCCAAGCCGGTGGAGCAAAAGACGACATGCGTTGCACGAGGCCTTTGATAGGGGGAAGCCACAACCTCAATCTCGCCAAATACAAGGCTGCAACCATGTCATTGATAAAGGGTGGCGTAATATGCACCACCACCACATGGCCATGTTGTTGTGCCCTCTCCTAGCATCCACACAGGCAAATGTGATGTGCCATCATCCACCATGGGAGGACCACCTCTAGCTCCTAGGGTGGTCCCCATCTCCCAGTCTCTGCCTCCATCATCATCGTGTTATCCGAGGCGACAAGCCCAGTAAGTGGAGAGCTCCCAATCAGGAAAAGTCGCCGCACGAGGATACAACCTGTCTATGTCCTTCGACAGTAGTGGGGGGAGACACAATGTTGCGGCTAGGCGTTCCTCTCGAGATTCTCCCATGTCACTTTCCCTCCTAGGGACATCATTTTTGGAGTAGGTAGTGAATGGACGAGGCAAGAGGTGGAGCAGTGATGCATCTACTACGTTGTTGAAAGTAGGTCTTGGCAGCATGGTGCAATGGGGTCTTGGTGCTAGATGTGACATGATGAATTGGGTGGATCTTGGCAAGGACTTTGCGGATCTCTGCCCTGAAGATGGCTCGACGGTGGTGATAGCTTTTGGAGCATGAGCATGAGGTGCACGTTGAGGCTCCGATAGATAGGATGTGAGCTCCCGGTTTGCCATAGGGTCCAATAGATAGGATATGTGCTCCCGGTTCACCGTATTGTGACTTGGTAAGCACCTGACGCAGGACATTTTTTATGGCATAAGGCTTTGATGGCATGACCTTTACCCATTGACGTGTTTGTAGGTTTTGTGTGTTGGCTTCAGTTATTTTTATGTATGCTTTTTTAGAACTTTGTTAACTAAAATATAAATATATACCATATGCTTCTTGTCAATTCAGAGACCAGGTCTCATACTCCTTTTTTAAGAAAAAATCATGTATAATTGTTTGCACAAAACTTTGACGGTAAGGTACATTTCTGTGTGTAGGGCCGGTATATTTTTATTGGTTCAGATAGCACTCTAAGCACCTTAAGAACCACTACATTGCCTTAAAGTTTTGGTCGAAGTTAAACTTGGTGAACTTTGACCAAACATGTATTTGATATTGAAATAAAATATAACTTTTGGGAAGGAGTGAGTACATTTCAAAGGCCGCATTTAATTATCCCGTTACTTGTGGAGTGTTGTGCATCTACCTCGTTGATGGTGCGGTGTTGATGATGTAAATGACCGACCAGTTGGGAACCCCAAGAGAAGGTGTGATGAGCACAGCAGCAAGTTTTCCGTCAGTTATAAAACCAAGGTAATCAATCCATTAGGAGAGAGCCAAACTTAAGGTGATGCTTGCTAGCTTAGTGACACTCCGGACAATGGCGCCAGACAACTTGTTGGTGTGTCTTCACCTAGCATCAACGTGAAACCTGCACACAACACAAACAAATACTTTGCTCCCAACTTACGATGAGGTTGTCAATCTCACCGGTTTGCTGTAAACAAAGGAATGAGCGTATCGAGTGGTAAAAGGATAGTAGTATTGCAAGTAAAGTAAACGGTAAAGCTATGTAAAGGAAATTGGACCGAGGTCCACAATTCACTAGTGGTTTCTCTCCATAAGATAAATAAAGCATGTTGGGTAAACAAATTACAATTGGGCAATTGATAGAGTAAAGATAACGTACATACATCACGAGGATCACTATGAGGCTTACTCTGGGCATTACAACAAAATACATAGTGTGGTGACCCAGCATACCACTGCATGTGTAGTATGCAAGTCGTTGACATAACACCAATGAAACACCATCTCACTAGTATTACATCCATCAGAGTGGTACAACAGAAACATCGCAGGTCCACAGTATGACTATAGGATTACAATATTCAGCATACAGAAGATCTTCAGAACCTCCTCAACAGGTAGAGGTTTAGTCCTGGCGACTACAATCGAGAAAGAATACAATGAAGACTAAAAGAAGACTACGTCTACCTCTAATGCAGATGGTTAGCTAAAGAGATAACCTAGCTACTTAGGTTCTAGGATTAGGGAATTGATTCCCTATTATTCCTATGCTAGTTTTCCACCAAGCTTTTGTATAGTTGAAGACTCCAATTATAATTCTGATGTTGGTAGAATGCTTCATCTTCATCTTTAGTGTCTTCAGGTTGCCTCCTTGAGTTGCTTCAAATCTAAGCAAGGGTTACGAGGGAGTGGGTGAGTAACGAGCGTTACCCAGCAAGTTCATATAGAGTATAAGGTGTTTGATGCACTAACTACAGCCTAAGACCCAAGAGTCATTTGGCAATGCAAATTTTTGTAAACATTTCTTCAAGAGGCTGCTTTTATTCTAAAAACTATGCCCGGCAGCCAACACAGGGTATTAGTGCCTTGAGAGCACCTTTCCTGCCGCGTTCGCAGCTCCTTCCCAGAACAAGGGGTAACATGTCACATCCTTTTACACTCTGCAGAGGTGTGTCCTTCCAAAAGAGATCAAAGCCTTATTGCACAACTGAGTCATGAGCTCGTCCACACTTCCTTGGTGTGGGGCCCAGTCATTGATCCAAGCCATTCACTGCCTTCTCCGCACAACGCATGCCCACCCAATTCACGCAAGCAGGTTTAGCCCGTGATATTCACCCCCAATGATGAAGTACCTAGGCGCCCCTTGCGGACCATCATAGACACCAGTGGCCGTGGGCACTAAGGGGTCCCACCCATGTGCACATATTCCCGCAAGACATACGGCGAACGGTAGCTGAGTGTCCGTTGACATGCGAATGAGAGAAGATACAGATGACTTTCCTGTCCCATTCCAGGTCTCCTGGACGACACGGTTTTTACGGCGCAAGAATAACTGCGGCATTGGTTATTAGCTCCTAGGGTTAACTTTCCCGTGCAAGTGGAACCTCCACCACAACAATCTTACCGTGGTTCCACCTGCCAGCCTTCCTAGGTTATCACCACTTGGGTCGATAACCACTAGTCATATAAATTATGAAAAGAGAACCTTCTGTTTTTTTAAATGCAGTAGTAATACCACAGGTATATTTGCAAGTAATTTAATAAACATAATCAAGAGATATGAGCAAGAGTGAACTTGCCTTTTTGACTGCAAGATTATACAAGTCAAGGTCTTCGATACGTAAGAAATCCAAATACCGAAATAGCACCATCATCTGGTAAAGATGATGTTAAAAGAACTGCAGTATGATATGCAAGTCATATGCTATGCATTGCTCTAAGCGTAGCCTAACCCCAATGGTTTATAATATTGAGTTGTGGTGAGTTCTTGTGATGTGTCGCACTTTTAAGTTTGATTACACACAAGGTTGTTAAGGATTTTAGGTTAAGTTACTATTCTTGCAGATTGAAAAAGTAAAGATTAAAGCATGGATAACTCCTGACTATCACCAAAGAATAATTGATAAAGGTGAAGACATGAAAGTAACAGTTTTAAATTGCATCTTACAATTACCAATCAATTAGTTTATTATAGACATGCAAAGTGGAAATAAAACATATTACACCTAACAACTAGCTAGTTTTATGGTTGACAACAATCTTAACACATAAACAATAGCTGTCTACTAGAACTTAAAAGGAATGGTGTAATGATTATTAAAAAGAGTAACTTTTGAAGAACAAATTATTTAATGAGTTATTAGTGTTTAGTTTCATTTTAAGTTACCCCTAGTATTTTAAAATGATTTATGAAGCATGGCTACTTCTATTATTATTATTTTGTTAGGATTTAAATCAAGTTTTAAGTGATTACCAAATTGACTTAGCAACTTCTTATGATTAAATATAGAATTCAAGAGAATACTGTTGAACAATGGATCTCACATTAGGAAGGATATTTATAATTAAACTAAATACTGATTTATTATCTTCTTATTTTCTCTTATTAAAAACAAATAGGGAAATACCTTTTAGGGCTTAAGTTTAAACAACTCAAGACTTAAGAGTTGATGTTCAAATAGTAAAGGGAGAACAATATATGGTTCTTGGACTTAAGAAGCCATTAACTATTAGTTTTACTAGTTGTCTTATTTTCATGTTTATCAAGTAATAGTAAATTGGTTGTATTTGTTTTATTCTTTAAATGATTTTTCCTATAAAAAAAACTAAGCCAAAAGGGCTAGTTGGGCTGAACCCAACTGGTCCAGCCGGACCTCGCCCAACTGACCGGGTCGGTCTGGCCTGGCTCGGGTCAAGACCCTGACCGGACCCGACACGATGCATTTGCTCCCCCTCTCGCCCCCTTCTTCTCACACCCACAAGCCCCGAGCGCCCCCTGGTCGCCTCCATGTCACCGCCGTGATCCCTGCCGTCCCCGGCCCTCTCCGGCGCCGGTGATAATGGGGTTCTGCTTCATCCCGATGGGATAAATACCCCTGTTCTGGTCGATTTGATCCCCGCGGCTGCACCGGCTCGCCCTCGACCTCGGCAATCCGAGCTGTGACCGGCTGACTCCGTCATTGCCATCCTCTGCTAGCGCTGCCGTCTGTCGGCGTGGCTTTGCCACGGACTTCCCCGCCAGCACCCGCCACCATGTCGCCTCCCTGCTCCCATACGCCTGTGTCGCGGCAACCCTAGTCGTGGCTAGGTCGCTGACTGGCTCCGCCCCCTTTTTCTACAACCCTGACGCCGGCGGGATGGCTATTCCTGCAACCCCGATGTCCCCGAGTTGTTGCCTCACGACTCTAATGATTTGGTGGTGCTAGTGAATTAGTGATGCGGAGATGTGCTGCTCGTGTGGTGTGACTGGGATGCTTTCGATGCTACTAGTGCTGTCTCAACCACGACGCCGGCGGGACGGCGCTGCGGTCGCAACCCCAGCATCACCCGCTTCGCCCTCTTCTCCCGCTACACTGTAAGTTGACTTCCTCTCTGTCTCACTACTGCACGTAATGGTGGCCTGGCCATTGAGCCCTGGCATGCTTGTGTTAGTGAACTGATCTGTGAATTAAACTACTATGTGATGCCTCTGCTTGGATGATTAGTCATCCCTGACATGTGTGATCTGCTGCTACTACATTACTGTCTAAAACTGAATTTGCACTAGACTGTTAACCGAAGAATTTTAGTTATCTGTTGTTGGTGTTGGACAGAGATATTCTTTACGATTTAGCACCAATGAGGCCTCTATGCTTAACTGAATTTTCTGATGGTTCTCTACTAGATTTAGTTAGGCTTAACTAGCTCAGTAACTCAGTGCCACTAGCTAAAAGAAATAGGTCCTATTTTGTGGTACTTCTTATTGAAGATGCACAGGGAAGTGGTTAGTTTAGCTAGCCTAAGGTGCTGGAGATGGCTATGCTGGCTTAAGCTCCTACTAAATTCTGTTCTCAACCAAATGATGAAAAACACCACTCCACCCCACTATTTGTAATTATGGAGTGATTTGGTGGTGAGATTTTTGTGGGGGTAATTCCATGTGAATCTTGATCAGTAGGATGCTGCTATTTGGGTTGTCCACTCTACCTGTTATAGTATGATAACCTGATGCTACTGCCCCTTGCCAGTGATGCAAAGACTGAGGCTTTAATTAAGTTTGGATAAGAACAGATACTAATCGACAGCTTTTAATTCTCTGTGATGAGCTTAGCATAGCATCACTATGCAAAACTGAGAGAACTACTTCCTACTCCACTATTTCTTTATATATGAACTGATAAGAACAGATGCTTTTGCTGGATCTGATTTATTCACCTAGCTATGAATTGGATAAGAATAGATATATACTTGTTTGTATAATTAGCCAGTGATGCAAATGATTATGTTTAGTCTTTGAACAACTATGTTGTGAGATATTTGATAAGAACATATTCTTGCTTGATTTCTTGGCTCTGCCTGTGATGCATAGTCTGAGGCAAAATCTTGGACAAGAATAGATGTTTAAATGTGACTTTTAGTTTCTCTGTGATGATTCTAGCATAGCACCTCTATGCTAGACTGAGAGTACTATCTCCTACCCAAACTCATTGTTATCTATTTTTGATAGGAACAGATACTACTGCTCGGTGTTTGATTAATCACCTTTGGGTAAAAATTGGAGATTGTGCTGGTAGGGGATCTTCTCGTCCTGTACCCTTCTTCGTCTTCTTCTTCTTCTTCTTCTTCTTCTTGTCAACTAGATCTTGCTTCTCCTAGCAGCCCTGCTCCTCCTTTGGTAGCTGGCATGCTCCACCTAGCTGGGTCGGCTCCCACCTATGTTCAGGCCTGCTCCTCCTGCCTCCAGGTAACCATTCTGACTGCTGGTTTGGTCTGTTGGTGTATGAGATGGTTTTGGATACTGTTCTTGGTATCCTGTGATGATCTGGTGTGTGGTGTGTGTACAGGGCTGTGGGTGCGTGCTTGAACAGCAAGAGCTGGTGCGCTTGTACTATTATCTTTGTACCCTCTTGGCCTCATTGCCGTGTCGACAACACATGTCTTGCATGCTATGACTAAGGTGCTGTCTAGTTGGTCCAATTCTGGTGCATGTGGTCAAATTGGTTTTCCTTTACCTTTAGAGCAAGGCACGGGTGGTCCTGTGCTTATCCTACTTGGACATTCTTTTTGGTACTGCCAAGCTATATTACATGTGGGCTGTGGCTATGTGACCTGGAACTTCTCCTATGGCTTGATCTGCCGTTGATATATAATTGTCCTTGACATAATTATATACATGGACTCTAGTGAATTATATGTGGCTTTTAAATGTTTGGCTTAGGATCATTTTGGCCTTTCCATGCCAAAGATGATCCAACAAAAACCATTTTGTGGGCTTTCTAGAAATAGGAGCTTGACTAGGTTAGAGGGATTAATTAGTTGCCTTGTCGCCTGAAATAAATCGATCAATGTTGCCACTTGTCCCTTCTCTGATATGGATCCTTTAATGCTGCCTTTAATCCTTGTTGCCTTTGTGCCCAAAAATGATCTAGTTGATCATGATCCATTGTTGCCTACAGATTGAAATTAATCCCTCTAGCCACTATTTAGATGTTAGGATAACTTCCTAAGGTCTAATAGTTGAGTTCCAATATTAAAATGCCACATCCTTGATGATGGCAACATTTTATCATTAACCAATGTTATTTCTCTTTTATCTTTGTTTTGTCTTTTGTAGGAAAAGAAGAATAAGAAGATTGAGAAGATTAGTTTAGGATTTTCTTTTATCATTTTTGTAACTTTATTTTGCCCTTTTCAATTCATCTCAATATTTGAGATTTGTAAGATAAAATCTTTCTTTGTAATAAAGAACATTGCCCTTTATTCAATGTTGTAGTTTAATTTATTTATAGAAAAGTTTATATTCTCTTTTATTGTATATTATTGTTTGGAATTAAGACTCCAATTCAAATTATTATTTGAATTTTTGTTATTCATATTTGAATTGAATTCGAACAGCTTCTCCCAAAACCCTAAGAATTTAGCAAAGGTCATATCAAAATTCATCGCACTTATATCGATGACTAACTCAATTCCCATCGACACAAGCGAAACCTCGATCACTTTGATGCTATGATTTAAAGCGCGAAAATTCCCCAGATTTTCTATGCATGGATGCAAATGCACGTTTCTGTTTCTGCTCTATTTCCACCCTCACATCCTGGGATGTTACACATATACCGTAATCCAACTACATATATGACTGAAAATCCACTCGCGGGGATATCGTCCGAAGACCCCTTGAGTATTAAGTTGCGAACAACAGATAATCGTATTAAGCAAGGTGCGTAATGTAAACAAAGCAAATATCCTTAGACATAAGAATATTATTTTCTCCCTAGTGGCAACAACACATCTACAACCTTAGAGGTATCTGTCACTCCCCCAGATTAAATAGAGGCATGAACCCAACTATCGAGCATAAATACTCCCTCTTGGAGTTACTAGCATCTACTCGGCCAAGATAGCTACTAGCAACAAAAAGCATGCAAGATCATAAACAACATAGAGATAACATAAAATATAATTCAGCACATCAACTTGACATAGTACCAATACTCATCGATCCCAACAAACACAACATGTATGATTACATAAAGATGATCTTGATCATATAGGGCAGCTCACAAGATCTAAACATGAAGCACATGGTGGAGAAGACAACCATCTAGCTACTGCTATGGACCCGTAGTCCAAGATAGACTACTCACACATCACTCCGGAGGCGACCATGGTGGTGGAGAAGGCCTCCGACAGGGATTCCCCTCTCCGGCAGGGTGCCGGGAAGAGCTCCTGGATCCTCCCGATCTCGATTCGACGACGGCGGTGGCTTGCAGTATGTTTCTGGGAAAAGCAATCCATCCCTTAGGTTTTTCCCATTGAGGGGTCTTTATAGGCGAAAGGGCGTCATCGGGAGGTGGACCAGGTAGACTCACCATGGGTGGGCGTGGCCAGGGGCTGGGCTGCGCCCCCCTGTGGTGTGGCCAGCCTCTGGTCCCCCCTCCGTCTCATCTTCGGTCTTCGTGAAGCTTCGGTAAAAATAGGAGGTTTAGTTTTTGTTTTATCCAATTTCGAGAATATTTCCTGTGTAACTTTTCTGAAACACAAAAATAGCAAAAAACAGGCAACTAGCACTGTGGCATCTTGTTAATAGGTTAGTTCCGGAAAATGCATAAAAACACTACAAAGTGTAACAAAACACTAAGCAAATGGTGTAAGAACAAGCATGGAGCATCAAAAATTATAGATACGTTTGAGACGTATCAAGCATATCCCCAAGCTTAACTCCTGCTCGTCCTCGAGTAGGTAAGTGATAACAAAAGAATAATTTTTGAGGTGACATGCACCATCACAATCTTGATCATCTATGTAAGCATTGAGTGCTGGGATCAAAAGAACTTAAACCATGAGCATAAAAGATATAATCTTGACAATAAGAACTTAGCAACCATGTTATAACATAAAAAGAAACACAAACGAAAGATCATGAGCAATGAAACAATGAAAGTCAAACATGTGTTCAAATGATATGGAAAAACATAGCAAATGGTTTTCAGCTTGTCCTTCATGAAATAGCAAAACATAAATGGATAGGACACCTTCAAGTTTAAAAGGGCGACTAGATACAAATAATTTAAGAACAAGTAAAACCATAATCATGAATCAATCAATGATAAACTTTGGGAATATGCACATTAAACTCAGAATGGCAACTATGCTCTCTTAGACGATGCATAAAGGTAGAAGGTGGTGACTCAACATAAAAGTAAAAGAAAAGGCCCTTCGCAGAGGGAAGCAGTGATTGCAAGTTTTATAAACTTAAAAAATTATGGTACTTACTAGCTTTGAGCTCTCATTGCCCCCATAATAGGCATCTTGAATGGTTAAAATAAATGCAAGAATGTTTATGAGCATATGCTTGACAAATTATAAGTTGAAAACCTCATGTCCCGTGAAGTACGAATATCCAAATCTCATGCTACTCGACTTAGAGTCCCAAGCAAGCTCTTGTCATTGTAAGTATACACGTATCATCGAGAACTGCCAACGTGGTACCTCCTTGCCCGATGACATGGAACAAGCCCACATCAAAATGACAGGACAAACAGACAATAAACACCTCAGCATCTCTTTTATTTACCATTGATATAACTTTTTATTTTGAGATGCGTCGTCGAATGTCCACTATGGGCATGCTGTAAATTTCCACCATGAATGATGCATGGCTTAGATTATCGGCCTAGGCATTTCTCTAACATGTATATAAACTCCATGATCCCACAAGATTCCCAACTTATTTCACATCGCGAGTATCCATAAACAAAAGATCACGATATCAACTCAAATAAGAGAAGTGCAATGTTGAAAGCTTACCCCATGACGGCATGGTTTGGCTAATTTCCAACTTACAACTTGCAAGCATAACGTCAACATAAAAGAACCACAATATCAAAATTTTAAAAGCGAGAAAAGTAAAGTGTGCCATCAGGTTCGTGAGAGCTTTACTGACTAATTTTCACATAACACCAAAAGAGTTTAATTTGAAGGATAGATAAAAGCAAGTCAAATGTACTTTGGAATAGAAAATTGCTAATAGGTATGTATGGTGGACACATTGGAATAACTTGGTTTTTGCGAGTTGGATGCACGAGTAGAGCTCATACTCAGTACAAAATGAGGGCTAGCAAAAGACTGGGAGCGACCAACTAAGAGAGCAATAACGGTCATAATCATGCATAGCAATAAAACATCATTAAGAGAAGCATAAAATAGCATTAAAAGTCAAAACCTAAATGATCATAGAGGCTTATGGCAACTTTGTATGAGTCAAACATGTTGTAAGCATGCACCAAGTCAACCCAAATAAAGCATCAAGGAGAAAACCAAATTAATGCTTCCAAATAATAAAAACAACACATGATTTTTTCAAAGGCTCATAAAGCAATCTCAGTCATTTGAGACAAGTCATGCTACAACAAAAATCACTAATCATACTATCAAAACGACATCAAGCATGGCATGAAAAAGTCTAAGCCGCAGCCTACACAAGCTCCTTTTTGTACCACTTTTTTGCATGAAACTTTTTCTCTTTTCCAACACCATTCAAACCTTTTTGAGATAACTCTTTTGATGAATACCAACGTAGACCAGTGGTCCAAATACACCTTGATGCAAAGATATAACAAGATCTGAATAAAAATCAAGGCAAAAAATGAAAGCTAAATGCAGTTCTAGAAAAAGAGAACACTCGTTGAACGATAAGATTGAAAAATGGAGTGTTCTTGGCAAATGAAAAGCGAGTAAATCTTCTCCAAAAGAAATTTGTTGGGGTCCAACCATTTATTGCAGCAAACAAAACAAAAGAAAACTGAAAGCAAAAGTAAAGACGCTCCAAGAAAAACGCATAGTGCATGGAGCAATAAAAATATAGTGTTTGGAAAGGTGACCTGATTTTTGCCGATGAAGAAGGGGTGCCTCGGGGGCATCCCCAAGCTTTGACGCTTGTACCTCTTGGATATTTCTTGGGGTGACATGGGCATCCCCCAGCTTGAGCTTTTGTCCATTCTTCATCTCATCTCATCATTCTCCAATCCCTACACTGGAAAACTTCCTTCATACAAAACTTCACACAATTCTATTAGCAACATTAGCATAAACATAATAATGAATCAACCCTTTTTGGTTCAGTTTCAAACTCAAAACCATGACATATAAATCATATACTACTGTAGCAACTTCCCCAAAAGTTCCGTGATCAAAAGAACTCAAAAAGAAAGCGATCGAGAGGCAAACACAAATAGTGGCAGAAATATGTCAAAACAGAACAACTGACAAAGGTCGGTTTTTTCGAGGACCTTCTGTTACTCAAATCAAAAAGTGCAAACTAATGAAAGTTTTGATATAACCTGGGGCATATGCACAAGAAATCACAGGTCAAAAATATATTCTGAGAATTTTCACGAATTTTTACGGTGCAGCACCGAAATCTGTTTCAGGACAGCAACTTCCCCAAATCTTACCTCCCTCAAATTAGAGGTTCTTCTTGGCACAAAAACAAAATAAAAAGGATAAGGAGCGATTATTACAGTAGTAATAACTTCCAAGACTCAAATAAAAGAAAAAGTACTGAAAAGAAAACAATGGGTTATCTCCCAAGAGTGCTTTTCTTTAATGCCTTTGAGCTAGGCGCAGAAAGTGTGAATCAAGTAATATCAAATGAGGCATTAAGATCAATTGCAGAAGTCTTTTCAACAATAAATTGAATTATGTCCAAATGAGTTTTTGAAGATCCCTTATGATCACGCTTTGGTACACTACTTTCATCAAAAAGATTCTCAGGACAAATCCAATTGAAATTCTTTTCCAAAGCTTCATGCATTCCCAAGAGTTTGCTAGGTATTGGTACTTTGGTTTCTTCATTGTTTGTACCAACAACATTAATAGACGAGCCAAGCATATTAAAATGCTCAAAAACTTTTCTAACTTCAATAACAACATCTCTAAATTCTCTATGCAAAGTCTCCAAGATAAAATCTTTCTTTTCGGAGTCTTCAATATCATGAAGCTTAAGAAACATTTGTTGCATAGAAGGATTAAGGTTAACAAACCTAGCCTCCAACATGTGAACTAAATAAGCAGAAGCAACTTTATAACTAGGAGCGAGCTCAGCCAAAGGTCTATCCTTAACATCTTTTTGCATACTAATATGATTAAAGAACTCCTCAATGTTACCTTTCCCAATAATAGAACCACTACCTACTGAGAGGTCCTCCAAAACATACTTTGGGAACAACATAATGAACTAAAAGTAATAAAGTAACAACTATAAAGTAAGCTAATTTTTTTTGTATTTTTGATCAAACGATGCAAGCAAAAATAAAGTAAAGCAAAACTTAAAACAAAGTAAAAGATTGTGCGTGTGAGACTCTCCTTGCAGAAGTCTTCTCTCTCCCTGGCGACGGTGCCAGAAAACTTGCTTGATGGTGCGGTGTTGATGATGTAAATGACCGACCAGTTGGGAACCCCAAGAGAAGGTGTGATGAGCACAGCAGCAAGTTTTGCATCAGTTATAAAACCAAGGTAATCAATCTAGTAGGAGAGAGCCAAACTTAAGAAGGTAATGCTTGCTAGCTTAGTGACACTCCGGACAATGGCGCCAGATAACTTGTTGGTGTGTCTTCACCTAGCAGCAACGTCAAACCTACACACAAGACAAACAAATACTTTGCTCCCAACTTACGATGAGGTTGTCAATCTCATCGGTTTGCTGTAAACAAAGGAATAAGCATATCGAGTGGTAAAAGGATAGTAGTATTGCAAGTAAAGTAAACAGTGCGAGTAAAGTAAACGGTAAAGCTATGTAAAGGAAATTGGACCAGAGTCCACAGTTCACTAGTGGCGTCTCTCCATAAGATAAATAAAGCATGCTGGGTAAACAAATTACAGTTGGGCAATTGATAGAGTAAAGATAACGTACATACATCACGAGGATCACTATGAGGCTTACTCTGGGTATTACGACAAAATACATAGATCGTAATCCAACTGCATCTATGACTAAAAATCCACTCGCGGGGATATCGTCCGAAGACCCCTTGAGTATTAAGTTGCGAACAACAGATAATCGCATTAAGCAAAGTGCGTAATGTAAACAAAGCAAATATCCTTAGACACAAGAATGTTGTTTTCTCTCTAGTGGCAACAGCACATCTACTGAAAGATCATATTGAGCCCCATGTGTGGTTTTGGTAATTAATGACAATCCCTATGGACTAATGGTTGCATTGAGTTATATGTGTAGGACTTGTCCATAGACAATGCTTGAACCATTTGTTGGAGTCAAGGTTGTAAGAAGAAGATTATGTGTTAACCAAGGTGCTATTCAAGAAGTGATCCAAAGATTGGTCTTAAGGGAGTTGAGCTTATGTCAAGTGTGGCTTGAAGAATAAGATTGAGTGAGCTCTCATGTGTATCCTCAAGACACCATCATTATGGAGAAAGAAGAATTGATTCGAGGATTGATCATGTCAAAGCGCAAGTTCAAGATGAGCAACTAGAAGAGAACATATGCTTGAAGCTTGCCATCTATATTGTGTTTATGGATATGTGAAGATATGCTTAAAGAGAGTCTCTTCCATAGTGGAGTATGGGGGAGCAATCCGCAAGACTTCACCAAGCAAGCTCAATCAAGAAAGATGGTCCAACTTGAGAAGATCAAGATCATCATTATCCACCTCAAGTGGAATGCTCAAGGCAAAGGTATGATAGTGTTAGGGTTTCTTTCTTACCGGTCTCATGGTGTTAGTTGTGAGACCAGATTATAGGATCGGTAGCCGTACTATCAAGAGGGGCTCTCGAGTGAGTAACTTAATTGTATCGTTCGGAGAGAGCTCAAACCTTTGCATACTTGGCATCTTCTTTCTTGGTTCTTATTTGAGTTTTATCCATGTGAGGTTCTAGAGCTTGTGGTTATTTCCATGACAAGCTCTAGCTCATCAAAAACGGATTTCGCATGAAGCTCTTATTGCGTTTTTGATGTTTGGGGGTTTTTCCGGTTTGCCTTTAAAGAGAGGTCAAACCTTTCATCATTTGGTTTTATACTCCCTTGTTGGACTATGATGTTTCTATGGATGAAGTTGTAGAGCTCGTTGTGGTGATTCCAACGAGCCCAAGATCATCGAAAACGGAGTCCGGATGAAAAAGTTATCACCGTTTTCGTATTACAGTTTCTGCTCGGCGTCACCCAGTAGGGGGGGGCGGATATTCCGGCCAAGGGGGGGGCGGATTATCCGGCCTGGGGGCGAAAATTTCGTTTCGGAATTTTTGCTAAGGACCTGAGTCGGCGTCACCCAGTATGGGGGGCGGATAATCCGGCCTGGGGGCCGGATAATCCGGCCAGCCGGATATTCTGGCCATATTTTGGCCGGATAATCCGCCCCTCCAAGTCTGCAACGGCCATATTTCGTGGGGGGGTATAAATACCCCTTCTTCCACCTTGGGCTGCACACGAATTGGGCCTCTCTCTCCTCCATTGTTGACTTTGCAAGCTTGCCCTTCCTCCTCCATTCCTCCCATGATTCTTGGATATTTTTGAGGGAAAAGGGAGAGGAGATCTAGATCTATATTTCTACCAATCCATCTCTCCTCTAAGTGAGGGGAACATAGTCAATCTAGATCTTGGAGTTCTTTGTGGATTTCCTTTGTTCTTCCTCTCATATCTCTCCATAGCATTAGTTGCTTTGGTAGGATTTGAGTGAGAAGGATTTGAGCACCTTGTGTGCTCTTGCCATTGCATAAGTTGCATCGGTTTGAGTTCTCCCCGGAGATTCGAGTAAGTGAAAGTTTGTGAGCTTATTACTCTTGGGTTCTTGGAACCCTAGACGGCTTTGTGGCTTTGTGGTGCCTTTGTGGCTATTCTTGGGAGCCTCCAATTAAGTTGTGGATGCGTGCCCCAAGCTTTGTGTAAAGGCCCGGTTCCGCCTTGAGGAACCCCTTAGTGGAAGAGTGAGCTAGGCCTTTGTGGCGCAAGCTCACACCGGAGAATAGGGTGAGGCCTTTGTGGCGTTGGTTAGGCCTTTGTGGCGATACCACACCCCTCCAACGAGACGTACTCCCTTTCAAGGGAGGAACTCGGGAATACATCATCGTCTCCGCGTGCCTCGGTTATTCCTATACCCGAGCTCTTTACTTATGCACTTTACATTGTGATAGCCTTCGTGCTTGAAGTTATATATCTTGCTATCACCTTGTTACTTGTATTGCTTAGCATAAGTTGTTGGTGCACATAGGTGAGCCTAGTTTATTTAGGTTTTATGTGCTTGACAAAATAAACGCTAGTTTAATTCCGCTTTTGTTCAAGCCATTCGTAAAATTTGATATCGCCTATTCACCCCCCCCCCCTCTAGGCGACATCTGTGTCCTTTCAATTGGTATCAGAGCACGGTCTCTCATTTTAGGCTTCACCGCCTTGAGAGCAAAGATGTCGGCTAGGGGATTAGTGCACAATAACACTTCTATATTTGATGGCACAAATTATGATACTTGGAAAATTCACATGCTTAATTATTTTCGGGTCATGGACCCATCTATGGAGCGAATTGTAGATGCGGGTTTTTCTCCTCCAAAGGATACTCAAAATCTATCTTTAGAGGATGAGAAAAACTTGTATCTCAATGCTCAAGCTACTCATGTGATTGTTAATGCTTTGAGCAATGTAGTTACCTTCTCCATCACGCCTTTTCGGAGCGCTCATGAGATATGGACAAAGCTTCAAGAAAAATATGGTGTGTCCAAGATTATTGGGGATGATTGTATTCCTTCCACGTCCGGCCACAATGAACTTTCATCCACTTCACCAAAGTGTGGCAAGACACAAGGTAATGATATGGTGAGTGGTGATGAAACTTGCAATGGTGATAGTATGCTTACTTTTGATGATCCTTCATCTCTATCTCATTGCAATGCTTCATCTTTGGACTTAAACACTTGTAGCCCCATAAATGTTTTACATGCTTGTGTTGATAGTCCTTGCATATCATGTGTAAATTTCTCGAATAAATCTCATGATGATATGCTTGCTTTGTCTTGTTGCCATGATACAAATGCTTCTATTTCCTCTAGTATTTGTGATGCTAACCATATAGAGGAAACCGAAGAGTCTTTGGGCCAAGACAAGGTCTTGAATGGAGCTTCATGTATTTCTTCATCTTCCTCTTCTCACGGTTCCCACATATGCCTTATGGCTAGGTCTTCAAATCATAATGATGTTGAGGACAATGGTGAGGATGAGGAAAATGAAGAAGACTATATTGAGTATTTAAACAAGAAGGGTAAGGTGGTCTTTGATGCTTTGCATAACCATAAAAATGTTTTGCCCAAATTCTTTGAAATCATGAGTTGTGCTATTGAGAGCACAAAACTCATTGAGATGAAGGAAGAACAAATTGATAAAATGTTTTCTCTTGAGCGTGAGTATGCCAATGATATCCATGATTTAAAATATGCTCTAGAGGAAGAGCAAGAGCTTCGGGTTTCTCTTGAGGAGAAGCTTGAATCCATTGAGGAGTCATGTAATGAAATTATTTCTAAACTCACTAAAGAACGTGACCTCGCTCTTGCCAAATTGTCTTCTCCTATTCATAATGATAATGATGCATGTGCTACTAACTCTACTTCTTGTGAAGCATCTATTTTGAAGGAGAATGTTGAGCTAAGGGCTCAACTTGAATTGCTAACTAGCAAGTATGGGAAATTGGAAGAAATTCATGAAAAGCTATCTAGCTCTAATGAGGATCTTCTAGTGTCCCATGCTCGCCTAAAGTTAGCTCATGAGGCTATATCTACAAAGGTAACATCTTGTGAGCCTCATGTGGGCACTAGCACTATTTCCCAAAATGCAATATTGCCATGTGCTAGTACTAGTAATTCATCCACTCATACTATTTCTACATCTAGTGATGAATTACCCTCCTTGCCTTGTTGCTCTAACAATGTAGCTTCTACTTCCACTAGTACTTGTGTTGTCACTAACCATGTAGAGGAAATCAAAGAGCTCAAGGCCCAAGTTACTTTGTTGAAGAAAGACTTGGAAAAACATCATGAAGGGAAGTCCACACTCAATAAGATCTTGAGTGTGCAAAAATCCCCCAATGACAAGAGTGGACTTGGATTTATCTCTAACAACAAGAAGAAGTCCAAAATATACAAGAAGAAGAAGGGCCAAGAACAAGTCAAGAATTTGGTCAAGATTGTTTGCTTCAAGTGCAAAATTGAAGGGCACCATGTTAGATCTTGCCCTTTGAAGAAAAAGGCACTTAGTGAGAAGCAACAAGGGAAGCGGCCTCAAGTTCAAGCCCTTGCTCAACCTCAAGTTGAAGAAAGGTCACTTCCCAAGAAAAATCAAGCTAATGCTCCCCTTGTGGAGAAATCAAGTGAGAAGAAGGTGAAGAAAAGAACTTGCTACATATGCCATGAGAAGGGTCACCTATCTTCTTCATGCACTAGTGGTAACTCATCCAACCCTATCATAATTGAAGATGCTTATTCACTTTGCAAGGATAAGGTTGGCAATGTGTTTGCCAAATTTGTTGGTGCTCAAAGTGGTGTCAAGAAAAGAACCATTTGGGTTGCCAAACCTATTGTTTCTAACTTCTTAGGACCCAACTTGGTTGGGGACCAACAAGCCATTACTTGAACAATAGGTGTTGGTGGAGGGCATTGGAGACTTGGCTATATCATGAAGAATTAAGGGATCTTCATCAATTATATTTTCTGAAGTCAAGTCATTTGGATTATCTTATTTCTATCATATATCCAATGTTCCTCCTTGCGGTAACATGTATTCAACTTATCTACCTTGAAAGTTACTCGTCCCTTTGCATGTGTTGGGTTTTGTATCTTGCATGTGTTTGTATATGTTGTGCTTCCTACTTGCTTCATTTTGAGTAATCAAGTATGTGCATGTTGGTTTGCACACCATGTACGGTTGTTCTTGTTGAGCCTTTTGCATCTCGTTTTATCTTACTTGGCTCTTGTAAGAGATTACTGGACCATCCCATTTTGGGGGAGTGATATGATTTGCACTTCACAATCCTATAAATGTGTGTACATGAGGAATACCGCTTAGTGTTGATATTTAAAGATTATTTAGTCTCTATGTGGTATGTCATTCTCATGAGAAATTCAAATTCTATAATGTCCATTAATCATCTTGTTGGATTTTATTTGCCTCTTATGAAAAATAAATGTTTTATCACATTATGGGGGAGTAATATGCTTTGTGCATACTACAAACCAATATAATATGTATATTTAAGGTTGTATCACATAGTGTTGATATTGTAAATTATCTTGCTTCTATGTGGCATGTTTTTCTCAAACAAATTCCAAGTTGCCAAATTGTTTTATTGCTCTTGTTTTGGATCTTGTTTGTGAGATACTTTCTTGATAGGGTTTTCCTAAAATGTGGAATGCTACATCAAAGTTGGAAAACCATTTGCTTCAAGTTATCTTAATCATTGCTTTGCGTGATTGTTTAACTATTTGAGTCTATCAAGAATATCTTCTTTAGCATGGTGATTAATTCTTATTCTTCTCCGTATGCTTCTTTGTTGTGAAGATGATCTTGGATTTATATGTAAACTACCACCGGGAAATAAATCCAAATACCTCTTATTCTTGGACAATTGGTACTATATCATGTGGGACTTGTATATTGATCATCTTTACATTGGCTATTGCTTTTAATTGCCTTATCTCTAGCCAAAATGTATTTGTTTTAGCTCTCATTGTCTTCCATGGCTTTTGTTATTCCATTTGATTTCGTTGAACTTGTTTTGTGTTATTTCTATGTAGGTAGATGTGATGATCCCACTTGTATGCATTTTGTATTCAAATGCAAAATCATAAATAATGCACTAATCTTGGGGGAGCTCTCCTATATTTGTTATAACACACTCTTTGTGCTTATTTCATTTGGTATTGGTTTTTTGTTGGAAGACAAATCTTTTCTTTTTGGTACTTAGTGTGCCATCATAAAAAGTGTGGAGAGTTTGGTTTGTTTATTTGAACCTTGCTCACTTTGGAAGTTGGTGATCTCATTCTTTATTATTTATTTCTTACTCTTAAAATGAGATATGTCTTTGAGCATGTGTGTTTTAGTTATGCTTATGCTCATTGGCTTTTGCTTGGTTCACTAGTTGAACTTTGGAGTCAATCTTGTGTTGATTTGATTCTTTGATATAATTTGGACAACCTTTTGTAGCTTCACAATTTTGTGTGCTCGCTTGTCCTTCTTGGTGTTTTGTCCAAATTGTATCTCCTTTGGCTCTTGAAAGTCTTGTGCATGCATATTTACTAAATGTATATTGTATGGCATGCGTTTCCTTTCTTTGATCAAATATATAGGAAAAGCTCCATCAAATCCTAAATTGGCTAAGATGTGCATGAAATTCTATTTCATATATATATGCACATATTTTTGTGGAGTTTGTCCTATATGTTGTAGTTTCTAACTACTTTGGACCCAATGAGTTTGGGGACCATCTTGTACTTGAACTTTGTTTTAGGTACATGGAGATATATTGGTGCTTGTCTCAATAATAAGGATGAAGTGGTGACTAAATGATAATTTGAGGCAAGCTAGGATTATTGAAGAACTCCTATCTACTACATCCTACCATTATATCTCGGTAACAAGTATCTTCTTCATGCATACTTCTCTAGTATCCAACCTTGTGTAGGTTGTTTTATGGCATTGAAAATATTTATTTGCAAATGTTGTGCTTTTTGCAAGGATTCTAATGAAACCTCTTTATTGCAAATGTGAGCAAGTTGAGATGAGGACATATTATTGGGAACATATAAAAATCATGCTCATGATTCTCTTATCCCATATATGTCAACTTAGCAATCTTTTTGCATATCAATTCCTCAATAAGCTCACATGTGCAATATTGATGAAATTGCAAATTTATTTGTTCCGTTTGGTATCCCTCGTTATGATACTTGTTGTTTTTATCAAAGCATCTCAACTATCTTCTTTCCCTTGTTGATATTTGTGATGTCTTTGACATGTTGGTGGTTGAAGTTTGTCAATATACAATAAGATAAATTGAGCCTTTGGCCATGCTTTAAAAGCAAAAATCTCATTGGTATATTGCATGCCTTCATTTTGGATATCATGTTCTATTCTTAGTATCTATTTTGTGTGTACATATTTCTTTGTGATAATTATCTTTGTGATATTGTCTACTTAGAAACTTATACACATGAGAGATGATATCTCATTATTTGATATCTTATTTGAACCTTATGTGTTGGGATGGAATGCTAAGCAATTTCATTCATTGAAGACTATGTGGATGCTCTATGCTTATCCTTGTGTTAGTCTTATAATATTCTTTGTCATTCCTATCACACATTTCTTTGGTTGAGCCTTTTAATATATTGTCCCTTGCTTGTTGCTCAACCATTTGTTTGACGCAAGTGTAAGCTTAATTTCTTCTCTATGATCTCTTGCAAATGGTTGCGTTTTAAATGTTATTGAGGGAGTGAGGACTCCATGTTGTGCAAATTGTATTCAAATATAAACATTCCAATTTTTGCACGTACCTTGGGGAGCTTCCTCATTTCATTTAAAGCACCATTTTGCGGTTAGCATAGTATTAAATTTCACTTGGTATCATTTTGTTTTGAATAATATTGAGGGAGTGATGATTCCATGTGTGTGCACCTTATACCTCAACTCAAATAGAATATTTTGTGCACACACCTTGGGGAGCTTCCTCATATTATTTAGAGCACCTTTTCGATCTTATCATAATATCCTTATCCAATTTGTTCTTTGGATTGTTTGATTGCTCTCTTCATCTGTTGAAGTTTATCCATCGTGTTATCTTATTTTTTTGCAATCTTTGATCCTCAATATAGTTTCATTTCCTTCAAAAATTTGCCTTTGTATATGTGCATGTGTTTTCACTCATTTATTTTGGATATGCACACCGTTTTGGAGGAACTCTCACTATATTGGCCTTCTAAGATTTTTTCGCCCATTTTGGCAATGGATGCCAATGGGGGAGAAGTTTCGGGGGTTTAAAGGGAATTGGCTTTTATGCTTTGGTTTGTTCTTAAGCATTTGCCTTGCATGCTTTGCATGGTTGAGTATATAGTGGAAACTCCACCAACAACCTTGGTTGGCAATATATGCAATGAAATCAAGATCATTCACACGTGCATAGATTGTGGGGGAGTTTGCTCTATATATGGTGGTTTTACTAACATCACATACTTTTGTAGTATTTGATGTTAGTATAACCATTTTAGTTCTTTGAATTCATTATATAAACCCTCTCAAAGAGATTGTCATCAATTACCAAAATGGGGGAGATTGAAAGATCATATTGAGCCCCATGTGTGGTTTTGGTAATTAATGACAATCCCTATGGACTAATGGTTGCATTGAGTTATATGTGTAGGACTTGTCCATAGACAATGCTTGAACCATTTGTTGGAGTCAAGGTTGTAAGAAGAAGATTATGTGTTAACCAAGGTGCTATTCAAGAAGTGATCCAAAGATTGGTCTTAAGGGAGTTGAGCTTATGTCAAGTGTGGCTTGAAGAATAAGATTGAGTGAGCTCTCATGTGTATCCTCAAGACACCATCATTATGGAGAAAGAAGAATTGATTCGAGGATTGATCATGTCAAAGCGCAAGTTCAAGATGAGCAACTAGAAGAGAACATATGCTTGAAGCTTGCCATCTATATTGTGTTTATGGATATGTGAAGATATGCTTAAAGAGAGTCTCTTCCATAGTGGAGTATGGGGGAGCAATCCGCAAGACTTCACCAAGCAAGCTCAATCAAGAAAGATGGTCCAACTTGAGAAGATCAAGATCATCATTATCCACCTCAAGTGGAATGCTCAAGGCAAAGGTATGATAGTGTTAGGGTTTCTTTCTTACCGGTCTCATGGTGTTAGTTGTGAGACCGGATTATAGGATCGGTAGCCGTACTATCAAGAGGGGCTCTCGAGTGAGTAACTTAATTGTATCGTTCGGAGAGAGCTCAAACCTTTGCATACTTGGCATCTTCTTTCTTGGTTCTTATTTGAGTTTTATCCATGTGAGGTTCTAGAGCTTGTGGTTATTTCCATGACAAGCTCTAGCTCATCAAAAACGGATTTCGCATGAAGCTCTTATTGCGTTTTTTATATTTGGGGGTTTTTCCGGTTTGCCTTTAAAGAGAGGTCAAACCTTTCATCATTTGGTTTTATACTCCCTTGTTGGACTATGATGTTTCTATGGATGAAGTTGTAGAGCTCGTTGTGGTGATTCCAACGAGCCCAAGATCATCGAAAACGGAGTCCGGATGAAAAAAGTTATCACCGTTTTCGTATTGCAGTTTCTGCTCGGCGTCACCCAGTAGGGGGGGCGGATATTCCGGCCAAGGGGGGGCGGATTATCCGGCCTGGGGGCGAAAATTTCGTTTCGGAATTTTTGCTAAGGACCTGAGTCGGCGTCACCCAGTATGGGGGGCGGATAATCCGGCCTGGGGGCCGGATAATCCGGCCAGCCGGATATTCTGGCCATATTTTGGCCGGATAATCCGCCCCTCCAAGTCTGCAACGGCCATATTTCGTGGGGGGGTATAAATACCCCTTCTTCCACCTTGGGCTGCACACGAATTGGGCCTCTCTCTCCTCCATTGTTGACTTTGCAAGCTTGCCCTTCCTCCTCCATTCCTCCCATGATTCTTGGATATTTTTGAGGGAAAAGGGAGAGGAGATCTAGATCTATATTTCTACCAATCCATCTCTCCTCTAAGTGAGGGGAACATAGTCAATCTAGATCTTGGAGTTCTTTGTGGATTTCCTTTGTTCTTCCTCTCATATCTCTCCATAGCATTAGTTGCTTTGGTAGGATTTGAGTGAGAAGGATTTGAGCACCTTGTGTGCTCTTGCCATTGCATAAGTTGCATCGGTTTGAGTTCTCCCCGGAGATTCGAGTAAGTGAAAGTTTGTGAGCTTATTACTCTTGGGTTCTTGGAACCCTAGACGGCTTTGTGGCTTTGTGGTGCCTTTGTGGCTATTCTTGGGAGCCTCCAATTAAGTTGTGGATGCATGCCCCAAGCTTTGTGTAAAGGCCCGGTTCCGCCTTGAGGAACCCCTTAGTGGAAGAGTGAGCTAGGCCTTTGTGGCGCAAGCTCACACCGGAGAATAGGGTGAGGCCTTTGTGGCGTTGGTTAGGCCTTTGTGGCGATACCACACCCCTCCAACGAGACGTACTCCCTTTCAAGGGAGGAACTCGGGAATACATCATCGTCTCCACGTGCCTCGGTTATTCCTATACCCGAGCTCTTTACTTATGCACTTTACATTGTGATAGCCTTCGTGCTTGAAGTTATATATCTTGCTATCACCTTGTTACTTGTATTGCTTAGCATAAGTTGTTGGTGCACATAGGTGAGCCTAGTTTATTTAGGTTTTATGTGCTTGACAAAATAAACGCTAGTTTAATTCCGCTTTTGTTCAAGCCATTCGTAAAATTTGATATCGCCTATTCACCCCCCCTCTAGGCGACATCTGTGTCCTTTCATCTACAACCTTAGAGGTATCTGTCACTCCCCCAGATTAAATAGAGGCATGAACCCAACTATCGAGCATAAATACTCCCTCTTGGAGTTACTAGCATCTACTCGGCCAAGATAGCTACTAGCAACGGAAAGCATGCAAGATCATAAACAACATAGAGATAACATAAGATATAATTCAGCACATCAACTTGACATAGTACCAATACTCATCGGATCCCAACAAACACAACATGTATGATTACATAAAGATGATCTTGATCATGTTGTGCAGCTCACAAGATCTAAACATGAAGCACATGGTGGAGAAGACAACCATCTAGCTACTACTATGGACCCGTAGTCCAAGGTAGACTACTCACACATTACTCTGGAGGCGACCATGGTGGTGGAGAAGGCCTCCGGAAGAGATTCCCCTCTCCGGCAGGGTGCCGGGAAGAACTCCTAGATCCTCCCGATCTTGATTCGACGACGGTGGCGGCTTACAGTATGTTTCTGGGAAAAGCGATCCGTCCCTTAGGTTTTTCCCGTCGAGGGGTCTTTATAGGCGAAGGGGCGTCGTCAGGAGGTGGACCAGGTGGGCTCACCATGGGTGGGCGTGGCCAGGGGGTGGGCCGCGCCCCCCTATGGTGTGGCCAGCCTCTGGCCCCCCTCTGTCTCATCTTCGGTCTTCGCGAAGCTTCGGTAAAAATAGGAGGTTCGGCTTTTGTTTCGTCCAATTCCGAGAATATTTGCTGTGTAACTTTTCTGAAACACAAAAACAGCAGAAAACAGGGAACTGACACTGTGGCATCTTGTTAATAGGTTAGTTTCGGAAAATACATAAAAACGCCACGAAATGTAACAAAACACTAAGCAAATGGTGTAAGAACAAGCATGGAGCATCAAAAATTATAGATACGTTTGAGACGTATCACTCGTCGACAATAGTGAGTCTTGGTGGCGTGGTGTAGCGGGACTCGGATGTCAGACGTGACATGATGGACTCTGCGCTAGGTGGTGGCGCAATCTTGTGCCATGGTGGCACAGACGGTAGACCTGACAATGTCAATGCCTTGTCCCCTATATAAATGGGTTGGCGGTAGATGACGGTGGCGACTTCTAGAGTATGTGCTTCGGTGCATTTTGAGGATCTTTCGGCCATTTTGTGCTCCTGGTTCGTTGTTGGACAGTTTGGGGAAGCGTGATTTGTGAAGGTGCAATGTTAGGGCATATGACCCCAACATGGCCAACCCACCGGGGCCGAGCCGGCAGAATTTGAGGCCCTGTGCAAAACTATAAAATAGGCCCCTATTTTATATAAAAATAAAAATAATAAATAATTAATATGTATATGACTTAGAAGGACGTTTAAACTGAATAACTACTATCAACGCCTTTAGAATCTGAACATGTGGTAAAACTGTCTGAAAACAAATTTTAAGAGGAAACACATAGTTTGAAAATAAAAAAGGAACGACGGTCCGACGACAAAATGTACATCTAATGGTTTTGATACATTTAAACTATTTTCGTTTTAGAAACAAAAAAAACTAGGAAAATACTTTTGGAATCTTAAAAGCTTATAGCATGTAAAGCTATCCCAACAAGTACATGTACATGGATAATCCCATTATAAAAATTATACCCATGACGGGAATACAATAACACTATGTCTTGTAAGCAAGTATAAATCTCAGTTTATAAATCAAAATAGTGAAAATACACTTCTGATCTCATGCGTATGCTCCCTTTAACTAGAAACAAATTTTAAAATGTTAAAAAATTCAGATTTTTTTTGGCCCTATATGAAGAACTTCTTCATGGTATAGCTTGTCTAAGTTTTATTCGATGTCAATGAAATGCGTAGTCAAGTGAATCATAGGCTATCTCTTTTTTTCTTGAAATGATACGGCCATTCTCGTTACATGCTGGTCATTAATCGGTACAGAAAAACCTGGAGAAAATGATAAAAGAGAGATGCTGGCTGAACAAGTAGATCTCGCAACCTCTTTTTCATGCAAACTACCACGATTAAGAGCTATCTGCGTTGCTAATTGGGCTGAAATCCTTAAGTGGCAGTGTACAAAAGTCTATTTTATATAAAGGGATATCCAAACTTTTGGGCCCCTAAAAATCTGGGCCCTGTGCGGCCGCACGGGCCGCACTTTCATGGGCCTGGGCCTGACCCTACTCATTAACCTTTTAGATGTTGCAACATCTGTGGCTAGCGAGGTGGCTTTAGATTGATATCTGCATTTCTTTATAAGCCTCTATTGAATAATATGACTAATATAAATAAACAAGGTCGTGCACATCAATTTGACGCACAAGGGGGTTCCACCTCCATTTTGAAAAAAAACCCTATATCGTTATTACCACCCCACATAATCTTTGGTCGTGTAGGCAGCGGCCAAGTAGCTAAGATTCCTTGTTATCTTCACATCCTTCACGTTAAGAACCTTCATCTTGTGGAAAGATTCAATGTATATGAATGTGGACTGTTCCTAAATATACCCATCGAGCAGAATCCTGTAGCTAGCGTGCAGTACCAATTGAAATAAAGTTATTCCTACAATAATGGATGTAAGAATGTTCTCTTATATATATATATAGAATCTACCACCCCAAAGTCTGAGGATGCTGATACTGATATAGGAAGGAGGAGGTCTACTCATCTATCCACTAAGAACCATGCATCCATTGAGCGAGTTTGCTCGATATTTGCTATGTATTTTAACTGTTTTTGTGTTGTGGTG
>QXEO01001360.1:0-14503 GCA_007115705.1 Dactylis glomerata
ATCTTGCTTCTATGTGGCATGTTTTCTCAAACAATTCCAATTGCCAAATTGTTTTATTGCCTCTGTTTTGGATCTTGTTTGTAAGATACTTTCTTGGTAGGGTTTTTCCTAAAATGTGGAATTCTACATCAAAGTTGGAAAACCATTTGCTTCAAGTTATCCTAATCATTGCCTTGCATGATTGTTTAACTATTTGAGTCTATCAAGAATATCTTCTTTAGCATGGTGATTAATTCTTATCCTTCTCCGTATGCTTCTTTGTTGTGAAGATGATCTTGGATTTATATGTAAACTACCACCGGGAAATAAATCCAAATACCTCTTGTTCTTGGACAATTGGTACTATATCATGTGGCACATGTATATTGATCATCTTTACATTGGCTATTGCTTTTAATTGCCTTATCTCTAGCCAAAAATGTATTTGTTTTAGCTCCCATTGTCTTCCATGACTTTTGTTATTCCATTTGATTTCGTTGAACTTGTTTTGTGTTATTTATGTAGGTAGATGTGATGATCCCACTTGTGTGCATTTTGTATTCAAATGCAAAATCATAAATAATGCACTAATCTTGGGGGAGCTCTCCTATATTTGTTATAACACACTCTTTGTGCTTATTTTTGGTATTGGTTTTTTGTTGGAAGACAAATCTTTTCTTTTTGGTACTTAGTGTGCCATCATAAAAAGTGTGGAGAGTTTGGTTTGTTTGTTTGAACCTTGCTCTCTTTGGGAGTTGGTGATCTCATTCCTTATTATTTATTTCTTACTCTTAAAATGAGATATGTCTTTGAGCATGTGTGTTTTAGTTATGCTTTATGCTCATTGGCTTTTGCTTGGTTCACTAGTTGAACTTTGGAGTCAATCTTGTGTTGATTTGATTCTTTGATATAATTTGGACAACCTTTTGTAGCTTCACAATTTTGTGTGCTCGCTTGTCCTTCTTGGTGTTTTGTCCAAATTGTATCTCCTTTGGCTCTTGAAAGTCTTGTGCATGCATATTTACTAAATGTATACTATGGCATGCTTTGCTTTCTTTGATCAAATATATAGGAGAAGCTCCATCAAATCCTAAATCGGCTAAGATGTGCATGAAATTCAATTTCATATATATATGCACATATTTATGTGGAGTTTGTCCTATATGTTGTAGTTTCTAACTACTTTGGACCCAATGAGTTTGGGGACCATCTTGTACTTGAACTTTGTTTTAGGTACATGGAGATATATTGGTGCTTGTCTCAATAATAAGGATGAAGTGGTGACTAAATGATAATTTGAGGCAAGCTAGGATTATTGAAGAACTCCTATCTACTACATCTACCTTTAATATCTCGGTAACAAGTATCTTTTTATGCATACTTTTCTAGTCCAACCTTGTGTAGGTTGTTTCTTGGCATGGATATCTTTATTTGAAAACATGTGGCTTGCAAGGATTCTAATGAAACCTCTTTATTGCAAATGTGAGCAAGTTGAGATGAGGACATATTATTGGGAACATATAAAAATCATGCTCATGATTCTCCTATCCCATATATGTCAACTTAGCAATCTTTTTGCATATCAATTCCTCAATAAGCTCACATGTGCAATATTGATGAAATTGCAAATTTATTTCTTCTTTGTTTGGTATCCTTCATTTTGATACTTGTTGTTTTTATCAAAGCATCCCAACTATCTTCTTTCCCTTGTTGATATTTGTGATGTCTTTGACATGTTGGTGGTTGAAGTTCGTCAATATACAATAAGATAAATTGAGCCTTTGGCCATGCTTTAAAAGCAAAAATCTCATTGGTATATTGCATGACTTCATTTTGGATATCATGTTCTATTCTTAGTATCTATTTTGTGTGTACATGTCTTTTGATAATTATCTTTGTGATATTGTCTACTTAGAATTACACATGAGAGATGATATCTCATTATTTGATATCTTATTTGAACCTTATGTGTTGGGATGGAATGCTAAGCATATCATTCATTGAAGACTATGTGGATGCTCTATGCTATCCTTGTATTAGTCTTATAATACTGTCATTCCTCACACATTCCTTGGTTGAGCCTTTTAATATGTTGTCCCTTCTTTTGCTCAACCATTTCTTTGATGCAAGTGTAAGCTTAATTTCTTCTCTATGATCTCTTGCAAATGGTTGCGTTTTAAATGTTATTGAGGGAGTGAGGATTCCATGTTGTGCAAATTGTATTCAAATACAAACATTCCAATTTTTGCACGTACCTTGGGGAGCTTCCTCATTTCATTTAAAGCACCATTTTGCGGTTAGCATAGTATTTAATTTCACTTGGTATCATTTTGTGTTGAATAATATTGAGGGAGTGATGATTCCATGTGTGTGCACCTTATCTTCAACTCAATAGAATTTTTGTGCACACACCTTGGGGAGCTTCCTCATATTATTTAGAGCACCTTTTCGATCTTATCATAATATCTTATTCAATTTGTTCTTTGGATTGTTTGATTGCTCTCTTCATTTGTTGAAGTTTATCCATCGTGTTATCTTATTTTTTTGCAATCTTTGATCCTCAATATAGTTTCATTTCCTTCAAAATTTGCCTTTGTATATGTGCATGTTTTCACTCATTTATTTTGGATATGCACACCATTTTGGAGGAACTCTCACTATATTGGCCTTCTAAGCTTTTTTCGCCCATTTTGGCAATGGATGCCAATGGGGGAGAAGTTTCGAGGGTTTAAAGGGAATTGGCTTTTATGCTTTGGTTTGTTCTTAAGCATTTGCCTTGCATGCTTTGCATGGTTGAGTATATAGTGGAAACTCCACCAACAACCTTGGTTGGCAATATATGCAATGAAATCAAGATCATTCACACGTGCATAGATTGTGGGGGAGTTTGCTCTATATATGGTGGTTTTACTAACATCACATACTTTTGTAGTATTTGATGTTAGTACAACCATTTTGGTTCTTTAATTCATTATATAAACCCTCTCAAAGAGATTGTCATCAATTACCAAAATGGGGGAGATTGAAAGATCATATCGAGCCCCATGTGTGGTTTTGGTAATTAATGACAATCCCTATGGACTAATGGTTGCATTGAGTTATATGTGTAGGACTTGTCCATAGACAATGCTTGAACCATTTGTTGGAGTCAAGGTTGTAAGAAGAAGATTATGTGTTGACCAAGGTGTTATTCAAGGAGTGATCCAAAGATTGGTCTTAAGGGAGTTGAGCTTATGTCAAGTGTGTCTTGAAGAATAAGATTGAGTGAGCTCTCATGTGTATCCTCAAGACACCATCATTATGGAGAAAGAAGAATTGATTCGAGGATTGATCAAGTCAAAGCGCAAGTTCAAGATGAGCAACTAGAAGAGAACATATGCTTGAAGCTTGCCATCTATATTGTGATCATGGATATGTGAAGATATGCTTAAAGAGAGTCTCTTCCATAGTAGAGTATGGGGGAGCAATCCGCAAGACTTCACCAAGCAAGCTCAATCAAGAAAGGTGGTCCAACTTGAGAAGATCAAGATCGTCTTTATCCACCTCAAGTGGAATGCTCAAGGCAAAGGTATGATAGTGTTAGGGTTTCTTTCTTACCGGTCTCATGGTGTTATTTGTGAGACCGGGTTATAGGATCGGTAGCCGTACTATCAAGAGGGGCTCTCGAGTGAGTAACTTAATTATCGTTCGAAGAGAGCTCAAACCTTTGCATACTTGGCATCATCTTTCTTGGTTCTTATTTGAGTTTTATCCATGTGAGGTTTAGAGCTTGTGGTTATTTCCATGACAAGCTCTAGCTCATCAAAAACGGATTTCGCATGAACTCTTATTGCGTTTTTGATGTTTGGAGGTTTTACCGGTTTGCCTTCAAAGAGAGGTCAAACCTTTCATCATTTGGTTTTATACTCCCTTGTTGGACTATGATGTTTCTATGGATGAAGTTGTAGAGCTCATTGTGGTGATTCCAACGAGCCCAAGATCATCGAAAACGGAGTCCGGATGAAAAAGTTATCACCGTTTTCGTATTGCAGTTTCTGCTCGGCGTCACCCAGTGGGCGGATTCCGGCCAGGGGGGCGGATATCCGGCCAGGGGGGGCGGATTATCCGGCCTGGGGCGAAAATTTCGTTTCGGAATTTCTGCTAAGGACTTTGCTCGGCGTCACCCCGATATGGGGCCGGATCTTCGGCCAGGGGGGGCGGATAATCCGGCCTGGGATGCTGTAACGGTCCTATTTCGTTGTGGGGACCTATAAAAGGCCCCCCTTCTTCCCCAAGGGCTGCTAGCTCGTTTTTCCTCTCTCTCTCTCTCCCACCATTGTTGACCTTGGAAAGCTTGCCCATCTCTCAATCCCTCCCATGATTCTTGAATATTTTTGAGGGAAAAGAGAGAGGAGATCTAGATCTATCTTTCCACCAATCAAAATCTCCTCTTAGTGAGGGGAACCTCTTGTGGATTTAGATCTTGGAGTTCTTTGTGGATTTCCTTTGTTCTTCCTCTCATATCTCTCTATAGCATTAGTTGCTTTGGTGAAATTTGAGTGAGAAGGATTTGAGCACCTTGTGTGCTCTTGCCATTGCATAAGTTGCATCGGTTTGAGTTCTCCCCGGAGATTCGAGTAAGTGAAAGTTTGTGAGCTTATTACTCTTGGGTTCTTGGAACCCTAGACGGCTTTGTGGCTTTGTGGTGCCTTTGTGGCTATTCTTGGGAGCCTCCAATTAAGTTGTGGAAGTGTGCCCCAAGCTTTGTGTAAAGGCCCGGTTCCGCCTTGAGGAACCCCTTAGTGGAAGAGTGAGCTAGACCTTTGTGGCGCAAGCTCACACCGGAGAATAGGGTGAGGCCTTTGTGCGTTGGTTAGGCCTTTGTGGCGATACCACACCCCTCCAACGAGACGTACTCCCTTTCAAGGGAGGAACTCGGGAATACATCTTCGTCTCCGCGTGACTCGGTTATTTCTATACCCGAGCTCTCTACTTATGCACTTTACATTGTGATAGCCTTCGTGCTTGAAGTCATATAACTTGCTATCACCTTGTTACTTGTATTGCTTAGCATAAGTTGTTGGTGCACATAGGTGAGCCTAGTTTATTTAGGTTTTATGTGCTTGACAAAATAAACGCTAGTTTAATTCCGCTTTTGTTCAAGCCATTCGTAAAATTTGATATCGCCTATTCACCCCCCCCCCTCTAGGCGACATCTGTGTCCTTTCAACATCCATACCAGAAAGTATGACAAGAAGTACTTCATGAGGTTGTTGGCAGTGTCTCATGATATTTTTCAATTACTGGAGTTGTTGTCCTTGTTCGTTGTGGTGGAGTTTTGCATCTGAAATATTTTCTGTACAGGCTCCGGTATTAGTATTTGTATTGTTAAAAATATTCCGTCTATGTTGGATCATATCCTTAGATATGTCTCCGAAAATGTCAGTTATTTTAATAAAGAGTGACATGAATATTTGGCTTGTTTGTTCCTTAAGGGTTTATTGTGTCACCCATATTTGCGTAACACCTTGTTTGGTTGTACAAAATTGGGCCAGGAAATTGGAATTATGGAATTTAGACCCGAAGTCCGGCGTTTGGAGTGGCATGGAAATTGGGCTCAGAATTCGGCCCGAATTCCCTGAGCCGCTCCCAAATTCCGTCAACAGCGTCGCTCGTTTCCAACCCATAGGTTCCGAATTGCCTAGAAACGAAGTGTACCCCTTCGTCGTGGGTTGATAGCTCCTATGCGATACATTTCATTGGTATTGTCCTGAACACGCCGTTATTGGCTAAAATGGTTCTGGAGCGACATTTCGCACGTTTCAAATAGCCTCAATGCGACACGGGTGGTTTAATCTCTTAACGCTTCGGTGCGACGTTTTTTACGTAGGTTTGAGGTTAGATTAAGACATTCTTTATTCAGATGGGTCCCACTTATTTGCCATCTGACGCTTTTTTCTGAATCTTCCCTCGCGCCGCCCATTCCCGACCATTCCCTCCTCTTCTTCTTCTTTGGCGGCGGCGGCCAGTTTGTTCTCTGCGGCGGTAGCCAGTTCATTCTAGGCAGTAGCGGGTTACGTGGTGACTAGTGAGTGATTTGTGAACCCTAGCCCCTGCTTTTTGATTGAATCTGGACCATAGTCTCCTCCGCCAATTTGTACATCTTGATTACCCAGGGCGCGGGTCTAAACGAGGGGCAACGAGATGGAGCCGCCTTCGAATAGGTAAATACATCTATTTTTATCTGAATTTGAATGCGAATTGTTCCTCGTATGCTCCCGCAACCTCACAATGTACGGCGCCACTCAAAATAGGGATGATGCTGCGGGGAGACATTTTCAGTTCACTGTCCACTTATTTCCATCTAGCCCTTGCTATATGATGGTAGCATGCGAAATATCCAGAGAAATATACTACAGACTTAAGCTTGGTGGCAGGGACGCACGGTGAGACCATCTACAATTATGGGTCTCTGATTTGTGGGTCCATATAGGAAACAACATTAAATAAGAAAGCAACCAACAAGGAGGAAGCTTGGAGGAAAAAAATAAAAGATACACCGCCTTTCACGTTTGAGCCAGATTGAGTATGAGTAAATATATTGGTTTCCAATATATTATGGCATGTACTAATCTTATACTTATATGCTCTTGATCTAAAATAAGTGTCGATAACTACTTTAGTTTTAAACTTAGAACATTTTGAAAGTTATTCAAAATAGAGGAAAATTTGTACATATAAGGGTTTCCAAAAAATTTCCTTTGTTTATTTTTCTTAAGAAATTAGCATGATGCACAAATCAACTACTAATTGTTTTTAGCTAAAAGATGGATGTTACACGTTGTTAGCATCGTTTCGGTTGCCAGAATTGGTGCGGGTGTCCGACCAGTTATCGCATGCCAAAATATGATGATCTTCTAACTCGACATTGGGACATTCACTCGCCACTATCTACCTTAACGCCTTAAATCGATCAAATTGTTCAAACGAAGAAACCATGCATCAACAGGACACACAGAACATGCAGTGAGGCAACGCCTACGAGGCGGGCCGGGCGAAGCCGGCCTGTTTTGTCTAGTATAATTATGAGCTGTGACTGCTTCGGCGGCCCTCTTGCTAGACAGCGAAGCCGACGCGACTGGCGCGCGCATCAGCATGTCAAACTTTCGGATAATCGTCACGTCTACGACGAGGGTGCTGCCTTGATGCCAACGGCGAGTGGTTGATCAGAACGAACCCTGCGCGGTGTCCTGGACCGCCAAATTCTTCTTGGCCGGCCACACCGAGGATTCTATCTATTGGACAACCAATGATACCATGAGCTCCCAAGTTCTTGCTCTCAACAAGATCACACACAAGTTCTCGGCTTCCCTGTTTCCAGAGCGGCTGCCGTACTGGCCTGTTGAACCCAATTTGAACAAAACGGGCAATTTTGCCTCATTTTATTAAAAAAGTAGAAGAGAATTGACCGGTTCATTTGCAGGGGAACCGGCCAAAAACCCATACAATGCACCAATATCGCCATGGAACACGACCACATTAGGCACACCACACAGCCAACCTGGCTACCCACACGAGACACCGACACACAAGGAGAGCCGCATCAAGGTTGCCAAACAACGTCATCGTCATCACTCCTCCACGAGCCAGCGACTCCGACTTCACCGGCGGCAACCTAATCAGAGCTTCACAAACGGCGCCGGAGCCCATGCCGGTCCATGCTACCAATTGGCCACACGCGCCAAGGACAGACAGCTCCAAATCAGACGACGAGCTTCACAAGGGAATTATGCTGGACTTGCGCCGACCGAGCACTCTGCAAACCACCCGCCACCGGTCATCGTCGCTGCAGAGACGCCACCGCAGCTCTGACTCCACAGCAGCACAACAAAGCAGAAGAACCCATCGGACACGTCGGGTAAAACCGACTAACGAAGCCCTGCCTCGACCCATCTTCCGCTCGAGTCATCATCTTTGCCAAACTGCACACCTGGACCTCACACAGCAGCCCGACAACCACCACCATCCCACAATCCCTGACCGCAGTCAACTCCGAGACGATGCCCCCAACAAGGAAGAGACACGACAGCGCCTCCATCGCCTGATCTAAGATCAGAGGTTTCCCTCCGGAGTCGAGGCCGCAGGCGCAGGACTGCGCACACCTTGCGATGATGCTTCCAAGAAAGTACTGACACCCACGGGCGCCATCATCGCCCGCTCTGGCCAAGCCGGAGCAAGGATCTCCCTGAAGTTGCGCAATGACTGCAACCTGAATCGGCCACCCACAGGCCACCACCATGCGCGCCGAAGCCCGCCGACCACCAACCCTTGCCAAAGACAGCTCTGCACCACCAGGCCGAGAACCCAAACGCTGCACAGAGCCACCACCGAAACAAGCCGAGCCATAGCCAGAAGTGGAGCACCGAAGCCCTCACCGCCGGCCAATCCAATCGCCCCCTCACGGCCGATTCAGACCGACCTCACCGCCGTCTGAAGCCGCCGCTCCAGCGCTCGGGAGCCACGGCGGCTAGAAGACCGTTGAGCCCCCACCAAGCCGCGAGCACGGACAAGGAGAGCCTGTCCCTCCGCGACCACCCTCCTTCCGACCGCAGGAGCTTGCCGGACTGGCCAAGATGCGCAGATCAGAGCCCCGATGCCCGAATCTAGCATAGAAGGGGCCCTGGGCCAAGCCGGCAGCCGCGCCACCCCCATGGCCACAACCACCGGCCACCACCCGCCGACGCACAGGCACACCAGGCGGTAACCCGAGCTCCGGCCACCGCCAGCTCGCCCCGGGGCAGCCGCCGGTCTCCTGTCGCCGGAAGGTCGACCGCCCCTCCCCCCCCCCCCCCCACACCGATCTTCCACCGGCGCCGCGCGAGAGAGCACCTCCCCCGCCACCTTCGCAGCGGGGCTCGCCACCACCGTGGTGGAGGCTGGCGGCAGCGGCGGTGGATGGGAGCAGAAGGGGGGCGGGGAGAGTGGCGGCTAGGGTTTCCCCTGGCGCCGCTAGGGGAGCGACGCGAGGGGAGGGGGTCTCGAGAGGTTGAACCCAATTTAAGGGTTGCGCGCTCCGACGATGGCACCGTGCGCATTGCGCTACTGGACGAGTATCGCCTCAGGGTCTTCGTCCAGGGAAAGGGCAGCCGCCAGTGGGCTATGGAGAAGAGCATCTCAGTGAGGCAATCGATTTCCGAGCTTCCAAGTGTTGGTGAGTGGCACTGGAGAGTCAGTATACCAAACATGATTCTCTCGGTGATGGATGGGTCTGTCGTGTTAGGCGTGCACAGGAAGGTGTGGGGCTCTTCTTGGTCGATCTCGCCACCATGGATTTTAAGCACCTGGAAGACAACATCAATTACCCTGCCTACATGCACCACCTGCCCTGGCCTCCCACAATCAGAGCTTGCATACCATGCATGAAGTCATGAGCCAGCATGCTTTTTGGGGCTCTATTTATTTGTTTTCAGGTATCAAGTGCCGAAAATTAATGATTTTTGATCTTTTACTGTATCGGCAAACTAGGATGCATCGTTTTGTGTTTTAGTTGGATATCTCAAAAAATTATCATTTGTTGTCTTTTCCTTCTGTAGGAGGACTTATATGAATGAAACTGGGTAGTTTTTTCAAAAAAATATTCAAGAATTCTTCTTTTTACCATGTCATGCAAACGAGTCAATCGTGATATGAGCGGTCCAAACCAGGCATCATATGTCAATAGGGATTTATCCCTATGCAAAGCAAGACGATGTGTCTAGTATAAACTTTGACCCCGCAGGCAATTTCCAAAATGTGTTGTTAACGTTGGAACTAGCAGTCATACTAGAGTTCAGAATTTCAATCAAATATCGATGAAATAACTTCAGTTGGTACCAAGTTACCACAAAATTTTGAACTAGATTTACATTAAAATTGGTGAAAACGTCTGGATTCTGATAAAAATAGACACAAAACAATTCCGCGCAATTTTTAAAATGTTAAAATAGCTACTTGTAATATTTGTTCTATATATTTAGTCCAAGCAAAATCAGTCGAGGTTTGGTACTCGGTTCTCCTTCCGAGTACTCATAATATTTATTCTACAATGACTTAGGGGTACGTGCAAGACCTAGAGGGAGTACTGATAACTAACTAGTTCAGTTATTTGGCTGCGTAGAGTTTAGTTTATAGCTCTTCTTCGTGTCTAGCGGTAGCTGTAGTCGAACTATATACTACTGTGTCTGAGTCCTTGTTGGAGTCACAGCCAAGGGTGCGTATATATAAGCTTGTAACATGAGTTTTGGGAAGACAAAATACTGTGCGTGCTATCCGTGGACGAAAGAAATATCCCGAACTGAGTTTCCGGTGGGCAGATGCATATGGGTGACCGCTTGGAGAACACCGCGCCGTCGCCTACCACCATGCACGACGATGTCCCCGACGAGCTGCTCGAGCTAGTACTCTTGGGCCTTCCTCTTCGCTCCACCTCGTCCGTGCCGCGAGCACGTGCAAGCGTTGGCGCCTGGTCGTCGCCGATTGCGGCTTCCTCCGGCGCTTCCGAGATCTCCACCCGCGGCCTGTCGTCGCCGGTCACTACCGCATTGACGACCGTCAGGACGGGTCGTGTCCGCCAGGAAGCAATCCTGTGTTCTCGGCCCTCTCCCCGTCAGCAGAGTCCACCGTCAATCTAGGCGCCCAGCACTTCTCTCTCAAGTTTCTTCCGACCGGTGGCCGAGACGGTGGCTTCTGGGACCTGGCCGACAGCCGAGGCGGCATCCTCCTTCTCTACGACCGCACCGAGAGACGGTTCGGGCCACAGGCCGCCACCTCGTCGTCTGCGATCCCGACGCAGCGCTGTAGCAAGGTGATCGCTCCCCCGGCGTTTTATGGTTGCTGTTTCCTCGGCGCGTTCCTGCTCGATAACAATGCCGACGAGGCCGGTGGACGCATCAGCATCACAAACTTTAGGATAATAGTCACGCTCTACGACTATGTCACGGCCACGTCCTTTGTATTCTCCCCACCTCCAGCGGCAACGGCAATGGCGACGGCTGGACAGTGGCGACGAGCAAGTCGGTCAACCTTGAGAGGCCCGTGAATCGCAGTTATTTGCAGGGCATGTAGAGGAGTCTGTCTACTGGATGGCCGTATACGGAGAAATTCTCGTTCTTGACAAGGAGGCCGTGGAGTTGAAGGTCATGTCTACTACTTTGCTACCTGGTCAGCTGTTCGTTTCTTTGTTGTTTTCAAGATGCAGGATCATGCGATGCCAAGATGGCACGGTGCGCATTGCCCTCGCGCATGAGCTCCGGGAGAACCTCAGCGTCTTAATCCAAGCGCTGGGCAGGGATGAATGGGTGCAGGAGAAGAGTGTCGAACTGCGGCAGCTGATGGCCGAGGTTCAACTTGATGGTGCTGAGAACATCCCGAGGAAGATTGTCTCTGTCGCAGAGGGGTCCATTACGCTGGGGACGGAGGAAGGCGTGGGGCTCTTCTCCGTCGACCTCGCCATCATGGAGGTTAAACCGGTCGACGCGCACGATAGGAACAAGTATAACGGGGCGGCGCACATATACCAGCTGCCATGGCCTCCGACAATCCGAGCTTGTTTACCATGAACCAGAAGTTTATTGCTCTGTTAATAACTATATGCTCTCAAGTACTTTTAAAGTGGCTGACGATCTTGGCTGAATCGTATTTAGTCCGGATTTTATATGCTTTACTGCGTCCGTGTGATTGTAGGAAACATCCATCCGTAGTACGGAGTATTTCAGCTCCTTATAACTTAAAAAGCTTTATAGTTGTTGTCTTTAAGTTTCTTCAACAACCTCCGTTTCAAATTAAATGTTCCAGCTAAGTCTAGATGCAGATGAATTTAAAAAGCTTTACAGTTTTTTTTAGGGGAAAAAGCTTTAAAGCTGTTGCTAGTAATAGGTACCTGCGGAGTCTGATGGAGCTTTATTCTGGTATTGCATGATGTATATATCAGGCTCATAATTGAGTTTTGTAGTATCTATATTATGAATAGATCGAGTGGTAGGTATGTGCACATTTTACTGTTGACCTATATAATTTGACTATTCGTGGCTACAACGTTTCATGTTGCAGATGTCCTAAAGAACGAGTGAGGTTCGATAATTAGGGTTACGAGTCTATACTCGACATGCTTCGCCAATGGCACATGAAGACGAAGGGCTCCATGCTGTCTTTGTTCGTTCAATGTAAACTCTGATGATATGCTAGCCTAGTAAAGCAAGTTGTAAGTTATTATGTATTACTGGATCATGCAATGTAGTAATGACCCATCACTCGTCCCCGCGTGGCGACGAGGGAACCCTAAATCCCACCGCCGCCGCCCCCTCCTCACCTCCTTCCCCTCCTCCCGCCACCGCCAGAGGGCGCGGCCGGGCAAAGCCTGGCCGTTGCCGCCGGTGGCGGGGCCTGCTCCCCCTCTCGCGTGAAGGAACGACGCGGGATGTTGCCTCCATGGCGCGGGCGTGGTGCGGCTGCCGGGCACCACGGCGGCTGCTCTTCGGTGTTCCGCACGGCGGTGCTTGGATCGACAGATGCGTGGCGGACGGCGTGGCAGATGGGGAGGCACGAGGAGGAAGAGTAGATGGCCGGAGGCGCGACGCGGCCTGTCCGCGGTGGCCTCGTTTGTCTCCTAGGCTCGTCGCTCTGGGGCTACCTCGGGCTCGTCTGGGCCGAAGGTGGCTGCTCGCTCTGCTCTTCGGAAGCCGGCCGCGGTGTGGGGACTGCTGGATCGGGCATGAATAAAGGAGGTGGCCCTAGGGTTCTTGCTTGTGCTAAGATGAGGATCTACCGGAGGCCCTTCTTCATGGATCTGGCAGGAGTGGCGTGTTCCAGAAGGCTCCGCCGGCGAACCCCACTGCACAATCATGCTTGGAGATTGCTGGATCGGATGGGATTCGGTTGGGCGCACCCATGTTTTATCTGGCCGTTGGTTTCAGAAGGAGCGTTGCGAAGCTCTGCTGACTGTTTCCACCATGCGACGTGATCTCTCGTTCCATGGTGAAGTCAGCTAACGGGCAATATCTTGGCTGCCGAGTCCTGGAGAATTGCATTGGTAGTTTGAGTCTTTGTGGCAAAGAGGAACTTGCTTCGTGATTCCTTGACTTGTAGCAGCGACATGGTTAGTGGGGGCACAGTTTCCTTCTTGGAGTGTTGCTTTTTGGAGAAGTTGGACTATTGGTGCTATCTTGGTGGTGTTAGTGTTGATGCTACAAGGAATTTATCATTGTAGTGGGGCTTTTTCTTTTTATATATATTCTTCTTCTTTTTTTGGTTATGTGTATCCGTATTGCCACTAGGGCACTGCGTAGTTGCAGAGGCTGGATGTAATTGGTATCATCTTGATATTAATATATATTCTTTATCTAAAATAATATATAAATTGCTTCCTTTAAACATCTCTAATATTTATTGTTAAAGATGTTTCCAATGGTCTCTTTGGTTGTTAAATTTGTTGTTAAAGATGTTTCCAATGGTGTCGTATTCCCTCTTGAGGGCTTTGTCTTTTGGAGCTGCATAACGGCAAGCGGGACCAGTGGAAGGCAAGGTGTTCGCGTTGAGGTTTTTGTGGCAACGATGGTGGTGTCGAGCGATGTCAGAGACGTGGCTTTGGTTGTGGTAGTCGGCTCTTCTCCGGCGTGTCCGTGGGTTTACCTCGGTTTGTTTGTTGCTGTGAACTCGAAGCTACGGTCCCGGGATCCCGGTGGCGTACAATGGCTGGCAACAGGTGGTCTGTTCGGTCATCTTTCGCGGCGCCAACCTTGCTTGGTTCTCCTTTGTAGTTCTTCATTAGAGTCAGAGCTGCGCTGTTTGTCGCAGGTGGCTGAGTTCTGGCGCAGATCTTTATATGGGAAAATAGCCACATGTGAAAAAATCATGTGTCTATATCCATATAATTTGGAATATGATAGTGGCTCAAGTTGTGCATAAAAAACCATGTGAAAAAATCGCGTACCTTGCATTTTAAAAACTTGGGGTAGCGGAAGTAACTTTTTTTTTCGAGTCTTTCTAAAAACACTTAGTAAAAATCTTGTTTGCCTTGTTCCAGAAGAAACACTCGAGAATAGCAAAAGCAAATTTCAGTTTTCCAGCTGTTAATCTTGACTTAATTAAGAAGTCGTGTCCGAGTGTAGGTCAGTTTTAGTCCTAGCTAGTATATATTTGTCTAGTCCGGTTTGGAGTCACCATTGTTTCATAGAGTTTGGTTTGCTTAGGAGTACTAATCGGCTCGCATACCATGGTTTAGCTCTTGTCTGTGTCCTAGTTTGTAGTTGTACTTGTAGTCGGATATCCGTGCACGGTACTGGTCCGGTATGTCTTGAGTCCTTGTTCGAGTCACAATTTACCAAGGGTCCGTATATAAGCGTGTAGTAATATAACATGAGTCTTCGAAAGATAAAATAAACAAAGACCCTGTGTGCGATAAACCTAACATGAAGAAATCCCGAACTGAACTTCCGGTGCACGAAATGTCCCCGACGAGCTGCTCGAACTAGTATTCCTGCGCCTCCCCTCTTCGCTCCACCTCGTCCGT
>QXEO01001363.1:0-12599 GCA_007115705.1 Dactylis glomerata
CCCTTGACTTTGAGCGACCTCTGTCGGTCTTACTCTTATCTCTGTTGTTGTGGTGGTGGTAGTTGTCTCGCTGCTCAGGCCTGCCTCGGACCTCTAACGCCTCCGCCTTGGAGGACGAACTTTCAGCCTGCACCATAGATTTCATCTTCTCCCTTTGATGGAGAGCCTCATAAACTTCGGTGAGGGTTAGTGTATCACGACTTATACATATGGTGTCACGAAAATTCGTAAAGGAACTAGGCAATGAGACTAACAGAAGAAGTGCTAGATCTTCATCCTCATATTTTACCTCCATGGACAGTAAATCTGAAACGATCTCCCTGAAGATCGATAGGTGATTCATCACCGACTGACCTTCCTGCAACTTGTGCTGGAACAACTTCATCTTCACTTGCAATCTACTGGTTAGATCCTTTGACATGCAGATCGATTCCAGTTTCAGCCATAGGGCCGCTGCAGATTTCTCTTGCAACACTTCCTGCAAAATATTATTGGATAGATGAAGTTGAATCAAAGACAAAGCCTTACGGTCTTTCCGCTTTTCTTCCTCTGTCCATGACGCAACCGGTTTCTTTCCGAAACCATCGAGCGCATCATCGAGATCTGAAGTTTGGGCGAGGATCGCCCTCATCTTCACTTGCCACAGGGAGAACCTTGTGGTGTAATCCAGCTGCGGCAGATCGAACTTCAAAGACGCCATCTCGCAAACCCTAGATTAGAAACCTGGGGCTCTGATACCACTTGTTATAAAAGCGATAGGCAATAACGAAGAACGAAAAAGAAATCACAGCACGGAGACACAAGATTTTAACGTGGAAAACCCTCTCCAACAAAGAGAGGTAAAAACCACGGGCGCCAGCCAGCAAAACTTCACTATATCGGGTGTATGTTTACAAACGCCGTGGGCTATCTTATGATGCGATAAAACCTAGCCGGCGACTTACAAGGAGTATTTATAGACGGTGGCAACGATCCATACCAGCAAAACTCCACTCGGCCCAAGCCTCCCCGTCCTCTGACTCCATGGGGACGTCCCCTGTCTGGTATTTGCAGTACACGGAGGTTCTCGGCAAGGGCGCATTCAAGACGGTGTATCCTTCGGTCGTTGCGATCCCTTGCTTCCATGGATCGCGGAATTGCTCCGGGCATTGACGCGCGGTTCCGAATTCTTCCGATTTGTTTGACTCGTCGTGGTTGGATTTGCCCCAGCTGTTGTGTGTGTGCATCCAGCTGAGCAGCTGAGCTGAGGTCATTAGTTTAGTCCCAGCTAGCGGAGACGTTCCGCGGGCGGGCGTGCGTGCGTGCCAGCTGTTTCAATGTTTATTTTTCTCTCTCGCGCGTACGTAATTAAGTCGATTAGCCGGCGGCGGCACGTAACGTACGCCTAATTATTTCGCTATCAGATTGATCCATCCGTCGCCCTAGCTAGCAACCTAATTATTTCCCTCCTCATTAATTTAAATCCTTCCATTAATTCTTGATGCAACTGTACGCCCTTTCATTATTTCAAATTCTAGCTACCTCACACCCTAGCCAGCTGCTAGCTGCCTCACACCCTGCATGCATGCATTAGTCGTCCAATGTTTTATTCTGCGTGCTCCGCTCTTATTTTTCCTTCTCACCTCTGCTTTTTCTTTCTCTCCCAAGCTAGTAATTAAGTGCGGTCGCTCGCTCGTTTTCTTCTTTTCGAAATAAGTTGTCGCGTGTACGTACGTAGGTACGAGAAGCTAGCATGCGCGCGCGAACGACATTTAAATCTTTTTTCAATTAGATTACACTTGCTCCCTTCATTCCTTCGTCGTCTTCATCAACTAGTACTCTCTCCGTTTTAAAATATAAGATGTTTTAGCTTTGTGAAGCAAATGTAGCTAGGTTCATTCGAATACACATACTAAAAGATGTCTACATACATTTGTTTCACAAACCTAAAACATCTTATATTTTAAAACAGAGGGAGTACTAATTAAGCTACGTAGTACTCTACCTACTTAAGTCCACATCCAACTCTTGTCTGATTTCCACATCTAAACCTACCTAGCACGTAAATACATCTTGATACGTACATGCATGGGCGTGTACGAGATTCGTCTAAATGACGTCGTCAACCCCGATGTGAGCGTGGTGGCTCGAGGCGGGGAGATGGGAGATCATTGCTCTACATATGATCTTGATAGAGCAAGTGATGATGCAATCAACCGCGGAGTAGACGACAACGACGATCCTAGACTTAACAGGAGGGAGGGTGATGTGGAGACACTAGCTATGAGTGGAACATGGGGGTTTAACATGATTTTTAAGTAAAATACTTGAAAATAAGAGAGAGAGAGAGAGGAGAGAGGAGAGAGAGAGAGAGAGAGAGAAGAAAGTATGCCCATAATACTAGCTAGTTGGCCATAGTACATGGTAGGAGCATATAACTCGATGCATACGAATGCCCATTGACCACCGATATGATCAAACCGACCCGCTCCTCATTGTCAATGCAAACCCACACCGGCTATTATCGAGGGAATAGAAAATGTGATCGGCAATGTAGCAGGCTCCGGATATTTTCTTCGACCATTATTGCTTCCGCTGTCACGAGCGATGAGGGCCATGTTGGGACTTCCTTCTATTTCCCCGGACAATTCAAGACCTAAGATTGAGTCTATGGCGGCTACCCCAAGCATGGTCAACTACACCGATGAGGAGATGACCATCAAATGTTGATGTTGGAGACTCCCACCTTGGATGATGACCTCCTCGGCGCCGATGTGGATGTGGTGGATCGAGACGAGAGAAGGCATGAAATCACATGCTCTATATATGATATCGACTGAGTTAGTAACGACGGCACCACCTCATCGGTGCGCGCCTGATGCTTTTATTTCTCTCGCGCGCCTACATGCAGGCAGGAGAAATGAATCGATCAAGCCCAAGCAAATTAAAGTCACGTCCACTCCGCTCCCTCGTTTCCTAGTTTCTTCTCGAAAACTAAGCCGATCACGTACGCTCTTCCTTTGATCGTCGACCGCCTCCCCTTTTTATCTTTTCTCGACTCGACTCAAAGCCGATGCTCTCGCGTGCATGCATGCCCGGCCAAGAATTAAATCGATCAATCGTCCGCTCCGCTCGCTCGTTGTTAATTACGATTACGTGTGTGTTTTCCCGCGCGCGCGTATGATTGAGATGCACGGCGAAGTAAAACAAAGAAAATCCGCCCAAGCCGCTACCTAGCTATTTTATTTTCTACTACCAGTTAATTATGTCCGCATGCATGAATCCATCTGTCTCTTCTCTCATTTCCAAATGAAAAACTATCTACCACATCCATCGATCAGCTATGTACATACTATAACAGCTGCATGCCGCATGCGCGCGTGTGCGTACTCAAAATGAAGCAATCCATCCATCGCTTCATTAACATGATATACCCTGTCATGCATGATGAATCTAACGAATTAATTAACTCAACTTTATCTAGATATCGTACATCACACATTTTAGTACCTACGTATCTAGATAAAACCGAGTAAACTTATCTGAGATAGAGGGACAGAGCTCGTGGTCCTTGTCAGGGCTCACTAGCCAGCGTTTTGCCAAAAATAAACAAACAAAAAAAAAATTAAGCTAGGAAGGGTCGGAAACCCTCCCCATCTTGCATGGGGTCCTAATATGTGTATCCACGATGGTGGTGTGTAGAGGGAAATCCTCGAGAACAGTGGTGAAGGACGGAAATGAATTGAGGTCGGGCGAACCCTAAGAAAGTATATAAAAGTTGATGCAAAAAGAACACTTATTGACAAATACAAACATAAAAATATGACTAATTCGCTAATACCAACATGAAACTATCACTAATTAGTGAATTACATAATTTCTCTACCATTGCTGCTAGATGCACACAATTGCAAATAGCCTTACTCTCCATTTTTTAGCACCTGCACGAGCTTGCTAGTGCCAGAGTCAGTGTGCATCTGCCAGCTTCGTTGGATTTTTTGATCAATCGAACGTAACCAACTAAGGATGATGGTACAACAACAGACACCGGACCAGGGCCAACGCTAGTCCAATCAGTCGTGCCTCCAACTTGGCCAAAAAAAGCCCAAAAGCCAGTCGTGCGCAAGCCCACCTCGCCCTGGATTCGAGAGGAACTGACTACTGACAAACCGAAAGAACTCGATCTACCACTGCGATGCCAGAGAAGTATAGATGCATACGTATAATTGAATTCTTGCCAAAAATCAAGCTCGGGCACGCGCCCTACCTTGCCCTAAGGGGTCCTTCGCCCGAGAAGACTCTATACTTATATAGAGCAAAACTCCCACTTTTAGGACGTCATCTAAATTCTCGTATAAAATTATCCTTATTTTGGTTTGGCCATGATCCTCTGATATATATAACATAAATAGGCAAAAAAGTCACATAGAATCACCATTTATTATGAAAAGCTATGAGTAAATGTCGATGTGCCACCAAATAGGGTTCCACTTGAAATAGCACGTGGAAGGGTCGGAAACCCTCCTGCTATTGCACGCGACACTAACAGGGGTATCCATGGATGGTATAATAAAACAAAACACTCAACTCTGAAGTGCCACTTGCTTCGCAAACAAGGCTACCTCCAAGAAGATTCTCGACTAATAGTGCAAAACACTCACTTCGAGGCTCCAAACCAAGCTCTTGTATGAACTTGATATCTTTTTGGGCTGGTCATGTTCTTATGACATATATTGTATCATAAATAAATAAGAGAGCCACATGGAATCACCTCTTTTGATGGAAAAAGCTTGGGGATAGACGTCAACTGAGTGCTTTTCCTTCTCGTGCGCGCATGAGAATTAAAGTCGTTTCCTTCTTCTCGAAATAAATAATCACGTGGCGTATGAAACTAATTAAGCTGAGTGCCGCGCACGCTCATTTTTGTTTTAACTCTTTTTTTTTCTTCTTTTAGCTAAGTCTGCATGCTTGTCCAACAACTTGCACATTTTAAAATGAGCACATCGATCCATCGGGGAGAACATTTGCATCGGCGTGGATTCTCTGACTTGCCCTCTCTAACTTGTTCCTGACCTGCCCTCACTTGCATGCAAGCCCCACCAGATGGGGGATCCACCTGTCAATGATCCCCAGGTCAGGCTTGGCAAGTCAGAGAATTCCAATCGCATCTACAATGCCCTCGATCGGGTTGCCCACCAGTTGCTTCGCTCGCCCGTTTCTTCTTCTCAAAATACATAATCGCGCATGCGACGAAACGAAATTCCGTCCATACACATAGCTTGCTACTCCATTCGTTTCCAAATTTCAAATTACCTAAGCTAGTACTACTATAGTACGCCTGCATGCATGCGCGCGTCTACGTATAAATGCACAAGTATTTGCAACAGCTAAATGCACAACGTACGTACCAAATATAGCAAGTTTAGCTACAACTTAACTTACTAGTATCGTCCGCTCCTAAGCAGTTGGCGTCGTGCAGATTTTGAAACGTAGGTATTCATGGGCATTCGTGGTACGCTCGTAGTGGGTTGTCTCTTAATCTAGAGGTATTCATAAGAATACAGGTGAATACACCAAGCGCCTCTACTGCTCCCAAGGATCCATCATCTGTACCCACCAAACGTTGTTTCTATTAGAGAACTCAAACAACCGCGACCGGTATAATATGTCTAGAGTTAGCATAACACCAATACAATAGATAAAGATGTACAAATAAATAAATGATGATGGAACTATTGAAGTGAAGCCATGATACTATATCCTCTACACAAGCCCTTGCAATTCATAATAATTTTATCGTTTATCAGGCATTTTTCTTCATGCATGAACGCAGTCTCTCTCTCTCTCTCTCTCTCTCTCTCTCTCCCTCTCTCTCCCTCTCTCTCTCTCTCTCTCTGCACGAAGTAGGAGCTAGCAGTATTGCTGTTTATACTCCCTCTGTCAAGAATTACCCTACATTCTGGGTTTAGTCAAAGTCAAACTTTAAAAACTTTGACTAAGCATATAAGAAAAAATATTAATATTTATAATATAAAATAACCATCATTAGAATTGTCATAAAATATATTTTTATATTGCATGTATTTGGTTTCATAGTTATTGATAATTTTACCAATATATTTGGTCAAAATTTGAAAAGTTTGACTTTGACCAAACACAGAATGCAGGGTAATTCCTGACGGAGGAGTAGCACTTATGATCGTCGGTGGTGACGAAAAATATCTATGCTAGCTGACCCTCAACGTTTGCCGTCTTGCTGCTTGTTTCTTGACTCTTTGATCGATGCTGCTGAAAAATGTCAAGTCTCGTGCACGTGTTAGTCGATTAGAGGCTGACTCCCATGCGCACGTACACTATATAATCAGAAGGATTGCAAATCTGGGATAGTCGTCGGCCGTCGCCAGGACGTCTCATCGATACTACATTACTACCCCATGAGAAGAAGCCACGTTCCAATTAAAAAAAATGTTCCAATACGTATTCTCGTTTGGAACTACTCATGCATGGCTACAGTTAAATGCACCACGTGCCAAATATAGCAAGTTTACCTATAACTCACTTCTATAGTTTGCTTGATCGACATGCATTACTAGTATGTAACTCAAACTAATTAAGAGGCTGAAAATCCGGATTCAGCTACAGTGTAGAGAGGAAAATCCAACGATTAACTCAGAAGTGGCATTTTCTTAACAAACAGAAATAACCCTTCGGAAGATTCTCTACTTATAAAGCAAAACTCCCACTTCGGGCCACCATCTAAATTACTGTACAAACATGTCTTCCTTTTGGTTTGCCCATATTCATGTGTTATATTTTAACATAAACAAAGACTCACATAGAATCACTGATAGAAAGCTAGGGGTAGACATCGTGGGACCCGCCAAACATGGTTTGGCCTAAAATCACACGTGGAATGGTTGGAAACTATCTCACTATTGAATGATACACTAATAGGGATATCTTGGGATGATGTAGTAAACCCAACACTCAACTCTGAAATGGCAATTGCTTTCAAACAAGACTACCCTAGAAAAGACTCTCAACTTATAGTGCAAAACTCACACTTCAAGGGCCCCAAGCAAAAGTCTTGTACAAACTTGAACTGGGGTCTAGGTTTTAAGAAGGAGGTGCCACTTCAAAGTTACAGCTAGAGTCTAGTGCCTATGTCTAAGTTAATGCATGGTCTAGAATTCATGGTCTATTGTATCTATTATGCTATATATCTATGGAGTCTAGGGTCTAGATAGGGTCTAAGTCTAGGTTTTTGAAGAAGGTGTGCTTCAAACTCGTGTGTAGGGTTTAGGGTCTAGGGTAATTTTATTTCAGGACAGTTGATTGCCCATTTTTTTCATGGGATACAACACACATACTTTATAGGTTCCCTCCCAATTTTATTTTTAGTGCCCAAACTTCTATAGGTTAATGTATTCTACATGCGAACATACAAGCTCCAATCAGGGTGATTCTGGCGGTGTTGGAAAGCTCTCTGGAAGTTATTTAGGGTTTTCAAGCATGCATGCAATATGGATCTACATGTATACCAACTATTAAAATGCATAGGGAATGATAGGAATTAACGCCACACTGTGTACTCCGACCGAGGCAACTCTGGTGGCGCCAGAAAACTCTCGGGATGTTAGCGTTTCCACGAATCCTCATTAAATTTCACACACTTTGATGTGCCATATCATTGCTAAAACGGTCTTAATTTATGCAATAGCTACCATTTCACATGCATTTTCCATGTCACACGTTATTATTTTATTCATGAAATTATAGCACGATACCAATCACTCAATGTGTCACCTTGTCACCACGCATCAACGGGTTTAGGGTGTATGATCTATCATATGGGTACAAGGATTAGGGTCTAGGTTCATGGTCTAGGGTTTAAGTATATGGTCTATGATCTAGATCTAGAGGTCTAGGATTTGGACCATACAAATAATCACCAACTCATGACTTTTTTGAACATACATTTTTGAGAAGGTTACAACAATTATATTACATATTTTAGAGATGGTGCCACTCTAGAGTTGTGTCTAGGGTTTATGGCAGTTGCATGCGACAATGGCCATATTGGGACTTCCTTCTAGTTCTAGGACAATCCAAGACCTAAGCATGTATGACGGCTACCCCAGACATGGTCTGGTCCACTACAAGCTACCCCGAGCTGATTCTTGATGTTGCATGTTCCCACCTTGGATGACCTCCTCGACGCTGATGTGGGCATGGTGGATCAAGCCGAGAAGATGGGTGATCACATGCCCTACATGATCTCGACTAAGTTAGTGATGATGCGGCCAACCGCGCGTAGACAGCTGTGATGATCCTATACTTAGCGGGATAGAGGGTGATGTGGGGATACCATGACCGGGGTATATGTAGTATTACTCAGCAGCTATACGTAAAGGTAAAAAATATGGTGAAGAAAACGAGGCAACATTGTTTACTAAATTAACGCAGTAATATGCGTAGACCCCAATGTAAAATAAATGTTTTCCAAGTCCCAACAAAGCTCGTCGATCCATCTCTATTCTCGAGCTAATGAGATGAGATCAGATCACGCATAGTATTTTCCTTTCCCAAGTCGTGTCCTCTCCCACACCAAGCCTCCCGATCCCATTTGCCGTAGCCTCCGTTGCCGGTCGATTCCAGCCGGCTCCGGCGACTCCTCGCACCGCAGACCACCGCCCCGACCTTCCCTCATCCTTCTCTTCCGAATCCATGGAGTGGTGCCGTCAAATCCCTGTCCCTGGACGAACCCTAGACGCGCAAAACGCCCCTTTCTACCCAACCACCCTTGACCCCTCAGCGCCGCCGCTCGCCGCTCCTGCCACAAGCGGACTCGATGCCTACCGGCGTAGGCCCGTCTCCTCATCCTCGGCGTGCCCCTAGCAACTGGTGGCCTGCTGGCCGGCGTCGAGGACGATGGGCCCCGGTCTCGCGCGGTTCGGCTCGCCTCCGGTTGGGTCTTGCCGTCGACTTACCGGCTGTGGGAGATGCTGCTCGTCTACGGCATCAAGGACCGATCCTGGCCATCCCCTGTCACCGGCCGCCTGCAAGGTCGCCGCCTCGCGCGAACTCCGGTGCACCGGCGGCGTCTTTGCGGGGTCCCCCGACGGCAGGGATCCCCTGCGCGGCATCTCAAGGCCCGGCCAGAGCCTACCCCTCCGTTCAGCAGCACCTCGTCGTCATCAAGGTACGGACTACGGAGTACTATAATTTTCCCAGACATTCACCGATTGATTTCTTCTCTACTTGATTGGTCCAAGTATCTACTCGATAGATGTAGCAGAGTTTGGTACAGCCGCAGCTAGCTGTTGCTTATTAGGAAAATATTGAGGCGACCCCATGCACCCATCCACTACATTGTATGCCAATTCTACAACTTCGGTGCTATATACGTATGTTCAGTCAAGTACTCTGACAGTTCCTCCGGGCCGCAAAGTTTGATGATTCTTATAGATTTTTTGTTTAGTGAAGGACAAACTTTGTTCAGTATCTGTATATGGTACTCCCTCCGTTCCCTAGCTTAGGGCGTAAAAAAATATTCGGTTTTTCTTCATAGCTTAAGGCGCAGCCTCCAGCAGGATGAGATTTAGTGCTAATCTGCCCAAACTACCCCTTCCGTTCCCCTTTCCTCACCCCTTCCCGAGCGTCTCAATTCGATAAGATTCGTTCTGAATCAGGGCTCGTGCGGTCGTGCCTCTGCCACCGCCGACCTGGTGGTTGGGGTCGAGGACGCGCCACCCGCCGGCGCCCGTGTCCTGCAGTCTCACCAACTTCGACGGATGTGGCGCCATGGGTCGTCAGCCGCCGGCTTTGGTGTTCCTCCTCGCACCTTACCTTCCGGCGAGATCTTCACTGGAGGAAGTTGTGCCTCTTGCCTCCCCATGATTTACTGCAGCGATTTGATAATGAGGATGTCCACATGGCCTCCGCTGGCGCCGGTACAGCAGCTGCCGGAGACGCACAAGGCAGAGGTGGAGGCGACCAAGGATTAGCTAGAAAAGGCGGCGCACAGCCGAGCAGGAGCCGTGCCTTAATCCCCGAGCGTGTTATGTGTGACAGAGAAAAGAGTAGTCGAGAGAATTCCTGGAGGACGTGTTGGGCGTGAATGAGGGGCATGTTTGGAAACATTTACCGCCGCCAAACTCGCCTTAGTAACCGTGCCCAGAAATTTAAGCCTTGACCATAGGAACGGAGGGAGTATATGATAACTGTGAGTACAAATGCTCATGATGTATTGCTTACTGCCCATCTGTTGCTTCAGAAGTAACTAATAAGGGTAGTGTAGATTTTCAAATCGAGTTTTTTGCTTCCAATGCAACTCTTCTATTTTTTGTTTCATTAATTTTTTTACCCGCTGTCTCTTAGCTGTTAAATGGTGTTCAATTGATGAAACCTGATTACTGAAAAGATAACAAAATACATTGTCCTTATCAGGTTTTGCTATATTGTATCCCCCTTCCCCTCACTCGTGTTGTTTGCATCAAGTATATATGCTATCTCTGTTGAGTGAGTTCTGTTGTCCAAGTGAAATAAGAATAGATTGCTGTGTTGAGGAGCAAACATGGTTTAGAAACTGAATTTCCTGCGAAAAGAACAGAAATATTGTGTGCACCTGTACATATACGTGAATTACATGCACCCTCTATTTGCTTGACGTGGTTTGATTCTGATTATAGGAAAGATAAGAACAACATTTTTACTACTAACAACTACATTTGATTTGCTGCTTTACCTTCCTGTCAAAGCAATGTTTGCTGATGAAAGTCATTTCATCTTTATTTGTTCAGCTCTACTCTAGGAAATATTAAATGCATATGGCTTTAAATTTCTTGCCTTTCCTTTAGTGCAAATGGAACTGGGAAGTTGTCCATTTTGTGGTGGGGAAGAACAACAAAAAAATCTTCTATTTTTTGCCATGCTCAATTCATTTTTAAACTAAACATCTTATTAATGTGTAAATATGTATGTATCAGGACACCAAGTACATTATCAGGATTGAAATAACTCAGTTCAGATCCGAAGCTTGCACAATTTTTTCTCTAAGGTTGGATACTAGTTCGATACCATGATATGATAGCTAGTAGCCTCCTAAGTCGTAACTCTTATATTGAGAATTCTCTTGTAACTGAAGCACACCTCATGCTTAAAAAAGATCACTTTAGGATTTGAAGTTCTCTGTTTATTGATACTCTTACCTTGACCTTGTTTTATTTTATTTAAAGGGGATACCTGTTAGCAATATTTTTAGAATTGGTGCAGTGTTTTGTTTTCAATATCTTGCTAACCACTGAATCTTTTTATGTGAAAAGAAAAGCTGGGAACCTTAACTTCCCAAGTGTCAGATAGTACTGGAAACTTTTCATGTTCAATCTGTAGATGAAAAGTTGAGAACCTTAGATGCTCAATTGTTAAATCTGTTTTCTTAATTTGAAGATGTAATTAGTAGTAATAATCCAACTGGTAGTGCTTTCTTCCACAAGGAAGAAATCCAGATAACTGTTGAGGCTCAGGTTTTGCCGTGTGTAGACTCAAGCATGATTTGTTTGTTCCTCTACATGCATACGGTTTTACAATACAATGCTGATTGTTTGTATATGGAAACATGTGAACCTCAACTGTTAAATTTGTCTTCTTAATTCCAAGGATCTTGCTTTATGCAGGCACTGGCACAGGAAGAAGCATTGAGCTGTACATGGACATGGTATCTCATCATCGGCTACAATTCTCTCAGGTGATTTCTTGGGTTTCCTTGGATTGTGATGTGGCTTGTTGTTTCTGGCCAATGAGTCGTTGACTTTTAGCATTTTTCTGGTGCTTTTTTGATGGTACTGGATTGTGCCATTGTCGTTATAGTTGAGTCACATGGCCTCCACGACACAACATTGCCTGTTATCTAGTTTGCATTTTCTATGAATTTCCTTAGCTCGTAGAATCATATATCATGGTTCATATATGCTATTTAGTTCGGAATTATGCGCATGTTATCTTTTGACACAAGTTTATAAATGTTCTTTCCTTGGTTGGTAGTCACCTTTAATGCTTATTATTGTTCTTTTAATCGTCAATAACATTATTCCATCTTTTGGCATTAATTACTTTTCTGGTCATTAACTGAATAGAAGGATTATTTTAAACAATATTCCTCCTTTTTTTATCATGGTCTTTAACTTTGCTTCTGTAATTTGATAACTCCCAGTCATCAATAGTAACATGGCTGTCTTTCTTAAGATCCAATTTTAATTCACCATATTATGCCAAATTTCTTTGTTCTTACTGAACCTCTGTTTAGACGAGCTGCTGGAGAGTGTTTTTCCCCTCACATCGTTCAAATATAGCATACACGTTCCTTTAGACTAGCCACTAGAGATGCTCTTACTATATCTACTAAACATCAATTTTCGTGTCTCAATTTTATTAGCTTTTAGGTTCCTTCTTTCCTATTATGCATTGTATGATTAATGTAAAATGTTTGGAGGATCCGTAGATAGACAAGATTGTTTGTATATTATACAGTACTCCCTCCGATCGGAAATAACTGTCGGCAATTTTGTACTAGCTTAGTACAAAGTTTGTACTAAGTGCCCGACAGTTATTTCCGATCGGAG